>VXAA01002104.1:240495-340039 GCA_013399115.1 Anseranas semipalmata
CGGCAAGGGGGGGCGGTGGGGTTGGCGGGGCGCGTCCGAGGGCTCCGTGGGCTCGCGGCCGCCGCCTGCACCCTCCTGCCCGGGGGATGCGGGCACGGAGTTGCCATGGCGAGCCCCGTACACACACACACACGGAGTTTATGGCGCGGGCGCGCCTGTCGGGTCACGCTGCTCTTTGCTCTGTCCCCTGTCCCCCCCCGCTCCTCTGAGAGGAAGCAGCTGAGATACGGCAGAAATATTTTTCGGCAATAAACCTGGTGATAGCCCTTGGCTTAGGTCTGTGTGTGTTTGCTCGAGCAGCAGCACATGAGTAATGACTGACTAAGTAGTGGAGGGTGGGCATCCATCCAGGTGAAGGCAAATGTGCTCCTTGGGGGCACTTTGGCTCGTAATTGCCACTAGCCCTTAGCCACCTTCCTCTCCTGAGTCGTCGTGTATGGCAGCACGCTGAGACCTGCTTTTAGGGGAGAAAACCCAGGGGAATGGGTTGTAGCCTGCTGGCTTAGGGTGGGAACCCAGAAAAGCCTTACGGGGGCACAAGGACGGCGGGATGGGTACCTCTCTGTGCTGGTCAATGCTGCAGCGTGTCCCCGTGAACGCTCCACGTAGGGCAGGAGCTTCAGAGGGGTACGGCCCCGAGGACCTGCGTGATGGGAGCTCTCTGCACCGGGTTCTTCGTCACAGGGGTGTTGCAAGAGCAACGTTTTACTTCCCCCCTCCCTCAGGGTTCAGCTGTAAGGAGGAAGCAGAAGAGGGTGGGATGGCTGTGAAATGGGATAGTCAGACAGAGGCCTTCTCTTCTAATTGAGATGCACTGGAATGCTACTTGCAGCTCAGGAAGCTGACAGAGCCTTGTTTAAGCTGGCTGGGATCCAAGTCGCTCAGTTACTAAGCCTTCTCCCCTCTTCTCCGCAGGCCAAAGGAGGACACGCAGCTCCCGGGGCCGTGTTCAGCTCTCAGGGTCATGCCAGCTCCTCACTGAGCGCCCTGGAGTGGGTACATCTTGGGAAGCAATGCCCAACAGCTCTGAAAAAGAAATTGCCAAATCAGTTGCTCAAACATTAACCTATGGCAGACAGCCCTGGCAAGCCTCTGTCAGCCCCTCTGTGCACTGCACAAATAAAACATTTTAATTAGCTGACAACTAGGTTGTTAGTTGCTTTTTTTTTTTTCTTTTAATCATCGCTTTTCCCCTTGTTTTCTGTGCTTTTTCCCATAGTGTCTACAGCAGAGAAAACACAAATCCAGCTTGGCCACCGCAGCCCCACAGCAGAGCGTACTCGGTGCAACTGCAGCATGGGGAGGCAGTCGCTGGGCAGCGCCAGGGCTGCATCTCAGTCATCGTTTGGGGGCAGCCTGGGGCTTGACACGGCCCCCTCCCTTCCACCTTGGACTTCAGCTCCCCACCTGTGACCCCTGTGCACGCACAGTTTCTCCAAAGGTGGAGATGCTGGCTGGCCTTTGGGGCTGGTGTCTGCTCTGTCTACAAGTGGGGTTTGCTTTGTGAGGATGGCCAAAGAGAGGTTCCTGAACTGAGATCTTTCCTCCCCCCACCTGATGTGCTCAAAGCTGGTGCCACAGGTGAGGGACTACAGCTTCCCTGCAAAGTTTTCTTTTTTGCTGCTGTTAAAATTAAGTATTTCTCCTAGCTTTTGCTAGAGAGAAATGTACTGGAAACATTTTGAAGTAATTCAAGCTGAGTCCAAGGAGCACTGAAAATTTCAGCCCTGTGCTGTGCTTGGCAAACTGCCAAGCAAGTGAAAATAGAAGCTAAATGGGGGAAAGGTTGAGTGACCCAAGTGCAATTGACTGTGTTACCTGCACTGTTTAGAGACCAAACACGGCACATCCAGCGCCTGACTCACTACGTGTTCCCTCTCTCCTCAAATCTCCAACCAATGGCTCCGCTTCACCAGCTGACAGCGGCAAGGAATTTGGCTCGGCATGCTACAAATTTGTCAAGCATTTCGCTGACTTCCTCCTGCCGCTCCTGCTTCCTTAAAGAAAAATGGGCAGCTGGGCACACACCTCCTCTTACAGCTTCTCCCTGGGAAACGTTTCAGAAGTGCTGGTGTCCACGGCAAAAGCACGAGAGCGCTTTTCCTTCAGCATCCTGTACCGCCAAGTGTGGCCAGCATGTTTGGGGAAGCGAGGTGAGACGCTTCTCACCGTCCAGGAAACGCACCAAGGGGTGTTGGCCACCAGCTGTGCAGGAGGAGGTTCGGGTGAGATGTCAGCAGAGCTTTTTCCAAAGTGCTTCCCAGCAAAGCTCTGCTGGCTTCTCCTCTGAGAGGACACCCTCCAGAGGCCACATGTTTTGGGGACACGCAGGGTGGGATCCCTCGGCAAGCCCCAGTGGTCTGGCTGATACATCACCCACAGAACTTCCATCGACTGCAGAGGGGGCCACAAGTAGGACAAAGATTTTGGAAACCTCCGCCTTGCTGATCCTTAGGGCCACACTTCAACCTGCTTACCTGCCACAACCAAAGGGAAATCAGATGTTTCCTGAGCAGGGAGGGCCTGGATCTGCTCTTCCCAATTCTGTGGTCCCTGTCAGCTGTGCACCATCGAGCAGGAGGTGCTATGCTTGGCCGCGGCTTTACTCCCAGGCTGGAAGGATGCTTGGACTTTGCCCCCAGTCTGAGCAGCTGGAGGACGTCCACAGCAGTGGTGGGAGGAGAAGAAGCCATGAGGGGGCTGCAGGGCTCACCCCCATGGGCTGCCCCACTGCAGCGGGGCCGGCGGGGCAGGCTGCTGGACCAGCAAGGGGCAGGGCTCACCTTTGGGAAGGTGCTGGTTCCCCATGGATGCAGAGTGCCACCTACTGAGCCACTGCTCCCTGCGGCACCCGGGGTTTTCCAGCAGGACACCCTGCTGTGGCTTCAAGCCGCATCCTGCCTGTCCCAGGGGACAGGGAGCTTCACCAAAGGCTAGTGAGCCTAGCAGGGCGCTATTAGCAGGGAGCTGCACGCACATGCACAGCCGGAGTCTTTCCTGGCTGGCTGTCCTGAGCCAGACCTTCTTTTCCATGGGCTGGTGGTATGGCTGGAGGAGATGCACTGCTGGAGTGCCGCCCCATTCTTGTCCACAGAGACAAACGCCTGGAGAGCTGGGCTGGTCCATCCTGTGCCTCGACTGTCTTTTTGCCAGCCCTGAAAAACTTCAGTGCAGCCTGGGCTCGGGGAGCATCCACCCAGCAGCACCCGGTGCAGGTGGCATTGGTGCCAACTTCTTTTCCCCTTGGCCTTCTGCCATGGCCGTGGAGCACAGCACCACGGCCACATCGGAGGGGAGATTTCTCTCTGGCAGTCTGCCTGCCTTCTTCCAGGCTTGTCTCCAGAAAACATCCCAGGGATGAACGCTGTGGCTGCGTTTCCTGCGGTGGAGTGGTGCATCGTCTGGTTATCTGCAGCCTTGGGGCTGTGAGGCCACCCTGGCAAGGACGTGATGCCTTGAGGAAGTGGTTCAGACCCTGCCATGCTGGCATTTCCCACTCTGTGGTGAATCCCAACAAATTTTCCTGGCAAAATTAATGTGCTTTCATTTCTGTACGAGTTCAGCTATCCTCAGCTTTCACTTGGCAGCTCCTGATGGGACCTACTGTCCCCATCACTGACCACGATCTGTCAGCTTGAGATGATCAAAATGGAAAGATGTGCCCAGGATGTGAAGTGATGCATTTTCAGCTCTGGGTTATGTTGGGAGCCCCCAGACTGCCAGAGTATTTGGATTACATTTCCTCCTGCTCTGACCCTGCTTATCAGAGTGAAAGCCACCCTGCTCTCACCCCGCATGGGTGGCAGCAAACAGCCCATCCCTTCCCCAGCCGTGCGGTGGCAATCAGTGACATGGGCAGGGACATGCAGAGGCAAAGTTACACCAATCCTGACAGCTGCCTGGCCCTGGCGGAATACGCTTGGGCATCGTGTCCTCCAGAAGTGTCCGCGTGCCAACTGCGATCTCATTATTCACTCTCTTTACTTTTGATAAAACCCCAGAGAAATGTGTGAAGGGAAAGGAAGTAGCTGAAATTGCTTCCCATTAATTTTCTTCACTGACATCAAATGTTTATTTTGTATGGGCGGGCGCAGCTGACCTGGGTGTTTGAACATGAGTTATCCTTTCTCATCCATCCAGTTGAGAACAGGTGGAAAAGGGTGATGACTCAAACCGGAGTGGTGTCTGTCTGGGCAGCTCACTAGACTTTCACTTCATTTGTGATCTGCAGATGCCAGTATCTTCTGCTATCAGCAGCTACCTCATAGGCAGGGAGAGATCTTTGAAGTGAGGCATGTGTGACTCCAGTTCCTGCTGATGCAAGTCAAGATTGCTGTAATAAAAAGGACGTGGATGCCTAGCTTCAGTGCTGGGGAGGAAGGAAGAGGAAAGGCCCAGATACTGCATTTCTAGAAATTGGTACAAATGTTGCTAGCCTCTGAGATACACAGGCATTTGGATGACCATGCCTCCCTGCTGTGAAAGTCATCAGCAGTGACATTTTTCCTGAGATGGTGACAGTCTGGCAGTGCTCGTTTCCTTTCCCAGAGACCTAGACGGCAGCAGGGATTGCATGAGTGAAAACTGTCCAGAAAGGGAATAATTTACGCGCTTGTACTGCATCAGCTGCTCACCCCAGGGAAATCTGCCCAGTGGCACATGTTTTCAGCCACTCCACTTTTGACTGCAAAATCTTCTGGAGCGTGCCTAAAGAGAAAAACAAAAATGTCAGATTCTACAGCACCCATGACAACTATGAGATCTGGATTTTTCTCTAATTTACAGCAATATAAATGAAAAGCAGTCCTCCTGAAAATCTAAGGGGTTCCTTCTCAGCTAACGGAAACTCTAGCAACTGTGAGCATCCCTGCTTCACCTGATGAAACATGCGGTGGCACTGAGGGGTTTAATGCTACCAAATCACAGCAGTGGGACTTCGCACTTGCTTTCCACAGGCTTTCAGGAAGGGCAGGCAATGGGGAACAAGGCCTGAAATTTGCAGAATGCCCTGGGCCATCTCCTGGCTCCCAATGCTGCCTATTTGCCTGCACTAGATATGGATGAGCAGGACAGGCTGGGCTCAGATTTGCACCAGTGGTGGGGAACATGTTACAAGTCAGGCCAGGACAAAAGTCCTGCCACACACTAGGAGGATTTTTGGGAAGCTGCCCACTGTTAGCACTCTGCCCCGGGCTCCGACTGCTTAATTTTCCACACAGCGTGCACCCAGCAGCTCTCGTTTGACCAAACACATCCTCCAGCGCTCACCCACTCATTTTTGTGCAATGGCTCAATTTGCAAATGCTCAGGGGCAGATTCTGACCCCAGCAGTAATTGCAAGGGCCTGAAGCAGTAAGCTGGGTGAAGCAATGCTGGATTTACACTAGAACCAGGAGCTGGCCCTCAGCGAACAGTCTCCTTCTGCAATACCAGGCCCTGCCATGCCGGAGAGCACTGAAACTTGCTACCCTTTCTTCCATTTCCTCGGGCGATTCACAGAAACATTCCCCAGGACTCTTGGGCTCGTGGTCCTGTCTACGTCCTCCTGGAGGCAGGCTCTCCATGGTACTACAACACAACACCACCCTCCTGACCGTGCTTCCCTGGCCCCACAGGACAAAGAGGGGTAGGTGTTATTCAGGAACCCCTAAAGAAACTGAGGCTGGACCTCCGCTGTTGTAATCAGTGCACTAATGTACCCAGGCAATGTTAACTCTGGCCTTTTACCTTGCACATCACAGTGTTTCGCCTGCACTCTGCACACAACTGTATATATTCAGAATACCATGTCACTGTTAGGTGGGCAAAATCATCAGAGTATCTCTCTTCTCCACAAGGTTTCTAGGGTTGCAGCCCTGCATGGCCCCTACAGAGGAGGACACGCAGCTCATCGCATTCCAGAGTTGGATGTAGGTAATGTATCATTTTGCAAGTGCCCCCAAAGTATTCGTTTTAAAAAGAAGAGCAAAACTGTTTAAACTTTTGCACCAAGGTAGCAAAAGCTGCTTGACTGCTGTTCATTAAGGGTTGGCGGTCTCCCAGCGCAATCACAGAATGCATTCAGCTCAGAGAATGTGCGTGGTTACGTGCGCAGTGTGGCTGTTAGAAAAATAATGTCTAACTTGGGAAAATATAGGCATTTTTTTTTCTCTAGCATCTTAGAGATTGAGCTGGAAAAGACCAGAGCAGAAGTCTTCACATTAAAAAGCCCTCCACAAAACAAAAACAAAAACAACACAAAACAACAGCAACAAAAACAACACAAAACCCACCAAAGTCCTATCCTGCAACATGGTGTTTTTAAAAGCTAAAACATGGTTGCCTCTAATGCCGGGAATGTTAGTTATGAATCTTTTGTTTTCTTCATTCCATGCAACTTCTGGACAATCACTTTTTCGCTTACTGTAATAAAGTGACTTCCTCTAGGCAAAAGCCCTTACATAGTTTTTAATTATCCCATACCCACTGCAGCCTTCTTTTTAAGGAGCACCGTGTAGCACAGTCAGAGCAAATAGAACTGCTGGTTTTAACGGTGGAGGAGCAACCTTTTGTAGTCACAGGACAAGGCAAAGATCCTTGAGGTGGTCTTGTGCAGGTGGAGTGGCAAGTTTGGGGTTACGTATCAGGCTGCCCTAAGAGGATCTTCCCCATGAAAGTCCATCTGACCTGAAGCGTGTTGATGCCGATGAAAGTTGCAAAGTGTAGGTTGAATAACTGGGTTTGTTAAGTGGGGTGAATAATATATCCCTTTCCTCACCTTAGTGGCTTGGGTGTGAAGTCACCGTGGAGATGCGTATCAACTAATTTGAAAGTATGTGAGTAAATTACATGGTATGGCAAGTTTTGAGGGATTATCGTCTCATATGAGGACTAGGAACATGTGACAGAAATAGCGTGATGTTTTTCTTTCATGTTGCATGTTATTTCCAACAGTGCTCAGAGCAGCAGAGAAATAAAGGACACGTGAGAATTGTTTGGGAATGTTCTCCTGGAAGTGCAAAGAAAGTTTTAGCTTTTTACTTTACAATCTTCCTCACACAATGTTCTTTTTCACCTTGGTTTGTAATTTGCATGGCCGGTGAGGCAGATGGATGCACACAGGTGAACACAGCATGGGGAAAGGATTTCACCTTAGCAGGAAAATGCTGTAAGCTGCCTGGATCCAGGAGCTGCAGCAACGTGGGCAAATCCCTTCAGCCAAGAAGGTGTCTCTCCTGTCCGAAGCAAATGCGTTTTGTCTCAGCATCTTTACAAAGACGCATCCAGCCCACGGCGTGACAGAAGGGCTGTTGTTTCACTGCTGTGTGCCCGTTTCTCATCTCTGCTGCGTACATTGGTTTGTTGGTGTGTGACTCAGTCCCCTTAGGAAAGCCCTCAGGAGGAGTCAAACTCAAGTCCTATCTTCCGGTGTGAGAACCAAACACAGGTTTTAGAAATAAACACATGCTCCTGCTCTCACTGCGGTCACTGGGGTTCGCACCCACTGGGTTTGCTCCCAGCAGAAAGCCCGTTGCCTGGCTGTTGGAGGAACCCCTTGCTGCAAGTCCAACTCGTGTGCAGGTTTGCTTTGCTGAGCTTCCTGTGGCGGGAGCAGAGCAAAGGGTCTTTGATGTAAGTGAGACTCATCATATTTACCCTGATTTGAATGGATTCCTCTCTGAATCATCCTGCTGCCAGGAAGAGGAGAACATCTGGTACTGTTTTGCAGCTGAGTTTTTGCCCAGTGCCTTCCCACTGGTGCATCAGGAGGTGAATTTGCTTTACCTATTTGTAGTCATTTCACATGTGAAGAAACAATGAATCACAAAGAGAAGCCTAAAGCAATTAGAAATTCCTTTCCTCTCACCTTTGCCAAAGCTAGATTTTTCCCCAGAACAAAGCCCAGGCAAGCCTTCCTACGCACAGCAATGATTACGTAGATCACTCTGGATTTTGTTTTTTCACAGGCCATGAGTAAGCAAAGAAGCTCAAGAGAATGCTCTATTTCATGGGCATGTTTGTTATGCTTCCTTGGAAATCCCATTGTTTGCTGGTAGTGCCTGCATTTGGCTACAAGTCCTGTGCTCTCGTGACGTTGGCTGCCTTTAATTAATTGTGCCAGGGTGCTAGCAAATAAGCATGAAATGCGGCAAACTAAAAACGCGCCACTGGACTAAGTCAGCCCCGTCAAGTTGGGTGGTCATTTCAACACGTTGAAGTGGGACCAGCGAGCGAGTGCCCTGTGAGGCTGCTTCCAGCCACACACATCCAACCGTCAGCGAAACCTGTGCAGGCGGTGTACCTCGGGTACCCTCTTCCTTGCGTGTTGTGTCTGTCCCCAGCAGGCTGGAATATGGGGCCAGTGCTTTCCCAGGAGAGGACCGCTGAGACACACCATATGAGTAAGGTCTTGTTTGCATAAAGATTGCATACTCATGCTGTGAAAGAGGCTTCCTAAGCACAGTCTCATTTCCTTCTGCAGGTAAGTTTGCCTTTATGTAGGAAAAAAACCCTATCCTTGAAGTCCTTGGACAGAAACCTGTTTACATTGGCATGACACAAAGCTGTCCTCTTGTCATGTTTGTCTTCCTCGTCTGACTGCATAGCGGCACACTCTGCTCCTCTGAAGCAAAACCGAGTCTCCACTTTGAGTGGGGTTCATGTCTTGTACTCACATGGGCTGTGCTTTGCTCACAAAAAGTCTCATTCCACTCTCAAAAGGCTTTTCAATGTGACCAATGCACAAGCATATGCGTCGCTCCTCCTGTCCCTGTGGGCTTCACCCAGGAGGTTTCAGCGGGAGCAGATTTCTGCTTCAAATGGGGAAGGCGGAACCTGGAGGTGCCAAATGTGCTGCTAGGCACCGAGCTTTGGTCTCCACCATTCAAAGCTTTCCCTGAAATGTAGAGCTCAGCTTTGTTCCCCTGCCACAGTGAGAGGCAACTCACCTACAACTCTGTTCCCTCCCACCTGGGTGATGCTGTTCCGAATCACAGAAGGGCAGGATGGATTTATCTGCCCTAGGGACCCCACTAATGTATGAACTTTTGGTGACAGGATTTGTCCCCTGCCCTGCCCAATGTCTTCAGAAATGTCCATTCAAAATTTACCTGCTTCGCTGATAATGAACGATGTCTTCCATTCTTAACTCCAGAAAGTTATTCCCAATCTTGCTTAAGTTGCCTGGAACTAACACGTTTCTCTAGAAAAAGAGAGAGAAAATTTAATGGGGTTTGACTAAATTTAAATTATTTTAAGATTTAAAGAAATATTGTTTTAACATGCATGAAACAGGTCACTGCAGCCAGAAAGCCATTTTTCCCCACATTAGTAGAGTGGTGGTAAATAAAATTAAAGACACTTAAAAGAAAGAGCTGAGGTGGAAAAAATGCACAAGACTTTGTATGAAAACTCAGAAATGGCCATATGGTTTCAATTCAAGAGTCACATTTCAAGCATCCTGACCTATATGAATGCCAAATGCTTCATTTTGCAGGTGTTACGTGTTGCACATTAAGTGACACGGTAAGTAAACACATTAAGAAGTTTTGGAAGAAACTGAAAGGAGGAGAACCCAGGCTGCTTGGGGCCCTACAGACCTACAGCGACAAGCGGCCTCGCACTCAACTTTAGAAATGCCTCTGCAAAAGCAATTTTCACACAAGCTCTATCCCATTCCCACTGCTAAATGGAGAGTTGATATCTTCCTGGCGTGTGCCCACAGAGACAGAACTGTCATGCCTGTGCCATTAGCTCTGTTGTGGTGGTGGATCTTGTTTCCAAAGTCCAAGCTGGGTCCACGAGGATTTTTGGAGTGACAGGGCTTTGCTGGTCGGTCTGCTGACAGGCACCATGTACCCATCTCGCCATCCATGTGCATAATGACACTGCTGAAGCGGCTGTCCCTTGCTGGCGATCCCACGAGCCAGAGCTTGGGTGCAGAGAGTGGGGCATCAAGGCAGCCTCTCCACTGCCCCTGGTGCCAGAAACGTGCAGCAACCTCCAGCACCCTGGAGCTCCGGTGCCAGAAACGGTGACTCCCTGCTGTACCATAGGCAAAAATATACAAGGGAGGCAGACAGGTAAGACATCACTTCATCGGTAAACAGAGGAGACTCCGAAGGAAAGCTTCTTCTGACACAGCTCCGCACCCAGCGCTAAGAGAGCCACAAACTGCACACACGCCATTTCCTTGCCACCCACGGCTGCCAAATTACCGCCGCGGCAATCAGAGATCTCACCTTCCAGGGTGGCCGCTGGTGGGCTAAGTGCGTCACGGCTGAGGTCATTGCCAAATCCCTGGGAGGACACAGTGACTCTTGCATTCTCAGACCGTGAGCTCGAGCGGTTCATTTTGAAGTTGATGAATTTGCAGGAAGGGCGGCTTTGGGGTGAATAAAATCCATCATTCCATTTGGCATTGTTTTCAGCCTCTGCCGAAGACAGGCCGAGGTTCAGGGTACCTCTGGCCACAAGGGATGAGACCGACAAAATGCCCTTGGTGGCTGCACAGCTCTTCAGCAGCTGCTGCTAGCCCTGGGTTTGGAAAGAAAGAACGACTTTGCTGGTAAATATCAGGAAACTGAGCCTTGCAGTAATGATTAACCACACCGAGGACAGCACGCACAAGGAACGGTGAGAACCTTCTCGGAGATGCTGTGCCTTTCAGATCAGGACTGACCAAAGCCGCATGTCTGCCTCTATGAGGAAGCCTGACTTTCTGACTTTGATTTCTATTCCCAAACAGGACATTATGCCAAAGTTTCATTTTTTTTTTTCCATGTGGGGGTTGGCAATGCAGCAAACTTTGTGTTAAGAAAATGCTGAAACCCTTAATTTCCATGTTTTTCAGTACATACAAAGATATCATTTTTTGTAAGCTCAGAATGTTCTCTGCCGGTTGGGGCACAAAACGCTTCGTTTTGACAGGAGACTTCTGAATGTCTCTTCCTTCTGCCAGCTGACTCCCAGTGGCAGGACGGGGCAGGGAGGCTGCGCTCCCACCCTCCGCACGATGCCCCATGCAAAGAACTCGGCATGTGGAAGTGGGAGATGCAGTCCTCGAGGTGACCACTAGGTGGGAATGAAACCAGCGGCAGAAGATTCATGGGGCACTGACTCGGTCAGGAATACTGACTAATGAAGATTTTTTTCTTCTGTTTACTTGATTTGAGACCACTAGAACAAAAAAAGCTTGGGCGAGTTGAAAAAATAAAAGTTTTAAGCAGTGCTGAACTGGCTGAAATGAAATAGCCCAGTTCAGTTAGTTATCCTAGTGGAAAGGAAACTAAGTAAATAAATAAGTTTACTGGGAGAAGAAACTATCCCAAGTCAGAAAACTTGCATTTGCAGAACTTGTATTTTCCACCAGAAGAATCCCTCTAATGGACCAACTCCCAGCAAACTGCACTGCAGAGGGGGAGCCTGCAGCTCCACACGAGGAGCGGCCGGCTTGCCCAGCTGCGTCCGACTGTGTGCAGGGGGATGTCATCGTTGAGGCAGCTGCTGAGGAGGAATGAAGTGAGTCAGGCCAAAGTCACAGCCTGAGCAGAGCGGTAGCTGCAGCAGTAAGCGGGCGCTGGTAGCCCTGGCAGCGACCTTTCCAGCAGAGCCTTCCAGGCGCGTTGGGACTACCCTTGGCTGGGGTGTTCTCTTCCCATTTCAAAAGACAAATGTGTTACTAGAGAGAAGGAGAGGAGTCACGGCTCTCGGAGCTGGTTTGGGAAGGGTTTGTGAGCATCTCTTGCAGCGCTCCCCAGAAAATGATGGCTTGCACTCACTCTGCCTGGGTTTTCCTCAGGTATGAATCCGGTCTGATCTTCCAATAGCTGACCTTGCTCATACCAATGCTCCTGTCCTCCTGGCAAGCTTTCTACAGAAAACAGGAGTTTTCTGAAACTTGCTGCATCTTGCTCCACTGTTTTATAGATGCTTGTTACTGGCATGGGTGGGCTGAGCAGGTGGACCTCTTGAATGTTTGGGAAGCCAAAGGTCCATTGATTTTGTGAGGTACTGTTTGCTGCTGACTTCAATGTTGTGTCATTTCTGCAGTCAGAAGTCTCACCATCTTTTCTTGCCCTCATCAAAACTCTCCAGTCTGGTTTCCACTGCCTCCCTCTCAGAAGCGACCTGATGTCTTACTCCCTTCTTGTTGTGTGCATCCTGATGGAGATCCATCTCCCATCAGCTAGTCTTCTCTCTTAAAACAAGCCCTATTTCCCCTCCTTTACTGCCTAAATGACAGCAGTTCTGGGAGAGGCAGCTAAACTGGCTTTTCTTCCTCAGTCGTGTGGCTTGTACAACTGCCTCAGCTTCCCGTTATAATGAAGAGCATTGACAAGCAGCCTGAAAAACCAGAATAGAAAGAGGACCGCAGGACTACTGGGGACCACTGGCAAACGTCCACGCACCAACAGCGGTTCCCACTTGAGGCTGCTGCTGGTTCACTATTGCATCTCCTCTCCTAAATTCCTGCTGGGTTTTCCTATCAAGAGTTTGATGCTCTCTGATGACTGGGTCACAAGGATCAGACTGGTATCCACCAGGGTAGGGCAGAGAAGTTTCTCAATATTTTTTGATCAATTGTTGTAATCTCCCAGTTTGCTGGGAAAGCTTTTAATCATACAGGGTGGAATTATATAATGGGAGTGCTGGAGTAATTTAGGTTTGGCGCCAGCTTTATTAAAATAATAATGACTATTTGTGCAAGACCAAACTTCCACCTTTACTGATGGAACACCTTCCTTCCTTCCTTCCTTCCTTCCTTCCTTCCTTCCTTCCTTCCTTCCATCCGTCCATCCATCTTTTCTTCCCTCCTTCCACGTGTTCATCTATCCATCCATGTGTCCATCCTTCCTTTCTTCATCATAAACAAGAAGGATGACTGCTATTGACCCAGCCCAGATTTGCAATGAGTGCATGATTTGTAAGTCTTTCCAGCCCTTTTCACCTCCTCTCCTCCCTGTGCCCCAAATGTGGCCTTCTCACGAGCAGCACTAAGGTGAGGTGCCAGATGCTCTGTGCAATCTGAGACTTGCCTCAGTGGCAACTAAGAACCAGTTGTCCAAACATCCTCCGCCTCCGTGATGTAACCAAAGATCGTCAGGGAGGCTTCCTCCAGCTCTCAGCAAACTCGTGGCATTACTGGCTGACGCACTCCAAGGAAACCCGTCGAGGGGGACACTTGACTCACAGAGGCTTGAGATTGCCAAAGCACCTCTAGTGACATTACCACGAAGCACGCAACAGGCAAGACGGCATCTGGACAGAGAAAGGTCAGCCTCCCAAGTCAAATGCATCGCGGTGTCATCTGTTGTGTGGGCCACAGAGGAAGAGTGCACTACAGCGGTAACCACCGACATTGTGGCGACAGCAGTTCCAGGTTTAGTAACAGCAGGCACACAACAGATACTGAAAAACCTTCCCACCCAAGAAGTGATAAGCAAAGGATGGCTTAATTTACTGTGCCTGCTCCCATTTGGATCTCATTGCAGCTTTGTGCCTGGCTGCTGCTTTTGGCAAGATTATTCTCCTCTTAGTAAAACTACTATACTCCCTCTTACTAAAAAATAAGTTCAGATGTTGTGACCAGGGGAAATGTACACGAGTAACACTTGCACAAAAGCAAAGCATCTCAGAGAGTTCACAGTAAGCCATACTTCAAAAAAGCACTGTACTCCCACAGAGCACCGATGGAAGAGTTGTTGCTATTGTTTCCTAGGTCTGACAGCCCCAGACTTGAAAGCAAGAGTCAGCCATCCTTTGCCTGAGTCCCAAGACGTTGGAATGTGTTTCAGATAAAACATACAGACCTGTGGGCAAGAATCACACAGCAGGGTTACCGACAGGGCAGGTCTGGGATGGGATAGGTTTTAAAATGAGAGGGAGATGTCAAATAGAGCACTGCTGCAGCTGATGGGAGCTGTGGGTGCTCAGTGCTCCAGAGAGCTCCTGCCAAAAGCATCGCGTGTGGAAAAACTACAGTGATATGTGGGTGGCCCTGAGGACATCTAGATGCTGCAGTATCGGGTGGGTCTCTCCAGTACCAGTCTCTAGTCTGCATCCCCGCCTGTTTCACACACTTACTCTGCTGTGATGCAG
The DNA here is from genome assembly GCA_013399115.1 of Anseranas semipalmata. Taxonomy (NCBI): domain Eukaryota; kingdom Metazoa; phylum Chordata; class Aves; order Anseriformes; family Anseranatidae; genus Anseranas; species Anseranas semipalmata. The sequence goes on from VXAA01002104.1 coordinate 254,575, forward strand.
TTGGACATGGGGACTGGAGAACTTCCCTGGCAGGAGGCTGTAACACTTGTGCAGGAGGCAAAGCTGTTTGGCAATGAAGGCTTGCACCGGGCAGCCCGGGGAGCACACCGCAGGCGCTCTCACCAGCAGAAAGAGAGACAGCCCAAGGTGAGTCTGAAAGCGGGCGGTGCGGGTGAGGAAGAGCTGCACCAGAGGGATGGAGGTGGTGCCAGCAGAAACGATGGAAGGAATGAGGGAGGTTCACTCTCTGAGAGAAATTACCCAGGGTGTGTCGTCAGGACCTGGCTACGTGGTTGCCGGACTGGCAATCTAAGTCCAGCCGGCAAGCTGTTGAGGTGGCAGGCTGGTATGTGGCCCCAAGCTTTTCAGTTGCTCAATCATATGCAGGAGTGAGAAAAATACAGGGGCTAGAAGGGCTGCTATGGGCTGGGATTAAGATGAGCAACAGGGTAGGTGGAGAAAGCCCAAGCCAAACTAAGACAGTCAGCTAAAAGTTAAGACGTAGGAAAAAGAAACAATCCTGCCTAGGCCCGAAACTGGACTATTCCTCTCAGATTTGCCTGACCCAGAAAGCTGAAGGCAGGACGATCCTCACACTGCTGCTGTCACTGCATTTAAAACTTCTGTAATTGCTGCAGTGGGCATGTAGAGCCCACATGTTGCAAAGGAAAGAAGCATCTTCAGCTACTGAAGCTGCTTGGGTCCAGAGGGGCTGGCAGAGAGCAGCTGAGAGACCTGTGGAGACCAAGGCAGGGTATAACTTGAAGCCTTTTGGAGACTTGAACTCTGCTAATAATGTCTCAAATACACGGGGTCATCATTTACAAAAGGTTAGCTGGTCTCTGTTGTGATGCTCCTATGAAGTGGAGCAGAGAGGGCAGCGTGTGGGAGTCGGAGCAAAGCCCTGCTGCGCCTGCCTCTGGGCTGAGCCTCACCGGGGAGTCCAGGAACAGTTTCTGGAGGAAGAACAGAGACCGGCCAGAGCAGTTCATGGCCAAGCTGGGAAGCCTGAGGTGGAAACAAAGATGTGTCACCATCCTAACTGGGTCACAGCAAGAAAGGAAGGAGACTCCAAGAATTGATTTTTGCCCCATCTTCCCACCGGAGAAGGCTGCGCTAACACACGGCTGTGGCTGGGGTTGCCATTAGCTGTCACCAGTTACCTGGCAGAACAGGTTCCTCTGTGACAACCAGCTTACAGGAGAAGGAGGGAGGAAGTGAAAAGCTGAAGAGCAGCTAGTAAGGCCCCCGCGACAGAGCCCAATTCACAGGGATTGACCAACAGGCCCCTTCTAACTGGATGCCAGGGAAAAATCTGTACTGTCCAGACCCAGAAGCTTCCAAAGCTGGTGGTACATCTGCCAGAGAGGGACCATGAGTGCAGATACACTAGAAGGTCTACGGTGAACAAAGCACACGGTGAGGAGCACAGAAGTGCCTCAGTGCCAGGCCGCAGCATTGCGACCAGAGCTCACACACAGTGCCTTTCAGCATCTGGGCTCTCCTGCTGTGTGCTGCTGGAGCGATCTGTCATAAGTAATGTGAGTCCGTGCTCAGATCACACCTTTGTTTTGCTATGCAGATAACCTTCCTCCTTTTCACCTCATGCACTCCTCATTGGGGCAGCTTGGGGAAGAGAAGCACAATGAAAACAGGCAGAATCTGGGCAGAGCTATTTCACTGCAGCCCGGGTCTGCCTGACCACACCTTTGCTGTGCTTGGTGCTCGTCAGTGGCGAGATAACAGGGAAAGTAAGTCAAAGTCAGGAAGTGAGTACCAAGCTGGGGAAGAAGCAGAGCTATCATTTCACATGACTCATCTTTTCCAAAGGAAAAGGTGTAGGCCACGTGGCCAGGGGCAGAGCACTTGGGCAAGCCTGTCCCCCCTTGCCTCCCAGCGCTAACCACAGGGGCCTTCCTCAGGGTCCTTGGACCACTGCTTGCCCAAAGACATCTGGCCTCATTTTGCCAGTTTGCTGTGTGTGTGCATGGAAGAGCTCGCAGGTTTCCTTTCGTGGCAAGTCAGAGACAGGCTGACACAGAGGTGGGATGATACAAGGCAGATTTAAGCACTGTTACCTACAAGTTCAGCTTAAAATTGTTACCGGACAACTCACAGCAGAAAAACAAGGAAAGTAACTTCTGGTGATCCTCCCTTTCACTTGTTTGATCTTGAGAGCATTTAAGACAGGATGGCAGCTGAAGGAGATGGAGAAAGAGCCAGTAGTTCCCCATGAGGGCCCGTGGCTGACTGAGCTGGCAGCTTTTGCAATGTGCCGGGCAAGCATCAGTTCTCCTTACAGACATGGGAGCTTCTGCAATAGCACTCTCACTTTGTGATGTCTCAGGTCCCACCAGTCTTCCTTACCAAGATCCTGTTGCACAGGCAAAGCAATCACAGGTCTCACACCCATAAACATCAAGCAATGCAGACCAACGCAGCCCACACAGACCTCTGGCAAAGACCGGGAATGATATCAAGGTTGCACTTTTCTCACATATTCTAAAAGTGTGAGAAGTGATGGGGTTAAAGTGGACGATTCAGATGTTGCAAGACCCCTTCCTGTTCACAGGGAGCACCACATTGGGTGCGTCTAAACCCAGCAGGCTATTCTGTCATTTCAGGCCAGCAAAATATCTGCACTAAGTGCAAACTCGCAAACTTGCCTTTCCCTTGCTCACAGCTTTACAATAGACACTGTGGCAGAAACACTAGGGGGAGGACTCGAGAGCTGGTACTGCTTCTGAGGGAGCTTTCTTCCTGTAGCCAGATTCAGACCCAGAGCTGTTGTGTGCTACTGTGTTCAGCTGTGGAGACTGATCAACTTGTAATACCGCCTTCCTGCTGTAATCCAGGATACATCCAACACACCCTTACTGAATGTATGGATGAGCCAAGATCCATGCTGCTGTCATGCTGTACATTTCGGACAGGCGGCGCTAGGAGCTGAGCTGCTCCTTTAAGTCTTCCCTCAGTTATGTTGGCAAATAGCTATGTTCATTGGAACTAAGGTGCATTGGTACATAGTATTAGAGATAACATGGTTTCCCTCTCCAAAATTAACTGCTGGAGCTTCAAACATCCTGCTCAGCCAAGCTAAGCCAAGCCAAATTTCACTTCGATCATAACACAGACGCTTTGACTTTGTCTAGAACTTTTATTTCGAGAAGTAAAATTGCTTTGAGCTTCACAAGAATAAATATAAAATTACTCAGAGTAAGAAGACCACTTTTTACAAAAATATATCTCTATCGCACAGACTTACAAGGGGTTCTCATTAAGAAATATTATATCATAAAAAAATAAAACACTGAACACAAAATACTTGACCTATACTGATTGGATCACCAAACAATTGAAATTTGCAAAAGGATATAAATATTGTAAATATTGTTAATAAAAATAATATTTAAATAGATGGGAAGCCAGATGAACAGAACACTGTAGGAAGGTACTGTTTCTTCTACAGGGCACCAACCTCCTTGTATTCGCTGGTGTTTGTATGTCTCTTCTTGTTTCGGTACCTGAAAGTAGAGAAGAGAAATGTCAGATCTGGAAAGCCAGTAATTCCAAATGGCTTTCTGGGGAGTGAAGGTGGGGAAGGAGGGGAGAAGGAAAACGAAAAACTCTACATGACCTCCTTGTGTTTGTTTCAACTCTAGCAGCTAGGCTCTGTCTGTGTTTATTTCTGGGTCTGAGATAACTTGCATGCAGAATCTCATTTCTCAACTTGTCCCTGAAGATTTCACATCTGCATTAAAGTCTTGCTGCTGGTAGTAGGTTTGTCTTTGTGAAATCCTGCTGGATCCTTGCCTGCAATAGGGCTGAGTACCCTAACCAACTAGGCCATCTTCTGTTTGAGATGACGTGCCATGGAGTCTTCAGGCAGGGAAGAGGAATTACGGGAGTTACCATCTAGCTATCAGACCTGTGAAGCTGAGGTCTTCCTCTGGCTCTCTGATCTCTCCTTCTCGGCTCTCTGACACCAGCTTACGATTAGTTATTAGCATGAAGAACAATTCTTGATGCTTTTGTATCTGTTAGTGGAGAAGACTGCTGTCCTGCATGGTAAAGCTGATAAGGCAAAGCTCGTGATATGGCATAGTCACCACAACGACACGGCAGATAAACAAGTTAGCTAATATTAATCCAGTTGCTTTCCAGTTCCTGCTGACTGGGAAAATGGCATCACCAAGAAAAGCAGCTAGAGTTTTCCCGTTCCCTGTCTGCACTCTCCTTTACCTCAGTGTACCCTCTAAGACAGACATGAACTAACCTACATAGTTCTCCAACAGCGTCAAAGGGCACCCAAGGGTACTTTTGCCTAAGCGTGACCTAGCCTTCAATTTGGGGTATGCTGTACAGTCAGCACACTACTTTTTTGCTTTTTTTCATGCTAGCAGGTCTGCTTATCAAACTATCTCCATGCAGTCGAGTGAGTGTAAGCATCTCAGTCCAATCGGAGGCCCTCAGTGGACATCTTATTACGCACGCAACAGACTTGCTTTCCCGAGCCACGAAGAAAATATCTCTTACCTTCTGCAGATGTAGTAGCTTGCAATAGAGATGGCGACGAGGAAAAGCAGAACTAGGATGACTGTCAGTGCTACATACTCCGTACTGAGGGGTTGTCTGACAAGTTCTGAATGCACACAACGGACACCAGAGAAGCCTACATCACACCTGAGGATAAGAGAGACAGAATTAGAGGAATCACCACAGGGTTACAATTTAGCATTCCACAAAGCATGCTTGTTTCCACTGGCCTGTTTCCTCAGGGACAAGCAATTTCAACTTACATAACTGAAGCCCATGTGGTTTTAGGAATGGATGCAAATCCTTCAAGTAAGTGAGAAACACCCTTAAAATGCCTAGAAGGTCTTTATTTTTTTAGACTGAATCAAAGGAGAGACCTTGCTGTTTTGCCTGAGGTCTGGATCTCACACTATTGTAAATACAGATGAACAACAGGAGGCACATCAGAATGAGTGTATCATGTTTAAGGTGGGTTGGTGACTAATTACAGGTGTCTAAGACTGTCACTCTGGTTTCACTGCTGCCAGCATACATACTTAATACTTGCTTAAATCTATCTGAGGTCTATTATAGGTATACTGCTCCTCTTTCAGTTCAAGTGAGCATTTAAACACCTTGCTGGGTTGGTGGCCCAGCTAAGTGTCAGCAAGATCAAAGACCATGTGCAGTTCATCTCAAAGCCCACCTCAGGGAGGCTGCAGGACACACTGAACTCTGTTCATACCTGCAATAGTGCTCATCCAAGTCTACTATGTACACGCACTGTCCGTGGAAGCAGTAGTCCTTCATTTCAGGCTTGCATCTGGTTATCCCAACTTGAGCCACACGAGGACTGTTCTCTGTCTGGACTGTAGAGAGGTTTGGTTAGCATCTCATCAGCCTTATTTTCCCTTTGAGTTTCCCAAACAATGCGCGAGCTTTACAATTATGACTTAGCAGCCTAGCTACCAGCCGAGCTGCAATGCAGTAGGCATTGAAGCAGGCGAGCCTTCTGAAGAGGGAGAGAATTTTCCCAGGTTAGAGTTGTACCGACTCTCCCCTTACGAGTTCCACATTAGCTATTTCTGCTTTTACAGCAGCATTCTCATATAAAACACAGCTCTTGGGCTCAAAAGGCAATATTAAGGAAATACAGGCTATAAGATGGCTCCTGCTCAACAAAAGTGAACACTGCGGGATGTTGGAAATGTGGTTCAACAGTAAGCTATTTGCAGAGTCAAAGTGATTTCCAGCAAGGGTGACTCTGTGAGGCCACCAGCCTAAGGAAGATGGGAACCAAAGAACTGTTGTTTGCAGAGAGCTGTGCAGTATACTTACTTAGTGCTGTTGTGCAGTTTTCCATTTCACCAGGTGCACATAATGGGATCACTGTTGTGCCCATGACCGCTTGCAATAGGTAACCTACGAGAGAATAAAGAGTCAAAATTAGAATCTTGTTGAGTATGGTTAAGCATAGGTGTGACAATCCTGTATTCATCACAGGAGAAGTTCTTTTGGTGATCAAAATTGAGAACTCATTGAGTCACAGCAGTCCCCAGGGAGAGGATTTCCCAGGACTCAGCAAGTCAGCATGGCTGGTGACTCAGCACACCGGGTCAGTACTCAGCCAGGCTCAGCGCCACACCACTGGCTTCAGAGACACATACTGCTCGAGGTAGGCTTAACACAAAAGCTACTCTTCTGCAGGAGAGAGCTTCCTTAGCCCTCTACTTGCTGTAACCAGCTTGAAAGGCTGGCCACCTCCTGCACTAATACTCGCTCTTGTGTCAGTTATTCAAATAAAAGCCCACTTGCAAAGAGCTAACATGAGATACCAAACCCTCTTCGTCTGGTCACTAGGTCTGAGAGGTACTGACCAGCTCACAGATCCTGGGCCAGCGTTACTCATCTCAGGAGGACCCTGGGAGAAAAGGGGAACACTTCTGTCCCTCCTTCACCATCCACATTAAAGCACGAACTGCACCTTTCAAGCTGGTTTGATGTGGGTACCAGTCACACTGGGAGACTGCACCATGCAGGCTGAGGAGTCTGGCTGCTGGAGCAGCAGCTGCATTTCCTTGGGGAGCAGAGGCCCTCATTCCCTTCTCCCACATATGCATTTTATAAAGCATTTTGATGTCTTTTGGGGTATATAGTGCTGCACAGGCCCAGCTTTCAGGTATTCTGCAAGCCAAATGAACATTTCCAAATGTTCAGGATTTGAAGGCCAGCAAAAGTACTTGTACCTTCATGGCAAGCCCATGAGGAACAGTCGATGTTTGCCCCAGCTGGCCATGAAATCCACTTGGCGAACACTCCTGCTGTGGTCACAAACTAACCTGCTCTTGAACTGTTTAGTCATCAGCCCCATTCCACAGAAGTCTGTAATTTGTGTCTTTGGGCTGTTTGCCTCCATTAACTTGTCAGGTCATGCATGGCTAATGGAGGGAGTGTGCCTTCATAATTTCTTGATCACTCTAATTCAACTCCAGTTATTAGAAAGTTTCATTACATCTCAGCATCAAATCTAGTAGCAATTTATAGATTTCCTGCAGTTCATCCATTTCTGGGTGATTAGTAAGGCGTCCTTTAAGATTTAGTTCAGTTAGATACTAGAACAGCAGGAACATCTACCTTACAGGGTCAGTTTTTTTGTTTTTTGTTTTTAAACACCATTCCTTTTCCCTTCATCCCTCTCCACCACGTTTCTTGCAAAGCTATTGAGCCAGGTTTCCACCAAGCTTTAGAAGAAAGGACAAAGACTAGGTCCACCCCAGCGTGAGGCACGGTAACAGCAACGATAAGGGACCTGTATAGCAGACTATGCCAGAGCCACCTGCTCCTGCTAGCATGACTCAGCAGGACCTGCCTTTCACTCTGACAGGGCAGGACCAGAAAGTTTACTTTCAGGGTGGGATTTCTTTTATTTTTATTATTATTTTTTTTTTTTACAGCACCTTGTGTTCAGTATAGATTTCATCAGAAGCAGCAATTTAACACTTCTGTAAGGGCAACAGAACGCTCAAGTGCTCGAAGGATGAGGCCATCAGCTGACAGACCTCAGCAGCTCAGTTGCTGCTAGAACAGCAGGCCATGAGCTTTGGCCAGGGACCTGGTGTCCCAAATGATGCTGGGAAAAGAAGATTTACCAAGTCTTCTTCCCAAGAACGAAAGGGACATTTCAGGAGTGCTCCATGGACTCAGCTGCTCCCTCGGCAGGGAGCACCTGTGGCACAGGACAGCCCCGTCCCACAAAGTGATGCTGTGTTTTTGGAAGAAGGGATGCTGAAATCCCGAGACCGACGAGCGTGCCCTGAGCCTCCCTCCTATTACCCACAGTCTGCTGCTACTGTCTCCATGGGATGTGCTATGACAGGATTTGGTCTGGGGGGCCACATGACTATGAGGAACACAAAACAAGCCAAAATATGCTACATGTACCTGAGACATCCACTTCTATCGCAGTTAGTCAAGTAGACAGATTAAGCCAACTGAGGATCTCTTTTAGCCTACATAACTTCTCTTTCAGCTTGCATACTTCCTTGATCTGAGTGTAATCTGAGCTGCTGCTTTTTAGTCTAAAGTTCTGTTTGACAGATACCAGAACCTGGCTTTTGCATTTGAGAAACTCAAACCCAGGTACACTTAAAAGGCAAGTCAGCTCTTCTCTTTGCTCCAGAAAGTGCCACCACTTTCCAGCCGGACCTGTCCCTAGAGAGGAAATGCCAGACACCTGTAAGGGACAGAAAACACACCTCCTCGTACAAAGCCGAACAAAGGCTTGCCCCATTCCAGCCATGCGCAGCACCCGATAGCCTCCTCCACCTGACGGCAGGCACACAGGCCAGAGAGGCTGGAGCACAGGCGTGGATATTTGCTGACACCCAGCAGTATTTTCGGCATTCAGGCAAAGTTCTTCCTGCTCCGCACTGTCACGTTTTGCCCTTTCCCCCATGCACGCATTTTCCCTCTGACATCAGTGGGAGGGGGATCCTGCGGGAGGATAAGGGATCCTCATGCTGCAGTGGCAGAGGAAAACCTTTCCCAGAATAGTTATTGAGTGATGTATATCAAACATAGGACCTGGGAGAGGTAGTTATATTTTTACTCCTTCGCTGTTCACTAAGCAAATACTCTACAGGGTACAAGATAACAGTAATGAGATTGTTGGTGTTCATTAATGCCTCACAGGAATGCACGTGCTACACCACCAGCACGCAAGCGCAATACCCCGTCTGGTACTGCAGGTACTCCTGTACCATTAGCTCTGACAGCAGCGGCTCTTTCTGCAACGGGAATATTGCTGCTGTTTACATGGCCCTTCCATGAAGGATGAAAGGAGAATAAGGGACAGGGAATGGCTGCCTCAGCTTCCTGCAGCCTTCGTCAGAGATGACATGCAAGGGCTAATTATCAGTTCGGACACTCAAAGCCAGCTATGGTTTCCAGCTACAGGCTGAGTGCTAAGGATGAAGGATGTACAATACAGGACAACCATAACTGAGAACCAGTCCCTTTGCAAGATTTACACCTACTTTAAAGGGGAATTGGTTAGGTTTCTGAGAGGTGTTGGGTCCCATCATCATCTGAGTTGGCTTTGCCTGTCCCCGAGATCACTACTCACATACTAATTCACCTGAGAAAACTCCCTGATGCTATTTCACATTTGGCATCAGTGTGGTCCCTCTGGTACAGAGGTGGTGCCTGCACTTTTAACTTGGGTTGCACTTCCAAAGCAATGCCAAGCACAGCGGTGCACCTGGTGGATCTCAGCCCATTTTAACTCTAAGGACAGATCCAGCTGGATCCCCATCACCTGATTTTACACACCCAGAGCATGTCAGACTGTCTAGGGCTTTCTTCGTGTACAGTAAGCAGGAAACATTGAGGCTAGCCAGTCTGTCCTACTGGCTTTGTGAGCATCACTACTACCACCATTGGACTCTAGTGCATCACCTTCCATCCATCTCTGCGGCTAACCTCCCTGCCTAGCCACAAATGTTTGCAGGCCATCTCAGACAAAGCAAGCCCCTCTAGCAATAATGGCTAGGTGGGTGGTTGTGTTCCAGATGAGGACCACAGAAATGCGGGGTTGGCCATGAAAGCCTTTCTAACTGCTTGCTCTTATTCAAGATTTGGCTGTGCAACTGTTCCCCTTGCTCACATCAACCACAGCATCTCTGGAGTTCAGGTTATCCATGTATGCTGAGCACATTTCCTGGGAAACGTGGGAAAGGGGAAGCGGTCATTTGAGATAATTTTAACCACCTCAGAGAGAGCGCGCCTTCTCATCCTTGCACTCAGGATACAACATCTGGCTTCTGCTTAATGCTTCAGGTGGGATGTACCTGGTGCTAGTTGTTTGACCATGCCCAGCAAAACAGGTGCTCGACACTCCTCTTCCTGAGATGAGACATACAGGCTGTACAGGTTGCTCTTCTCACCCATGTGAAAGGAGATGCTATTACAGCTTTCCACCGCCCACCCCTCTGTAGTCTCTGTAGGCTTGGCCAATTCTTTAAATGGAGGCACCAAATGTGATGGTACTGAGAGAAATTCAAATAAATTACCCCTAGGGCAATGGACTGAAGCATCTGTACACATTTCTGAGAAGTAGTGTCTGCATTTCTCCATCTTGCATTTTGTACCCATGACTTCAGAACTGCAGACTCAAAGTCAGGGATGCCCAGGGCCAGCCCAGAGCAGCTCTAAAGCAGCCCTGGAAACGCCAGCCTGCACGGAAGGACTGTCGCTCCAAAACTGCTATGGGCCCACGTGATCATCTTGAACATTGTGCCAGGACTTAAGCAGAGATAATGCAAATAATTTCTTATGTGCACCCAATCATCTTAGTACTGCTTCCACCCCCCTGGAGACCTGCACACCAGTGATCTTATTCACATGCTACCCTTGTTCCCAGGCCACTCTGCTTTCTATCACCAGCATGATACAGAGGTCCCTACACCGCAGGAGAAGTAGAAGTCCATTATTGCTTCCCATCAGACACATCAGCCACTGACATTTTCTGCACCTCCAGACTCAGCAACCTTTGTGTTGAGCCCACCTGCCAGACAAACACGACACAGGAAACCATAAGGTCGGCAGCTCCTGAAACTGTCCGGAGAGTGTGGAGATGCAAGGTCTGCCTCCCGCACTGACTGGGCATTAGAGCAACCGCAAGGAGAACTTGGACAAGTTCTTTCCCGGGGCTCCCACAGTAACTCACAGAAAAGGCAGGGCCAGGGCCCAGCTCCATCACTGCCACCTCCTCTCTGGCTGGCACAGTGCCGCAACTCCTCAGGGATGAGTGCCAGCTCTCTCTCATCGCTGCCCTTCTGCTGTGATAGCCCATGATAGCCTGGATACAAAGCTGACAACGAGTGCCACCTGAGTTAGGCTTCAGCCTTTGAGTGGCAAACCTCTCGAGTCTGGCATAACATCGGCTAGAGACAGACTTCCCAGCTTCACTGACCTGGGATGGAAAGGCAGTAAAGTGCTCATAACAGTTGCTATGAGGCCATCTAGCTGTGACTAATCTGTCCCTTACTATTAGATTTTGTACCTGTCCCGGAAATAAATAAATCGGTATACAAATCCATGAAGACATACCAGTTCCTTCCAGTGCCAGTTTTGTGCAAAGCATGGCTGAGTCACAGGCTAAAAGATGTTTAGCCTGCTGTCACTGAAAGTAAGAGGTTGTGCAGCAGCAGCTGATCCGTAAGCCCTTATGGAAATAGCTGGCCAAAATGAAAGACAGAAACTCATGCTGCAAGGGGCTTAGCAGGTGAGGGAACATCTGCCCCAAAAGAGAGGTCTTGGGAACTGAGCTTCCCCATCGCCTGAGACCCCCGAAGGGCCAGCTACCAGCAGTCCCTGCCTGTCACTGCCAGCACCCAGCAGAGGCGTGGTGCAGTACCAGGCTCCCCGAGTCTCGATGCTCGAAGGATACGCGTGTTCAGTTCGGACTGTCAGGTAGCTTATGCAATGCGAGAGGAACACGCTCCCAGTAAGGAGGTGGAGAAGGGTCAAGGCAAGGGAGGCCACGACCTGTTTTGTTACCAGAAGGAAGTCTCTGCTGCCACGGGGATTCACCAGCTGAGCTCACCCGGAGCACCACCTGGGTGAAGGCAGCAGGACAGGACAAGGTGACAGAACAGCTCCTTCTGCCTTGACCAGGGCTGCGCTGCGGCTGAGCAGGGGAGAAGGGGAACGGACGCTCACCTTCGCTCGGTCACAGCGCACCCCTGGGCATCCAAGAAGCCAAGGAATGCCCTGCTACAGCACACCGGTCTGACAGCCAGACCTGCGCACTCTGCTCCTCAGCCTGCGTGTGCCCATCCCTGCCTGCTGCTTTGCCTCGGGGAAGAAACACGCCGGCTGCACCTGAAGACAAGCTTCGCCCTGCGTGTGGCCAGAGGTTCTCCGGCAGCGAGCGAGTGCCCCAGCCCCGCGAGCCAGCGCCCGGCCCCGCCGGCACTCACCGAGGAAGAGCAGCAGGCTGCGGGCCCACAGGCGGCCGGTGTCCATCGCCCTCGCGTCGCCGGCTGGAAGAGGAAGAGATGAGGAGGAGGAGAGGGAGGAAGGCGGCGGCAGGCGCGGCGAGGAGCGCTGTGGTGGCGGCCGCGTCGCCAGGGCTCTTTATGGGGCAGCGGGAGAGGCGGGGCAGAGCGGTGATGAAACCACGGCTGGGCTCGGGGCAGGTGCCCAGGCCCGGCCTCGCTGCTTCCTGCCCTGCCGCACCCGGGCGGGCCGGGCCAGGGCCCTCCCCTCCCTGTCCCCCCCGTGCCTGGGGGTGATGCCCTGAGGGTGGGCAGGGGGCACCCCCAGCCCTGCCGTGGGGCAGGCAGGGCAAGGCCCACAGGGCAAATTCCTCCCTGAGCCCTCTGGCTCTTGGCTGCCGGCCGGGTACACGTGCTTGGGTTATCCTTACATTAGCAAACATTTCTGCAAACGGTGCTCGTGGCCGTAAAACCACCCGGTGCTTTAGAGCAAGCAGGCTGAGGCGGCAGTGCCCACGACTGACTGCGCAGCGGTGGCACCGCTGGCAGCCGCTCGCCTTCAGTTTGTCGGTGCCAGGTGTAATGGCGCGAGACCGGGCCGGCGCGGGGTGGATGCCAAGCTGAGCGCTGCCCAGGGGGCCCTGCCTGCGTGGATGGGGCCTGGGGGGCTGCGGCAGGGCCCCCAGCACTGCTCGCACATAAACCAAGGAAACAGCGCAGGGCAGGCAGCCAAAAACCTACTGCCCTTCCTCATCTCCCGTCAGTTCCAAAGTGACCCTCAGCCCATGCGTGCTGCACCAGGGAGCCTCGGGGCTAGGGGCAGAAATGGTCTATTAAGTTCCAGCACATGCCACAGGAATGCCAGCACCTCACCCCACCGTGATGGGCTCAAGGGCAGTGGGTGCTTACCCCGTGGTGCCCCTCCGGCCCTCGGCTTCGTCACAGCCTGGCAGAGAGGGCAGCCGCTGGTACCAGCAGGTCCTTTGGTTCCTTAGGTAGCACTTGACTAGTCAGCACTTGGCTGTTTTTTTTTAGTCCCTTCACGCATCCTGTCAAAGCCCATACACTCTATGACCAGGTTAAGCAAGACCTCGTTCTGCACTTACACCCCATCATCAGATAGTCGAAGGACATGCCACCCCCACATCCCTCTGTACACGTTTGCCTGAAATATGAAATGCTTTTTATCTGAACAAGCTGCTCAGCAACAGTGGCCACTTCTTTTCCTTTTAAAGCAAAAACCTTCTTCCTCTACCTTACCTTTTTCCATCGTCAAAAAAGTCAAGGTGATACCCAATTTATCGCGGAACTGATAAGCCTATCTCGTAATGAAAGGAATTTGAGTATTGCTAGCAAGGTGCAGTTTAATAGCTGATAACTCAAGTATTCATAGTTCCTCTACTTTACAAGCAGTTATTGATACAAGAGAGCTAACTATAGAAGATACTGCAGAATGTGACATAATACAGGCATCTCCATGTTCAGATTCCAGTTTTAAGTAATAAACACATTAATTCAGGGAGTTTTGGAATAGAACTGGTACTTACAAATCATACTCCTACTTTTTTTGGCAACATTTTCTCAGATCTACGGAAGTGTGGAGATGCTGAAATTAAAAAGATCAATGTGTTACTATTGAACTACTTCAGCACTCTTTGTTAATTATGCAAATGATGGCAGAGTTGGCAGGATTGGTCAAACTAAGACCAGCGTGCCAGCAGTGCTCACAAGCTGGTACTCCATGGGGAAATGGGACATGATTTAACCTGAATCTTTTTCTGAGTCCATTTTTCTCCCTCTGGCATTACGGTCATGGCTTATCCCCATACAATCACTTGACTGCTTTAAGGTTAGCAGATGGGAGCCTTTCACATGCCACATGACTATTTGTGTTGCTTCTTTAATTGGGCTGACCCCCCTTATTAATGATTTTATTGTCTGCTCTTTCAGTGAGTAAAGGAAGGAATTGCAATCATTAGGAAAGCATTTTTGTATGTGGGCATTTTTCAGGATGCCTTAAAAGCAGCATCACTGTAGAACTTCCACTTTATAATTAATTTCACCCTTAAATTCCTGCATGATTTATCCTCTGAAAAGAGAGCATTTAATTATAGTCCTGTACCGGTATCTAGATACCGAGTAACGCTGACACCATTGGAGCAATTCATTGGAATTTCCTTTCAGATTTGAATACATGGAAGACACGTATCATATATACATCTGTTTCATCTTTCTGTAATTTTCCTTGTCTCGTGGTATGTGATTCCACATCAGGCATCCCCACTTGCAGATTTCACCACCCTCTCGTCCACGTGGAGGCTGCCTCTTTGAATACGGCAGATATACATTTAAGAGCCAATTTTCCAAGCGGCTATTCACACTGAGTAGTACCTTCTTGCACTGATAGATTCATTGTAAGGCAGATTCATTACATCCCACAGGTCTGAGTACAGATTGACATGTCTGCACAAGGCTGGAAAGCAGCACTGATTGGGCAACAGACCATCACGGGTGTATGTCAGCTAGTGGCCTCAATTACAGATGGGGTGAACTGGCACACCCAAGCCAAGCCAGTGATGGCTTTATGTCACTTGCCATCGGACCAGTGAGTAGGCCCCCCTGAGTAATTCGACATGTCAGGGTTTTCTTCTTTACGAAGTGTAAAGAACTTGTGCAGAAGATGTACTAGCTTTTATTACCTTACAACGGTTTAATAACCACCTTTAAACAAAACCTCTATTTACAAAGTACGTGGGCTCAACTCAAGTCAATTTTGTGCTTAATCCTCTCAACATTGCAAGTATTCATCTCTTCTTTTCAGACACAGCAGCAGATTAATGGCAGTGATTATTTCAAGAGTATGGCTTGAGTTTTTGTCCATTAGTCTATCATTGATGACACAGAGGATTTTCTACAAACAAAATATCCTTTAAACTCAGAGGGGAAAAACAGAGGTTAGATGTACATTTTTCTGTGCTTGAGAATACTTTTCCTCTTGGTGATTTGCTATAGAAGATGCATTCATGGTAATGAACCATCACTTTATGTATATGTTCTTACGTAACTAAATCCGTAAGTGACGGGTGACTACTACTTACTTTGGCTGCTTTTTGTAGAACCTGCATCCAGTTTTACACATTGCCATTCTGGGTGTGGATCTGCATTGTTTTTTATCCATTGGGAACACCACCTATTTCCAAAATCAACATCTTTTTGTTAGAAAGTATTTTTGAAAATAAAAGAAAATAATTCCTTGTCTTGCATTGAAGCACTGGACACCTCTTACACAAGGAAAAAAAAAAAGTAACAAAAAGCAGCATTTTCATAAATACCTGGGAAAACAGCAAGATTTTTTTCTTTTCTTTTCTTTCTGTTTTATTTTTAAACATCACAAGTACATGCTTTCGTACATGTGTTAAGTCAATTTTTCATTTACAGGAAAATTTCATTACAAAGCAAGGATGCTCAAGAAATGCTCTCAGAAGACGGTAGGCTAAACGGAGTGTAGCTCAATCGACAGCATTTTTATTTGAACTGTGGCAGATTGGTATTAAATATGAACATCTCAAATGGTAAAAAGTATGGGGCTCACATGTGAGCACAAATGCTCTGAGAAGGGAATATACTTAACTGGGATGCACGGTCAAGATAATGTGGAGAAAATGGAATAAGGAAAAAACCTTGAGCCAAACTTACTCCATAGAGCGGTCAGCTTCAAATGTGCTATGTATGTGATGAATCATTTAGGCCCAATGTTCTTAAACAACCAGACTCTCCTGTAAACTATCAGAGTTCAAAATGCTATCCCAAGGCTGAAAGTGGCTGATGCCTCTTCCTGTAAATGCAGGGTGAGGTCAAAGCTACTGGAAAACAAAGATGTTTTGCTGTTTAAAAAAACAATCCCCCCAAATTCACTAATTTCTTAGGCAACTTCTTGGGTCAGCATTAACCAGAAATTAAAAAAAAAAAAAAAAAAAAAAAAAAGAGCACTAAGTCCCATCCATCCCAATGCATCTCAGACGATGGAAAGGAAAAGGCAAACAGATCTGTCAGTTCATGCTGGATTGCTCCCTACAGGGCAGTTTTTCACTCTGCCAGCTTGTAAGAAATTTCCATTACTCTCCCCTGAGCAACTCCTGAATGGCCCAACACATCTTGCTGGCAGGAGGAGCTTCTTAATGCTCAGCTGGTGTTTTCCCTTTCCTAATTACAGCTCCCTGCAAAGTGATTTCTTACCTCCGTGGAGGTGGTAGATTTTTTCATTTATAGAATGTTTTCATAGCTTCTGCCTTTACTTGCTGCTAAACAAACCTGTGCAAACATTTTATGTGTACCCTTGTAAAGGGTGTTATTAAACAAAGTCCCACCTGTATATTTAGTCATTGTTTTTTCTCCTTGCTTCAAATTATTTAAGAGACTATGAGTGGGTCCAATGTGGACAATAAGTGGTTTTCCCCACAGCATGTAGCAGGTTGCAAGCAAGATGGGAAAAGCACACCAGCCCCTTAATCATCATCCCTGTTCAGTCTGTCAGTACCTCTTTCAAGTTCATAAATTCATCTCTTCGACAGTATTTTTCATTCTCAGGAAGACAGGGGTGCAGCATTTAGACCCCTGCCCAGCTGCCAATACAACTGCTGGGGCTGGAGAACCATGACAGCTCTGTTCACAGAGTAGATCCCCCAGAAGTAAGATGCACGGAGCCGATTCACGTGAGCAGGAATTAAGCTACGAGCCATTCAGGTGTTCTAACTTTTTCCTCCTTTTCTCTGGTCTCAAAACTGAAACTTTAGCGCATGTATACAGTAAAGGCTCTAAGAAACATGCTGCCATCCTTCCGAACTGTCTTTCTCGTGACCTAAATGCATTTTATTGTTAACAACAAGCAAGCAAATCGATATGTGGAAGCGTGTTTCTGGCAGCTGACCACGTGATGGTTCCGTTTGATAGCTCTGAGAGCGACATCCATCTTGGGGCAGTGACATGACAGCAAGAACCACCACTGTGGGGATAGGTGCGACTCAGCAGGCACTCACTGGCTCCTGTTGGGCTTTCACTACAGCAGCCAGCCCTGGCTGTGGGCTCTCCACCACTACCTTCCTCTCCTCTCCTGTGTCGTCCATCTGGACAGCTGGCACTAGTATGGGGAGGACAGAGGGGAAAGAAGACACTCTGTACGAGTGTCACCATCACAGGGGAAGAAATAGCCTGCCTTGACCTCCACATTTTGGTTGACTCAGTGGCGACTGCCACTTGCATACTGGCCGTGCGCACAGGGAGCTGGGGCACCCTCGAGACAAGGGGTGTGGCATTAGGGATGATGGAGTAAACAGCAATTCACCTGAAACCAGATTAGCCAGCACACGCTCCCGAAACAGAATCTAGGAAAGAGACACAAGTCCATGGTGTATTTGTTTGGCCTGGTAACGAGAGCTAGGCATACAGGCAGATGCACTTAGTGGAATTCCCCCATCCACTAGCATTATGGACACTCCTATTACTGTTCTTATAATTACTGGTAATCATTACCATTACTGTAGTGACCAAAAAAAAAAAAGCAGTCAGGATCAAGCCCTCATTGTACTGGCTGTTGTCATGCAGGGGTGATGAGACAGCCTGCCCCAGGGAACCTATAAACGTGGGTGCCCAATTCATCACTGCAGTCATATTTCAAACTAGGACACTGGTGCACGACGAAGCTCCCCTGTGACCTGAGCAAAAATAAACCATGGCATTCCCTCCAGCTGAGCTATGACAACCTTGTTCGCCTTAGCTTGGAGCCAGTATGTTAATATCAGGGTGCTCCCTGTTGAAATGCAGCTGAAAAGGTAAGAAGCTGATCAGGAATACCTCGGGGGCCCAACACTTAACAAGATGTTTCCATTCTGTATTTTAACTCTGTGGGTCCAACCTGCAATAAAACTCCGTATTCTTTGATCTCCAGTGAATTTAGTATCACCAACTCTTGAGAGCCAGCTGTGAGTCACACGGAATGCGGAAACCTCTGGGGTTTGGTTTGGGAATGACCAAGAATAACCAAGAGAAAATCATCTTCTAGTCACCTTCTCCTCCCATCCATGGTTTGAACATTACCTCAGGTATCCAACCTCCCCTGAGACAGTCCCTAGATGACAGACTGAAGGGAATTAACTAGGTTGGTCACAGGTCGGGTACCAACAGGGAGCTGCAGGGAAAGACTGTAGGCCTCTGTAAAGCTGAGAAGGACAGAGACAGCTCAGCTCCATCCCACGTGGAAACCCTCTGCCTGCAGCATTGGTCTTTCCTCCCACCCTCTGTAGGTCTGGCTGCTACCAGGTGCCAGGAAAGGAGACAGGCCCCAGTTTTCTGGCCAGAGCTGGTTGTCCCTCAGCCAGTCTCAAGAGTGCAGCCTCAATTCCTCACTGAGAAAAACAAACAAAAACAAACAAACAAACAAACAAAAAGCTGTTCAGACTCTGCATGTTCCTGTGCTCTCTCAGGAGGACTGTGACGCTTCCATGGGCAATTGCTGTGCATGGCACCTACGCACCCACCTCCTCGTCCAGCATTGCTCCCTGCAGCTGGATGCTATTTAAGAGATGCAGGAGGTTTCCTTTAGGATACTCCAAGTGCATGCATGTAAATCAAGTGGTTTAATTAGACTGGTGTTAGTTATTAAATTAAGAACAACACTAACCTAGGGCTGGCAGTTCTTGATTAACACTCCTACAGTCGGGGTCTTTGTCCTTTATATATGAAGAAGAGGGCTGTGGACAAGGGTCTGATAATTCCACCATGAACTGAAGCTACGGGTGAAATGCCAGGTGAGGAAGAGTGTACTCTGGGAAACATTAGCCAAAGCTGCCAAAAACACTTAGTTCTCTGAATCTAGTTAAACTCTGCAGTAGTAACAGTCCCTCTGAAGGACCTTCAGAGAAGTCAGGCATCCCAGAAAACCATTTCTTTTGGTAAGAGTCCAAACAGAGGCTGCACATTAGATGCTCGGGATGAGACACTTTTGGTCACCGACTTACAGCATGCCTACAGCAGAGGTCACCCCTTCATAAATAACACACGTTCCAGCTCCACACCCAGATTAATCTACCCTGCCCAACCAGGCATACAAGCAACCTGACATCAACCAAAACTAAGACCAAGCCAGCACGGGAGATGGCCTGTGCCCAGGTGAAACAAGCCAGACATCAGAGCTCATGCAGAACATGGCCCAGCTCTTTTGCCTCCATCCCAGCTTCACAACCCTCCCCCTGTTTTGTTCTTGTGATGTTCCCCTACATGGACCAAGGAGAGAGATTTCCAGGAAGGACTGCTGTATGCAAAGCTAATTGCCCGACTTTCCAAATCAACCACTTTAAAGGGCACACAGGCTAACTAAATTGGAAAAGAGGTCTGTGTGCAAGTCTCCTTCCCCTGTCTCACAGAGCGCTCTTATGCAACGTGCTGCACACTGCGGCATGCATTTGATTACATTGGGGCAGCTTGGATTACCATGTGTATTAACCATGTGACATGTCATCAGCATTGCCGACTGCATTGCAAATGCTGGAACTGTCTTTTACGTAGATCTAAATAATGTTGGAGCCTTTAGGCAACGGCCTTCAATTGTTTACACAGTTTTCATAAACAGGATACCAACAATTTGTAAATAACCCATTGGAAATCCATCAGCTGTGGATTTGCAAGTTCACAATAGACTACTTTGATATATACCCATCTGTAATAAGTCTATCTGTACTAAAACTTCACTGGTAATGTTGCACAACTGTTACTGACCACTACAATTGCCTCTAATTGCATGTACCAATGATTCTACTTCATCGCTTCTACAAATTGATTCTGGAGTTGGTACATCTTCAGAACATTTCCCAGGGAACCAGAAATCAAAGAAATAAACGCATTATTGTTGCCATCATTTTCCATAGGCTTGCACGGTGCATTTCTCCTCAGTCAGAGAGAGGAAGGGAATTACACTGCTCTGAATTCCTGTTGCTACACCTTACCCAGAAGATTTGTTTGTTGAGTTTTGTTTCATTTTTCACATAAACTTCCCTCCAGCTGAATGCAGATGGGGACATGTGCACGTACACAAAGACACATACACTCAGAAAAATCTCCTTCTCTAAAACTTTCTTGGAACTCCCTTGAGCATTGCAGAAGAGGGTGTTTAGATGGTCAGTAACGAGATATCTATCCATAAACAGTAAGTTTTCTGCACTTAATCTAAAAGTACCTTTCCAAAAGAAGTTGTAACGCAACCCTCTCATGTTGTATCAATCCACCTAAGGACTTATCCTCTCAGCAGTTAGAGATGCTGAAAGTTCCTTCTAAGCTCAATACTATACTAAAATTAATGCATGCTTACCCCCGTTGGCCCACATTTAACAGACCAAGTAGCGAGCTCTGGGGGATGGATGAGTTGCCTTCATGCAGAGGGAAACTCCAGCTTGGAAGCTAACAGAAGAACCGCAGTAAGAACCCACGGTGTGGAAGAAGTAGAAGCATAACGTTGTGTCACTCCTGATCCAAGTGCGAATAACCCACTGCAGGGAGTGCACTGATGCAAAGCAGTCTGACAGTATGTCCTTAGCTTCAAAATAAGTGCCTTAAGGAACTATAACGCCAGGCTGTGCTAGCTTAAGGTCAGATCCCAGTAAAGCATTTGGGAAATAATAGTGGCCCCAACCTTAAATACTACTTGAGCAAGTGAGGGAGTCCTTGTAAGAACATATACTATTGCCATCTCAAAACTTGATGCACATAAAAGAGATCTTGTCTCAGCTACCTGGTGCCCTCTGAAGCTGGAGCCATTTCTTAACAAAACCCTGGGGTTTGCACATCACACAGATCCTAACGCGGTCCCCGTGAATGTTAATGCTTCTCTGAGTCAAGCTGCTTTCTCCCAGCTCCCACACACTTACTCTGTAGCTGTGCTAGCGAGGTTGCACTGTTGACCAGAAAACCTCTACGGCCTCTCATCCAAGATGGTATCTGCCACACAGAGATACTCGGTCAAGCTATGCACTGCAGCAGAAGCAGTCTGTCCAGGCCAGTCCAGGTTACTGTCCTTGCTAAAGATAGTTCTGAGGGTAAACAGGGCATAGCTTACTATCTTGGCCTCTTTAGAAGGCTACAACAGCCCCTTAGCTACATCTCTGTCCCTGAATAGCAGCTGTATTGTATTCCCCAGCACGGCGAGCTCTTCTTTTGCAAAACGGTCCCATTCCTCAAGGGGCATACGCAGCATGCAGCAGTCCTCGTTGGCTACTAGCTGGGCCCACTCTAAATCCAGCCTCTCTTTGCCTTGCTCCCAGCTGGATGCTGCATAGCTCACCTCCCAGCCACATCTCTGTCACCAACAGGTTGCCATCCTGTGCCGTCTCCCAATTTCCATCTCCTACAGCCACAAACCTTGTCTCCTGCTTTGTCTGATCACAGTCCTGAACAGCAACTGGCTAGAACAGCAGTGCATAAAACCAAAATTACCTGGCACAAAGTACTCACTGTAGCCTGGTGGTCTTGCAATGATTTTTTTTCCCCAACAGCCCTCAATATACATCAGAAAGAGGGACTGAACTTGCATATCTTGTTAATCCTGCACTAAACCCCAGGAAGACTGAGACAAGCTCTTATGCTTCACAGCCTTCCTGTTCTGCATCTCCTCCCACCTGCACACGCAATTCCCCTGACTTTGGTAGAAGCACCTGAGTCACATGCTGTGTCACAAGCAAGAAAAAGCTAGAACATTTGCCTCATTTCTGTCTGTTTCAGTGGTGCTGGTGACACCAGGGGCTTCTAACCCCATCTTCTTCTCACCTCTTTCTATGCCTGTCACTTGGGCAAGAGGACTGGGAGGGCAGGAGGAAGATGCCTCCTGACATACTCCAAGCCACTGAGAGCAGCCTTCGCTCTGGCTGTAGGAGCTGCCTTGGCTGTACTGATGGGGGGCACAGATTGCTCTGGTGTCATTCCTGCTGCCACCACAAGTGGGAAATGTTGGGCCTGTTTTTCACACCTCTAACCTTCCATTAGCACCAGCTGAACATGGACAACTGTGTCTGAAGAAGGTGTTCACTGTCAATGAAATGATTGGAAACTAATTTAAAACCAGGAGGAAAAGGCAGCGGTGTGAAGTCCTGATGCTACTTGTTCTAAGGTAAATCACCGTGTATTGCACTATGAACTCAGCTGGGCTTCACAGATTGCTTTGCAGATAAAGCAGGAGGAAACTAACTTACACTCACTACAAGTGTATCTACAGCTATGAAATGAGATAACTAAATGCCCTTGGGGAGATATGAGAAGCATTTAAAGCATAAAAATTGTTCACCTTTCCCTTACCTGGTAGACAGATAAACAGAAAAGTTCCTGCTCAATAATGCCTAAAAGTCTGATGCAAGCCCTCAAAAGCAAAGGAAGTTAGGGCTTGGAGGCAACCGTGGTGCGAGGATGTGCAACCCCAGTGACAGAACATTCCCAATCTAGTCCAAATCGGCAGCTCT
This sequence comes from Anseranas semipalmata, assembly GCA_013399115.1. Taxonomy (NCBI): domain Eukaryota; kingdom Metazoa; phylum Chordata; class Aves; order Anseriformes; family Anseranatidae; genus Anseranas; species Anseranas semipalmata. The sequence continues at coordinate 277,085 of VXAA01002104.1, forward strand.
GGAGGACTGCACAAGTTTGCAGAGATCATGGGCAAAGCGAGCGTGGGAGGGCAGAGGCTCGCTCACGCTTCTGTGCTGGACACAGAGGCCTGGGTGTTTCACAAGGGCATTCCCAGCCTACCAGGTGCTGCGCCGCATTCAGACTTTCAGTCACGTGGCTGTTGGGATAGACAGCTTACCGCACGCTAAGAGAGGGTGGGAGCAATTTGCTTTACTGCTCTTGCCAAAAGCCTCTATTAGTATATGTTATGAAAGCTCCAGAGAGGCAAAACATTCCTAAAACCACTTTATTAAAATTAATAACACCCGAAACTCCCCCCCAGTTGTTTATGGATGGGACACCTGAAGGAGGCAAGCAGCAGCAAAAGCAAAGGCAGAGAGAGAAGAGTTCCCTTTCTCTACAGTGTGATGGGCCACGGGAGTCTCCGTATCATTTCAGCTGGCTGCTGAGATGCTGCCTGCTTCCCCCACACTGCATGCCGAGGGTGAGACTGGTTTTCGATCTACAGGTGCTAAGAGTTACTTAAGGACTGAGCATTGTTCCACCATCCCCCAGTGCCTATGAACTACCCTCGTTGCCTTTAATACTTTCATCCCCACGGCATCCCTGCAGCTATTTTGATACCTCTCTGATGGTGGAACTGAGGCATGCACAGCGTGTGCAACTTACCCAATGCACATGCTGAGGCAGCGACTTCTACTTGCACCTCCCGTGATCCAGACTCCTGCCCTTCTCGCAGATCACTTCCTCTGCAGGCGTAAGTCGAAGCAGCACTGGCTGCCTCCCAGACTCCTTTTCCTCATGCTAGAGCCCAGATCCATGCTGTAGTAGGATGAAAAATTCAAGCTGAACAAGGAGAGAGACTTAGAGTGGCAAAACCGCCGGGCTGTTATATTCAAAAGTGACAACCACTCTGTCCCTTGGGTGCACTTACTCTGCCAGCTGTAGGATGTCAAATTCCACGCATGGTGGTCTCAAAGAATCAAGCCATGCTTCTCTCCCTCGGCTGCTTCCTCACCCTTACCACGGGCCAAATAAACTTGTAGCTCATGCCCTGAACCCAGGTAGCTTGTTGCCTTACAAAAGAGACAGGAGATTTAGGAGGTCTACAATTTGAGAGTGACCCATGTTTGTGCTCAAGCTTCTGAAACAACAGGTCTGCTGAAGCAGATGCAAGCTTTTGTACTGCCCAAAAACTCATGACATGGGGAAACCTTTGTCTGGGAGTTACCTGCATTAAATCATACGGAATTGTAATTCTGTCTTATTTGTATAACGGTATCATTTTGCATACTGCATAAGACCATAATCCTTGAGGAACTTTAATTCGTAGAAAGGACTGGACTAAAGATTTTGTGTAGAACATGAAAAAAGCACACGGGATCCAGCTCTCCCTCACACCACTGGGTTTTGTTTTGTTTTGTCGTCTAACCAAGTTCTTTCGAGGATAATGGTATGTTTTCCGCAGGGCTTTCTGTACTGATCGGTGTGAACCTGAGTTCTAGGTTAACAAAGATATTTTTATGAGAAACAAAAGACAAACTTGCTGTTCAACATTACCAAAATCCCTGGGTTCTAAGTCAGAGCCTCAGCTCTGCAGCAGCACAAGGTACAGTATGCACATTAAAATCAGAAATTTTCTATCATACGCTTAGGGCGCATCTGTGAACATCTGGCTATATATTTCCACGTCAACTAGACATTAAGCACAGAAAATATTACTTGGCATGACAGAAATTGTGCACGTGGCAGCAGAGCTAGTGAGCTGATGAACGGCTGATAAAAAAATACCCTATGAAACCACACAAAGGCTAACTCCCGCCACTGTCGGCTATTACTTCACAAGTCACTCCTCAAAGCCAGCCATGCTAATTCTGGTACAATTTCATCTGCATCAACAGGAGAGGCCGAATCGGCCCAAACACAAGAGATGCCCCCAGATTCTCCTGTGTTACAGCAACCAGAAGCCTGCTCCAAAGCCTAATAAAGCTGATGGAAAAATGACGAGGATTTCAACAAGCTCTGTCCAAACTATCCCTGTATTTAGAAAAATACCCGAGTTTTGTCCTCCACCCAGGGTTGTTTTTTTTTTTTTTTTTTAAACCTTCCAATAATATTCAGGGCATGCTTACATTTATGAGTTGCTGTTACTGAATAGCATGTTGGCCTGCATCTCTCATCCTGCTCCTCTTACATCCCATGGTCCTTCCTAATAACAATATATATAAAAAAAGGAAATTTTAAGAATCTCATGGCACTCAAAAGACATAAATGCCTAAATATGCAAGGACTCACATGGTGCAAGTAGCCTAAGTCCGTATCCACTGAAGTCAACAGAGGTTTTACTATAGCCTGCAGCAGGGCTTGGAGTCAGGCCAGAGCTAATTGGGAAAATCCCAGATCCCTTCTTTATGATTAATTCTCTTAAAAATCCTTCAGTGGAGACATTAAATTGCTACATTTCACAAACACTTAATGGCTTAAAAAGCCAGCAAATTAACCCTATGCATAATCATCCTAAAGACCTCTTTCAAGACTTTCCAGGCTGTAGTTTGAAAATGGCACCTGAATTACAAGAGTGCACCGGACCAGTTTATAGCGGTATCCCACACCAGGATATCTTTCCTCCGCCTAAATGAACTGAGGAGTCAAACTAGTGCAAACCTGCCCTGAATAACAGGAGGGGAAAGCAAGAACAGCCGGCTCCGTCTTTCCTCCCAACGCTGTGAAAGCTCTTGGAGTTTCTTCTCTTTGGGGGCCAACCAGCCCTTGGCAGAGCTCAGAACCGGGACACAAACGCTCCTTTGCAGCTCTCCCCTACAACCCGCTCGAGGAACAGAATAAACCTGGGGGTTTTCCTGCCCCATCACAGCACTTGCTCATGGTGGAAAGAGGGGACACCTGCGTTGGGTAGGCCAGGAGGATGGACGTGAAAGGAACCATGCTGGATGAGAAGACAGGGTCAGGGGGAATGTCTGGGGCTACACAACCCAGTCCAACTACCCCCAAACTCCTTATGGTTTTGCTGAGGTCATGGCCATTTCTGTGCAGACCTCAGAGAGCACGTGTGTCTGTGTAAGGTCATGCCCTTCGCCTGCGTCACTCCCCATTCTTATTTGGAACAATCAGAAAAACTCCTGGTGTTTCTTGGCTCCTGCACACATTTTTCATGCATAGGGGAGCACCCAGCCCATAGAGAACATTTTTTGCTGCTGTAATCTTGATGGGAAAAGTAGTTAGTGATGGAGGAAGGCAGTCAGATGGCTGAGAAGTGCCTGAGGGAGGAGACCTTACAAACATATTTGCACATGAGGAGTAATGAACGTACCACCAAAAAAGTCAAGAGAAGCATTAACAACGCGAGGGGAAAGGGCAAGAGAATTTCCAGTCTTTCAGCTCCTCAGGAGTCCTGCTGCGTTTCAGCGTGCCGGCTCACTCCGGTAAGCCCGGACAGCCTGAACCGGCACTGCTCCAAGAGCGGCAGCAGACACCACAGCAATCACCCACGGGCACGTAGATCTGGAACATCACTTGTACCCCCAAAATGAGAAAAGACCGTGCTTTAACCTCTGGCTGCTGGACACACACCGGTCACCATGCAAATGACAGCCAATTATGAGAGGGCGCAGTGAGCTTACAGGCACTGCTGTAACGGGGCTAACTTTCTGGCTGGCTTGGTGACCAAAACAAAATCAAACGTGTCTTTGTTCAGTCAGATTTGTGTACATCACCAATCCATACGTGACTATGAAACCCCTGCTCTACTGCTGGGATCTGCATTCACTTAACAGGGGTCTGCACGTCCAGCAGGGATAGTTAAGAGCTGCTCTTTTAAGCAATGTAAAATCAAGCTGCGCACGTTTACCATCACGTAGGGGCTATCACAAGCTGGTCAGCTCTCAAGTCCTAAGTTCTGGGTCTTGAACTTCGTTTTGCTTTGAAATGCTCAATCCTGTTTCTTCTGAGTTGTTTTACAGGATCAGGTTGGAAATTAGAAACTTCACAGGTTCACAAGCCTTTTGCCAGGCTCAGCTTGTGTCTGTCTTCAAGGTCATGCTTATCTTGAAGTTCACAGCTCTGTCCCTCACCACCAAGGCAGCAAGAGAAATCACCAGAAATTCCTACTGGAAGATTTCCACAACCACCACTCCACCTCTTACAGCCGTCAGGTATCACAGGATTCGCTCCTATGCGTGGACCCAGGTCTGACCTTAAGTTGAACAGAAGGATTAGGCCCCATGACACAGCCATCAGGCAGTCATCTATGAACTATGCATTCACTTTCCTTGCCAGAAAACTAAAATAGTATAAAGGCAGACTAGCCATTCTCCTAGACCTGCATTATTCAGTGTAGGGGCATACAGATCAACATCAACACTGCTGGCCCCAGTAGGGCTGCATTCATTGAAAGCAGCCAAAATGGGAACCAACAGAAACATAACTCCTGCTTGGAAAGGGGAAACACAGTGTCCTGTTCAGAAGTCAAGGTGCAGCACCTGCCTGGTTTTAGCTCAAAAACTGCACGTTCTGGCCATGTGGCATGGTCCCATAAAATCACGGTCCCCCACGCTGTCCCCTGCCTGCCACTGACTCACCTCGGCCTGCTTCATCCACCTCCGGGGTGGCTGCTGGGTGCCTGGCTCACAGAGCAGGGATGCACAGAAAGCGCCTGGGTCCTCCCTGTTACGTAAACCATCACAGCTACCTGCTAGGGCTCCTGGTTGCCCTGCAACCTTCAAAATCCGAATTAGTACCTATTAGACAGCTTCCTGGAACAGTGCTCACATTCACATCTGCCGCTGGGCTCCGTCAAACGGCCGGCAGAAATCAATAAAATGCAGCTCGTCATGGGATTTGCCATAACAATGAGACACAAACAGACTTAGTCTTACGTACAGAAATGATGTCAAACAAATTAGCTTTGCCCAGGTTAGTCAGACGCTCCTGCAAAGCAGAGCCCTGTCTCCTCATGTCTCAACCCTGGTTGTGCTATTTCTCAGAAGGAGCTACTGAGAAGCATCTTTGTGCAGCAGTCTTGAACAGAGAAGACAGAGGAAGGGTTCTTGGATTTTTCTTTGCCTGCCCCAACAAAAAGAGGAACAAAACAACACCATAAAATAATTCAAAAAAGCAAAGAGCATAGCATACGTCACGAAGTGACAGTGACAAGCTGTACCACTCCCATCCCTTGGTCACAGCATGGCTCCTTGCCTTGGGAAGCTGAAGGCAGAAGGATTTGCAACACGTGCTCCAGAAGCAGCGCTTCCAGGAGCCCCGCAGCTCCGTAGCCCCTGCTCAGCGCCGGGCTCCTGGCCGTGCTGTGCCTGGGAAGCCTTCCCACATCAGCCTCAGCCTGGCTCTCCGTGGCCCGTGGCAATGCCACCACACGGCATTTTGGGTCAGTCACGACCAGGAAACAGCTACATTTGAATATCTAGTATTCAAAGAACCGCCAATGGTATTTCTGCTTATTAAAGGACAAAGCATTCTTTAAAGAAAAGCATCAATAGGGAACTGCTGTGAGGCAACTCGTTTGCAAACATGCACCAGATAAACTCGACAGGAAAACTTCACCAAAAATTAATGTTTAAGCGACTCACTGTTAGATAAGGAGCCAAAATGACACATCTGGATACTTCTGACCTCCTTCCAAGTTGGAAAACCGATCCCAGAGCTACCTGCCAATTTCACAGGTTTCCTGACTGCCACAATGGGGGAAAACCAAATTAGATGGAAAACTCCCAAAAGGTGGCTATGCAAGACATGCCTGAACTCCCAAGCTCAGCTCATTTTGAACTGTTGCATAGGATGAGCATTTAAAACTGCTTTTACCCTGGTGTGCGAGTTTCGCAGATATTTATTTTATTTATTTTTAAATTGAAATTTTAATTTGTCTGACTCAATCAAACTAACAATCGACTTGGACCAGCTGTACAACAGCCGCAGTGTGGTTATGTGAACTGTTGCTCCTACGTGGATATAACAGCAGGATGCAGACCATAACCAATCTTTAAAAATGAGCTACATGGAAAACTCCATGACAGGGAACATTATATTTATATTTTTTTGTGCCGCTTACTGCCTACATTGTGACTTTCTTTTCTATGTGAACATTTATCAAACTGAAGCCCCAGCAAGGGCTACAAAAAGATTTAGACATTGGGCTATGGAAATGTGATCACAGGTGCTGCAGATTCCTATCCTTTATTAACAAGATGCCCACCAAACAGCAACCTCAGGAGGGACTTCTCCTTTGGTCTCTTTCCAGGCCTTAGACCTCTTCTTAATAATAAAGGCAAAACATTGGGCTGCAAATGGGAGAAAAAGCAATCACCTAGGTCCTGTATGGGTAGGCCAGAGGCCCAGGGTCTGCACCCACGTCTTGTTTTGTGTGACTTGGATCAAGTGACTTTGCTTTCCTGTGCCTCTGTTTCCTCTCGTTTCATCTGACCTCCTCCAGAAGAGGCATTCACCTCCTCTCGCTGCAGTTACCCCACTTCACCTCTCACTTAGGGGTCCACCTGCCTACGTTGCTGATGGGCATATGAACCGAGCCTAACCCTGCTCTCGATCCAGAAGAGCCTGTGCCCCAGCTTCTAACTCCGGCAGCCAAGATGGAGGGTGCTCTTCCCATCTGCACAGCAACTAGCAGAACGAGCCTGGAGAAACCGTGCTCCAAGCCATACCACAATCAACATTTTCCCCTTCTGCACAAACCAGCGGCATCAGCTGTGCTGTGACACCTCCTTCAGCTTGCCAAGAGCTGCTTCTTACGGAGCCTGCTCTTGCTCACATCCCATTCAGCGAGAGTAGGAGCAGCCCAAAGTCTAGTCATAGTACAAGATTTTATTGCTGTCATGATAATTAATGACTACTTACACTGAGCTTTTAAGGAGTAGCTGCACTTTTTGGTTTGTTAATTGCATCGTAAAGGAGTCCCGAATGATTTCCTGGATTTGTAGTACAATAGGGACCTCTACAGGTGCTTCCCTCTTCACAGCCAGGCTAACGACATGACGTGCACGAGCAGCCAACGTCATGGCAGATGCCATCAGAGCTCTGCAACGCAGTGACCACAGAGCACTGAGCTGTGCAGACAGCACTTTCAGTCTCTCGGTCGTCAGGCCAATTTACTCACTCGTACCTGTGAGCCACCTAACGCCTTGAAACGTAAACAACAACCAGTATCCCCCCCAGGTTTTCATGTTCACTTTCCTAAAGCCTGCCATGAAGTTGTTCTGTTCCTTGCCAGGAGCTACTGAAATGAGCAGGACTAGCCAAGACCCTAAATGCAACGGGCTGGAGCTGATTGCATGCAACCTTTAGGTGATTTATTTGCACCTTGCAAATTGCCATTTTTTTCAAATACTTGCATTTTGTCATGATACTTCTCTGAACAGCTCTAACAGTTCAAGTACAAACAAAAAACTTGTCCTCATATCATACAACATCTGGAGCTCAAATGAATATTCAAAAAGAAACTTGTTCTTACCACCAACTTTCACCGTACTTTGAATTCCCTTCTTTTCTCTCTCTGAAAACTGCTAGTGTGTTATCCATCTATTACATAACCATTTTTTAAAAACTAAAAGGTGCAGAAAGATGGCGTATCGGCTACAGCACGGCAAGAGGGTCCGAAGAGTCTGGATTCAATGCCCTGATGCCTCTCACTCAAGTGAATTTAGTCCATCCTCACCTTAGTTCTCCACTGCATATCATCCCCAAAGCACTGATTTGCTTCACAGGGATGCTGTGAAGTCAAATCCACTAAGGACTGCAAGCTTCAGAGGCCACTGGAGCTATTCTGAATGTGATTATTAAATTCATTACTTTGCCAAATTACCCTTCTCTGCATGGGATGTTTTTCTAACCACAGTGTATCACACGGACCAGAAATGAAATAAAACATAGAACTAGTATAAAGAAGGAGAAGTTATGAAATTTTGTTTTTTTTTTTTTTTTTTTTCCATAAAAAACCACTAGCATGTAACCTGTTTCACAGCTAGTTCTTAGGACATAACCCAGTACTTATGGCTCAGACAACACGTGAGGTAGCCTTTTGCTACCACATGAACATAGATCAGTTCCCTTCTTTTAATATGTACTAGAAGAAGCTGTCTTGCCATAGTACGTGGGAAGGATCAGACACGCTGCTGTGTTATTATGCAAACCATACTCTCGGTTATCAAGAATAAGAGAAAACCTTCTCCGAGGGAAAGCTGTCTCCTACCTGCCTGCCTGCCACCGCATCTCTAAGACCTCCTTCAGGAGCCTCTGGCACTGCCTGCAGTTGCTGACTGGCTATCAGACTAGATGGGCTAGTGGCCTGGCTGCTCCCGATTGCTGACGCTGTTGTGTGGGATCTTAGGCACTGCTGGAAATCAACAGCACATCCCATCAGGAAGACAGGACGATTTTCGTTGCCCACAGGGACACTGCACACTCTGTCAGCCACCAATACACTTCCTTCCTAGATTGAAAGTAGTATTTTGCAAGGACAGTCGTCTTTTCCATTGGCTTGCATCCCATCATTTGAAAGGGACCTTGCTGAGATCAGGTAAACTGCAGGATACCCAGATATTTCAGAAGAAAATGGGTGTCAAGTTTTGGGGAGGTACTCAAGTCCCAGCCAAGCATTAGTGACAAAGTACAGCCAGATGTTGAGAGCAGGCTGCTGTGAAGCAGGGAAAGGGTTTGGTGGCTTAAGGACAGCCAGCTCAAGTGATGCACCGCAAGAAAACGTGGTGTGGTTCCAGCAGCCAGGATCATAGGCAGGGCAAGTGCTCCGTCCCTCGGAAAGGCAGGTCCCCATCTATAGCATCTCTCTCTCGGCTCTGCTGAGCTGGTGCCCCCAGCGAGGCTGATGCAGGACTGCCTAGAAACCACACAAACACGGGGTCTCCTCCCAAAATGACGGCATTTTTGGCACGTGCAGCGAATAGGAAAGAGAAGCTTACAACTCTGTTAATTATGCCATTGCAGAAGGAATCTGAGCCTGATAAATGAGACAGGAAAGACGATCCCGATCCTCTGACAGGCCAGTTCTGCAGGAAATTCAGCACTGTAAGCAGCAACAGACAATACGAGCCCAGTAGCATCTGTCACTTATCAAGGCAGGGCTCAGCACGGCTGACTCCACGAAGCGATCTGAGGCAGCACAGACTTCCTCAGCAGGGTCACTGCATCAAACAGCTGAGTGATTCATTCATGCAGTGATGCCTCAAACACAGCTTGGGCCTGATGAAATCCCTTAGAACTACAATGACAACACTCTTCTCCCACACAGGCCACAGCCTGTAAACACTCTGCAGGCTGACGGGGAAAGCAGTCATCTGTGTTGGTGCCACCAGCCTTGGATGTTTAAGAAGCTGGCAGCCTGCTCCCAGGTTGTGCTTCAGCACAAAGGACACACAGCACCCAAGTGGTGAGGAACCCATGTCTGGAAGCCGCAATACCACTTGCAAAAAGTAGAAAAATAAAGCAAAGGCCTCCTTCTCTTCCTTCTTCCATCTCTGTCTTTCCCTTTTACTCTCCCTGCACTTATACCAAGTCTTATTTTGCATGCCATGGACTCATCTGGTGCTTCACTCTCAAGCTTTTCTTCCACTAGCATAAAACCCCAGCAAACTTTCACAGGCAGCCCTTACAGAGCTGCCTTGGTCCAGAAAGCAAACTAGAAAAAAAAAATCTCTTGCAAAACTGGGGCCTTGAAATACACCTTTCTTCCCAGCTGGCTTCCACGCTTAACTAAACATAAAAAAGTCAGTGCGTGTTTCTCTAGGTACAGAGTATCTCTCTGCAATGAGTAAATACTTTTCAAGCACTTACATATCCTGCAGTGCACCCGTTTGGCCACTGGATAGTCAAAAACATCCCTGAGAGGATTCACAAATGGTTAAAACACACACACAAAAATCCATCTCTCTGTGACAGCTCTTCAGGACAAATGAAATTCCAGTTGTTCAAACTCCTGCCTTTAAAACTCCTCAAACAACTGCACATACGCACTGAAAAAGCTGTGTTACTGTGAGCATCTGCTCCAAGACACACTCTTCGATGCAAAAGATTGTTCCTCTGGAAGTGAATGCAACACTTACAACGTGTGTGCAGGAAGAGACGCTGTGCAGAACATATACTTGCATGACAAATGCTTTGCAGCTTTTCCTCTTTTGGCCTGTCCAGCAATTATAATTTTCTCAGAGATACGAGGAAGATCTTTCACTTGTGTTTTCCTGATGACATGCAGTTTTTAATAGGTATTTCAGTTCAGTCTCTGTACAGTGTATGCAAGAGGTGAGGGGTGTTTTTCGCATGCCTATGCGCATTTGCACAGGTTTTAATTAACATCTAATTGCACTCTCACTACATACACATGACAAAGAAAACATTAGGGCAATTACTGAAAGCTGACTTCAAAATCGTGTCCAATGAAATGGTGTAATACACTGTTTTTTGGTGTTTGGGTTTTTTTTTTTTTTTTTTTTTTTGGTATACCGAGCCAGATGACTCAGGTATTGACCAGGATGCTCCTGTGTGAGAAGCCCACTGAACTTCAGAACACTCAAGTGCTAAAGGCACGTTTACCTTTTCAAAACCCAGCCTTTCATACACATTCCAGCATTACCATTGTAGTCTCACAAATACACGGCCTTTTTAAAAAAACAAAAACAAAACCACAAAACCAAAAACAAAAGACATCCATCCTTTGCTAAAAGTGAACTTGCATAACAAAGAAACTGAACCTCCCAGCAATGCACAGAAATTTAGGAGCCTGTATTATCCCATAAAAATCACAAAGATTGCTGAGGTACCTAACTGCCTTTTCCTTGTAGATGACTAAGCATAGCAGACGTGTCTACAATGTGCAACAGCTGAAATGAAAAATCTCTGGGAGCCATCTCCAGTCTCATCAGCATTGGCAAATACTCCAAATGTCAGTGAGAAGTCACAGTTAGTGCCACCATGTTTGGAACCGATGTATTCTCTTCTCCTTGAACAAGATCTGCTTGCCTTTGCACTTCTTTGTAGGAAAGATGAAGAAAAACAAGCACCTGATAACAATCTGTCTGGCCAGGGTAAAACAAAATCCCCATGATCATTTCTTTCTTATTTGAGTGGTAACATTGTGCACATAATGTAGGAAAGGAGTAAACCAGTCCGCTTCCTTGGCAAAGCTATACTAAGTTTCATAACAAAATTCCAGATTCTGTAGCAACTGGAACCTTGCTCTGAAATCACAGTGCAGCAAGGCAATGTTTGCCTTAAGTTTCAGGAATGCGATGAGCTGCTGTATGGTGTTTGGGAAGACTCAAGTTCTTTGTCATGAGCACACTCAATAATCCATTTGGAGAAAGATGCCCAGTTCCTTCTCTTGCCAAAAATGTTAAGAACTTGTCACGTCCAGAGGTGTCATGATCCAATTTTCCAGAAATTGCGTACTTGTTATTTCCCAATTTTAAGTAAGCCTCTGAGAACCATGCATCTTCCTCAGGCCAAAGCATTTTATGATTTTGTCCCATATGGCAACAGAAGCCTGTACTCTGCTTAGCACACTGGAAATACCTGCAGTGTTGCAGGAGGGCTGTTCATGCACACACACAGGCAGTAGACATTGTGAAAGCAGAATCCAGATGACTTCTTGTCAGCACATGATGTTCAGAACACATTTCCATCGTGAAACAGGTGGTTGTTCTCCGGAAGGGAAGAAGAAGAAAAAAAAAGACAGAAAAGACCAGAGCAGAACACTCTACTAGGGCTTGAAATGACCGAAAAGTAGATAAAATGCTCAGTCCTCCCCTCAGCAAATACGAACCACAGGAGTGTTGAGAAGGCTGCAGATATCCCTTGCTGTTCTGACCTGCTCATCTAGCAGCCTTTACTAAAAATAGCAAGTCTTTCTTCAAAAGCAAACGGAGCCCATCAGTTCTGCAGGAGTTCCGCTTACATACTCGTTCCGTCATTCCCTTTATTTCGTCTCATCAGCGAGGCTGGGGTACCTGCTAGATGGCGCAGGGTGGCCCTCCAAACAGAACCGCCTCTTGCTTACAGAGCAATTGGTAAGTGTCCCAATGCCAGATCTTCACAACGCCGTCTCTCCCGTGCAGACTTTGTAGGGCGACTTCAATTTCCTGCATCTAAAATGGAAAATATCATGTCATTTTAATCAGACACATAAAAGCACAGTAGTCTGAACAGAACTAAAGCTAATTGCTTAACTCATTTAAGTAGCCCCACCAACACCCACTTTTAGGAAAGATCAGAAAGCAGAAGTATCAAGCTTCAACTTCTTTAAGATCACACGACAGATGAATAACAGAGTCAGGAACATACTCCCAATGCCCTCATAAAACTCAGCTTTCCTCCCCACTGTAATTCAGACCAACGTAATGAGAAGGTTACATGTCTCCCGTACCTCTTTCTTACGTAGCAGTAGATGATCGCAAGTATCCCACTTGTCAGTATCCCTACACCAATTCCCACAGCAATGTAGCGTTCGTAAGAATTATGTGCATAGGAATTTAGTGTTAAATGTTCACACCTCTCTCCATTATAACCTGCAAGGCACCTACAAATTAAATATACACCGTGTAAAAATTACTCAGAATATCTTGCACTTTGTATTTCAGAAATACATGTTAGTTTTGAGTAGTTTTAAACAATTTAGAACAAGTCTATACTAGGATGGGCTGAATCTGGGGCTCAGTCAGAACCTCTTCACCATGACTACCGGTTGTCCCAGCTTAAAGCTAGCTCAAGTACTGCGCTTACAGTGCCAAACGCAGTCTAAACATACCCTCATAGTGGAGGGCGTGGACCAAGAGCAGTGTGCTCTACTGATCCTTAGCTGCAGTAATGTCTTCAAAGGTCAAAACTGCCCAGTACAGATCCTAGAAAATGTCAAGTACACCACGGTGCTGATTGGTATGTAAGCAGCTGTAGAGTAATGGAGTTGGAGCTGACATCTTAAAGTATCTTGTCCCCTTCATTGTGCCCACTGTGAAAATTCTTTAACCCTAGCGCCAGATCCGAGATGCCACCAAGGCAGTGGTTCCACAGAGCTGTTAACTTTCCCTCTCCCTTCCTTAGTATTATAATAGCTCAGCACTACTGCCTTGTTAACAGTCCTGAACCAGCACAGCACTCAAAACTGTGCCAAACTTTAAGCCTACAAATACTTCATTGGCACATGAAAGCTGTGCTCTGCTGAAAATCGGTCACATTACAATAATAAAGTGTAGCAGAAAAAGAATCAATGCTACTGTTGCTAATTCTTTAAGAAGAGTACTTAAAAACAGTGCTCTTTACTTGCATATGGGTTTCCTCAGTTCACTGTGGAAAGCACAGAGTCCATTAATGCAATAGCTGTGGTGTTCTTCGAGACAGGTCTGCATAAGCTTCAAGAGCCTTGGCTGCTCTGTGTAGTCTACTGTGAAAGGGGAAAAAAGCCATGTTATTATCTGGAAAAAAATATAAATCAAATAACTTGAAAATATTTTCACACCTGGAGATGAACAGACAGTTCCTGCAGAAAGACACAGTACATAAATTCACTGGGATGCGTCTCTTGAGCCAGTTCAAACACTGCTAATCAGAACAAGCTTCTAAGACACGCCAGCTTGACTTTGGAAGAAGAACAAACTGCAAAGGAATTACTTCCTCTTGAGGAGTATGCATAAAAATGATTATGGAAGATTATCATTTAAGGGGGTAGGGTTACAATGAGAGCACTGGATTATTCTTAGTATGCTTCCCAGTCTGAATTCAAGTGATTCTTTTTTTCTTTTCCTTCAATCACAGGACAAATTATTGCATTCCTGTTTGTCAGGGCTGCAGCTATGATTAAGTGACGAATGGTGGGATTGCTCCCGCCATCCCTTCTCCACGTTCTCATGCTAGCAGAGTGTCCAGTTATGGTTTCAAGTAACCAGCATCCCCCAGACGTCCTTCCCATGCAAAAGCAAGCGAGGCCCACAACTATTCAGTATTTAAACTTGAGCAAAATCATCTACATCCAGGTCAGTAAGATTCCTACTGCTTTGAAAGCATAGAAAATGACTACCTTACATCTGAATCATGAATGGGAACAAAGGAAAATTCTAAACTGTTCTTTGGGATCTCGGACCAATGTTATCTACTGATAGAACAGTGCCCGAGCCCAGGAGTGATGCACTCCTCTGTGTGGAAGAAGTGCAGATGCCAGCATCGATCTGTCGCAGGAGCAGGACTGCAGCAAACGCAGAGAAAGCTCAAAAGCTTCATGGTCAAAGCAAGTATCTGTTTGAGCTGGTCTCTCAACCCAATTTACAGGAATCTCTGGTGGGGAGGATGTCCAGTGTCTTAATATTTTAGGGGACAATTCTAAGATGTCTGAAGATGATTTCCTCACTGAGTGCATGTCAACACCAGCTTTCCATTATGCCCACAAGAAAAACAACATCAGGTGGGAAGGTGGCAAGGTCTGCTCAGTGACTCAACAATGGTGCAGCAAGCAGAAAAGATCCTTTCTGACTAAGTGATGAATCAAGATTTGGAGATATTACGCTGAAAAAACAATTGTCCGATATGTAAGCCTCAAGCCCTCCTGCAGTCAACTCAAGATCCCACAACGCAATTTTCAGGACTAAGAACAACAATTCCCCCCATTTCCTGAACAAACTCCAGTCTGAGTCATTTCATAGCAGGAATCCACTTGCGTGCTCAGCTGGGTGACTTTTGCTTTGTCCCTTATGCAGCTGCATCCCAGACGTGACAAGCGACGGTGAACAGCTGCTCTATACCACAACTGCATGTTAGGGCACTTCGCAACTTCAGCTGTGAATCACATGGTTCGGATATCTAAGAGGCTTGATGCTATCACTGCTACTGTAATTGAACAACACTGCTTTGAAAATAGTGCCCTCTAAAATCTTACAGAGAAATCAGCTTCCAGCTTATGGAGAGACTTCTAGAGAACAAGGAACAATTCACGTCTTCTTGAAAAATAGCAGATGGACTTCCTCTTCTTTCTCAGGGAAAGCTACAGAAGTGGAGAAAAAACATGTTTTCCTTTAAAAGAAACTTATTTGGGCTGAGAGAATGGCATGTTTCTATTCTTGTAAAAAATAAAAAATAAAACAAAGATTCACAAGTGCCTCTTTATGCTGCGGAGAAAGCAGACCTAAAGCTAGAAACGCAACGCTAGAAGCTATAAACCAAATGCACGTTTTTGGCCTGGTAATCCAGTGACAACACACACGCACTGAGGGAGATACCAAAATTCAGGCCCTGTATCGCACACCGTAGCGCAGCAGGGGAACACCTGAAACAACTTACAGGCCAGGCCTGCCTGCAGCATCACCCAGCAGTAAGCCTTATGCTACCACGGCCGGGTTGTCCCCACATACCGAAACCAGAGCGTTCTCTCTGCTGCGGAAAGCCCCGTGGAGGGCAGGCACATGCACAGCCTCGAATCACGCTCTGCAAGGGGAGAAGCTGGCGCTGCCTACGGGCGAGCTCTGGCACCGAGCGCTGGCACTCTTCTGGCTGCCACAGGGAGCGCTGCAGACAAGCTCCAGAGGCAGGCTCGTTGGCCAAGAGAATGGTCAGCGCAGGACCAGACCTTGGAGGAACAGATTTAAGGAAGAGAAGATGGATCTTATGAGAAGAGATGGATGATGCTGTTCTATCCACAGGAAGGTCTGATGCTCATTGCTGGGGAAAACACAATCCAAAACGAAGCACGTGGCAAACACAGCTGCAGGGCCCAGCGTGCCAAGGAGATCCAGGACACAGGAGACCTGCAAAGGCTGGTTTTCACTGCTACCACAGCTCTGCGGGGAGGAGCTTCAGGAAACATGAAACAGCACATTCAAGCTTCTCCCTGCCTCTCAAACACTCAAGCACCAACTTACAGCACAAAGAGGGCCAAACAGCACACTATGAAGCAGTTCAATGTGACCACTGAGCAAAACCCTTCATTGTCCATCTCCTGATGCTCCATGTACTTCTCTTCCACCAGGCTCTGAGAAGACATCTACTGCACAGGAATAACATTTCACTTAAATCTCTGCTGTAAAGGAAAAAATAAACGACCAAGGCGCAAACCCACATGTCAGAGGTGTGGAATCCCCAGCAACCTCTGCTCAGACCTCAGCCTCCCACAGCCAAAGCCTCCCTCCTGATTTACACCACCTCTGCCGAGAGATGGCAGCCTTCCATCCATCGACTTCTGGAAGAAAGCTCGCTTTGTGCAAGCAGGCAAAACCTTCCCCTGAGTACCATAAAAGTTAACACTGGCATTAGAAACAAAGGTCAGCCTAGACCAGAAGGCTGCCTAGAAAGTGCCTGAGACAAACATCTTGTTATGCAGGCCACAAATGAATGATACTGTCCTCCCTCGTTGTCAGGAGCGAGAGCTTTGTCCAGTGTGGGTTGCAAGATCCAATCTTAAGTGTATGCACACAAATTCTAACTGCTAATTATTCTGACGTTGCAAAAGTACAAATGATTACCTTTACAAGAATGATGAGTCTTGAAAACAAAAAGAAAGATTTTCTAACCCATCCCAGAGCATTATGCTAATTCATATCATATTATCCACCTAGATACTAAACAAGCTGTTGAAGAAACACAGCCATGTGCCCTTTCAAGTCACGTGAGGAAAGAAAAGCATGCTGTGTAAGCACTTGACAGTTGCCTGCAACTGAGTCATTCAAACAGATACACTTGGCAAGATCCGACATGAAATCAAAAACTACAGGAACCTGGAAGCCTGGGCATGCCAAAACTGACAGACCGGCAACCAAAAGGGTGAGCCACTAAGACCACGACAGCTCAGCCTTCAAGTATGGTGCACCGGGGAAGAACGGGAGCGTCAGGAAGGGAAGGGAAGGGGTCAGCCCCAGGTTTGGGACCTCCCTTGGAGTCACGCAAAGCAAGCAGCTTGGGGCAATGAAGGGGTCTCGGTTTTCCCCAGTAAAACCAAGCCCTTCCCAACTGCTGGCTGCCAATTTCACTACAAAGGCTTCCCTTCAGCTGAAACTGTCTCTTAAGTTGTTCATCCCTGCTTTGCAAGCTCCCAGCCAAGCATCCTCTCCACCACTTCTTTTCCCTGGCTGATCACAGAGCCTAATGTTTCCTAGTGCCAGCACTAGTTACTGGCCTGCCTAAGATATAAAATAAGGAAATCAGACATGGTCGTGTAGATGGGATGAAAATGGATTTGTTATTCCTTGAGCAGAAATTAAGTTTTCCACAGGCTGCGCTTCAGTCCCCAGAGGACTTGCAACCCCACAGGAAACTGCCAGTTCCTCCAGTGATTCTTACCGGAGAATTCGGTTTATTTGGTGACTCTTTAAGCATTTCTTTCTAATCTTCTTGCCAGAAATGCTGTTTTCTGATTTTTAAAGGGCTGTATATAAGGTCTGCCTACCCATACCTTTAAATTCCTGTGCAAACGTGTGCTTGAACGATTATAAATTTGTGTTATTACCGAGGGAAACACACACTCAGCTAAAAGCATAGGTATCTAGTTGATTTGCACAACTGCAACTAGCATGGAACAATTGCAGTCATGGTTGTGTTCTGTAAACAAACCTCTTATTTGCTAAAATATGATCCATAACTCTTGCTTTTTAGAAATAATACAGGGTACTTCTGGAGCCACAACACATACTATTGCAGTCAAAAATCAACACCATCTTGACTTTCAGGAGTATGTAGATATGTGTGTATGTGCATGTGTATGTATGTATACATACACAAAATAATGCAGTATAACATATGCAGCATATGTATGAATGTACATGGATCTATAAAACTGTACCACTATGAGAAACTACATACAAAAAGAGAACAGTAGTTTGACTTGTTATGAGAAAAATAAAAAGCGTATGGATCTACTGAAAAAAGCTTGCAAGGCATCCTGAGATGACTTACAATTAACAGAAGATGATTTGTACGCATGTTTATGTTCTTTTAAAAGTACAAAGACATTAGTAAGTATCACAGTTAAAATCCTTTCCTCCTTTACTGACCTGCCAAAACCTCAGTTCCAGATTGCACAGGTCTCCAAAAGTAATGACATCACTAGCACCTGAAGTAACATCAAGAATGCAGCTTGCAGGATAAACACAGCACTCTGGTCTCAGATGTTGGCAGGTAAATAGCTTGAGTTCACATTTCAATCAGAAAAGAAAGAGAAAAGAGAGAGCCTGCGCTCTGAAAAGGGCTGTGGAAGCTGTGATAGCCGAAAGCAAAACTGCAACAAAGAAAAACTACTGAGTAACCGTAATGACAGGCATCATTTTAAGTTAGGTTTGCTGCATTCTCACTTGAGCACATACAGATTCAGACCGAAGACAGCTAGAAACCAAGCACTAGTTAAAATATAAATGACCATCAAAAGTGTAGGTATCTATCCCAATTGGCCTCAAAATACCTTACTCTAATTATAAATGGGTTTGGATAAGTGATTCTTTAGCTGGTCAGCAGTGAGCCTATCACAGCAGAGCGACAGCCATTACTTTAGAGGTTTTTAAGCTTCCATGTAAAAAGTAGCTCATCCCACATATACAACATACACAAAACCCAACAGCGTCTAACCAACAGGAGCATTATGGCAGCTATCAGCATAAGAAAAAAGCTATTCAGTGATTGAAAAAGCTATTCAGATTAACAGAGAGAAAGAGAATGAAACAGAAATACCTTCAGTGTTGTTTTTTGTCCAGTTATTCCACAATTCTGTGCTGAGGGATGAAACAGTAATAGCTGACTCTTCACTCAGTGCCCCCATTGCTGTGTAATGCAAATAGATGCTTACTGTAACAGAAAAACTCAGCGTATCTATTCAAGGTTTATTTCATTCAGAAAACATTTACCCACTTAATACAATTCTGATGCAATGCAGAAAAGTAATAACAGTTCACGTAAAATGTTCTTGCCTCAAACCTCTTTTTGTCACAGAATAATTATTATGATTGCGTGGAAAACAAACTATCATTTGCAGGATTCCAAAATCCATATCCATTCTGTTCTCCATTCTATTATGCATGTAACTTATGACACAGACACCTGCAATATACTACAATGTTACACCTATTTAACAAAGTAGCTTCTTTTCCAAGAGTCTAAATTATACCGTATCTGTTAAAATTTCACCCAGGTTCAAAATAACTAAACCAATGCTGCTTCACAATGTCTTGGCATGTTTCCCACCCCTACTGCTTATTTCAGAAAGACTTAACTCTTGCTCAAGAAAGCCTACTGTACTATAACATTGCAAAGCCCCCTCCAAACCTACCTTTCAGTAAAATATAGATTAGCATTCCAAATGCCATTGCAAGCAGCTGCTTTAGCACCTTTCCAATTCTTCTTTCCAGGTAGCTCGTTTGCTCTGCTTATCTGTGCTCCCGTGTTTTCTCTTGCACTTATATGCCATGAAGCGTCATCTGCTGTTCTCACCAATCAAAAAAAGGTGCATCTGGCAACAACCTCAGCCCCCGGGGCAACCACACATTTATTTAGGAAACTACTATTATCTGGCAATGGGATCAGGTTTTCTTTTGAAACCCTAGTTTCCTATTACCTGTGGGCATTATTGTGCATGCAAAGATGCAGTTTTAAAGAGACCTGGTATGTGCCAGAGCAGATCAATGAAATACAGCAAAAACAGAAGGGAGCAAAACAAAGCAAACAAAAATAGATCTATTGTGAAAAATGTCATCTTTCCTTCCCTTAGCAATGCAAACCTTAGTTAATTCTAGGGGGATGGTCAACATTCAGCATGCTACCCTGGATTTCAGGAAGCAGGGTCTAGCCCCTGCTTTGCTCCGGTTCCTTCCTGCACCTTGGTTCCCTGCTATCCTGAAGAGGAACCACGAGCACAGCTAGCGCAAAGATGGGGAAGTGATGGGACACAAAGCTAACGGCTGATGTTCTCCATCGCTGACTGCCAGCAAGAGGCCTTTGATTATGGGCTCTAGTGAGCCGGAGGGGCACGCTAACCCCTTCTCATTCAGCCGTCCCTGCGCGCAAGCACCTGAAGCACGGTGTGCCACCAGCCCTGTGCGAGGCGCGGGATGGCCAGCTGGAGCTGCGTGTGGCTGCGCAGGGCAGCGGGCGAGAGCCTGCCGAGCACTGGCACCGAGGAAACAAAGGAGAGGGAAAATAGTGGCTGAAAGAGCCGGTTGTAGTAGGTGATCCCATCATTGCTGCTGCCTCTATACAGCCATCAGAGGGCATCTCCGCCATTTCAAGGAAGTGGGTACGCATAATGAGAGCAATCACACTTTTCACATCAGGTATTCGTAGGTCTTTAAGACATACCTGACATACACATTTCTTACACTAAACCACTCTCCACAGCCCTAAATACCATCTAACTTCCTTTGTCACAGGCAAGTTGGAACAAGTACGACTGGTCCCTCCAAAGGGTACTTATGTAGCTGGACGCACTAGAGGAGATCATCAGAAAGGCCCAGTTCAATAATGTAAAAACACATCAACAGCCCCCAAATTCATGACTCTCACTCCAGGACAGCTGCTAACTGCACCCCAACTTTCAGTTTCTCAACTGTGAGCTCTGAGCAACAAAAAAATATTTCACAATTGGTTTAAAAAACAAAAAAACAAACACTTCTGATAGATGCTCTAATAACTCCGGTCAGCTCAAGTTCTCCCTCTACGCCACGCTCTCCTCAGTGATCTATGGGATTAAATCTAACCACTTCATAAGTTCAGGGAAAAACATAAGCTAGTTATGCACATTTTAATTATGTGTTCTCCTGCTCATGGACTGCATTCCAGGAGGCTTTTCCCTTCCTTCGGTATCCTGAATTGCTGCATGCCTGCACACTGATCTAGTGCAGCTGGTGCACTCCCCAGATCGACAGCAGCGTTTATGCCTACCTGGATAACCTTTGCTATCAGTCCCAAGCAAGGGTAAGCCCCATGAGCCCTCCTTTCAACACACATCTACACAATGGGAACTTAATCCGGCCTGAATCCGAGAGGTGGCTTCATCATTAGGCAACAAAGCTGGGTGCGGTAGGCCTGTGAGAAGGGTTCAGCAGACGAGGCTGTGCGGCTGTCCGCCACAGGGTGTTCGTGCTTGGACCGGACCCGACCAGGTCCTGGCGCATGAGCGTGCTTTTCAGGCTGGTAACAGGCCATTCCCTCTGGATGTTACAATGGAGAGCGCTCTCACAGATGCGTCTGGCAGCTCCGAAAACAGCACGCTGTTGAGCGAAACCTCAGTCTTGCTGGCTTTTGTGTAACGCTAACTCACCCATGAGAGGTGAAAAGAGAAAAAGCTGAAGATGCACAATAAACTGGTTGCAGTATATGAACAAGGCAGACTCATTCAAGTGACACAAGCAAAATGCCTCAAGTTGTCATTCTGCCAAAAATGCAGAGTCAATTTTTAGTTAAAGCAAAGAAAATGAAGATGAATTTAGAACAGCAATGTAAACAGACAAAGTGAAGACAATGACTGAACAAGCAACAGGCCACAGTTGTTCTACTCTTAATGCACTGAAAAAGAAAAAAAAAAAAAAACAACCCAAACTATATTAACATTTTTCACAGAAAGATCAGCAGAACTGAACAAGTTTTATTCCATCTTAGCCAGTGATGGGTTGACCAACCTGAGTATTATCTCCATATGCACCTTGACCCCCCTAACATTTATACAACTGCTTAATTTTAAACAGATAAGCAAGTGTCTGCACTATTGGCTCTGTACACTTAGCAATGAATCTGTCAAGCTCTTTTACAAAAACTGCATTAAGCAAAACTCTCAGACCATCATAAGAACAAGCAGCACAGAAACAATGATCTATTTGTTTCCTTTTTTATTATAGCAAGCACTTTTTTTTTGTTTAATAAACAGAAGCAGTATTGACCCACACTTGATCAAAAAAGAAAAAAAATTTTCATCCCCTTTCAAATAATCTTGAGTCTACTGGCAAACACCAAAGGCTCTTGATTAAAATAAAGTTACCAACTGAGATAAAATTATGAAGACAACAGCCCAAACTGATTACCACTGACTTCAGTGGGAACTGGGGTAGGCTCTTCATGTCAATAGTGCATACACTTGGTAAAACCAGTATCTTAGCAGTAACTCCACTCCATATTTTACATTGCATGAGACTATTCTGGATCCATCTTTGGAAAAAAAATCTTAGGGTTTAGAAATACACTGATAATCACGCGTCTCCCACTTATTTTCACAGTTTCTATTTCCTTTTAGAGCAGGCATCTTATTATCCCACATAGTCCTCCCTAAGCAGCAAAATGTTGTAGACAAGTACAGGGCTCAGCCTTATATTATGAACTAAAAATCCTTCATGCTGCTTCAGAAAACAAGAGAACAAGTAAATGGCTTAAAATTTCAATACAAATATTTCTGTCACAGATAAACTTTTGCTCCCCCACCCCATTATACATAACGAACATACAAAGTAGCTTTAACAACATTCCACTCAATTAAAGTCCAGTCGAACCAAGTCACCTATTCACAGCTTTTTGTGTAGGCATTATGCATGAAAATATTGTCAAACAAATCCAGACATGGAAAGAAAAAAATTCTGGCCTCAGTTCTAGTTACTTATTCATGCAAACCCCTTCAATACATTTAAGAGGAGAGTTTAGCCAGTATTTAAGTATACATGTCTGTTTTACAAACGAACATTTGTATTCATCACCAACATCCCTGCCTGTCAGTTGAAACAAATTCCAGTCTTAGGCTCCTTTCAGATTTAAGATTGCTGCTATCTAAATATTTTCCAAAAAAAAAAAAAAAAAATTAAAGACTTCAAATTACACCCAGAGTGCTTCATGACATTGGAACCCAAAACATATTTTCAAAAGATATCTAGCAAGCTGAAATTTAGTTTTCGTACATTTCAATCAAGACTTAGGGTCCCAAGTGCTTAAGTAATGTCGACAATAGCACCCCATCTCAAAATACACAGGCATATTTGTAATTCAAGCTTTGTTCTCCATTTCCACACACACAGTTGACCAATGACAATGTATTGGCAAAGGTCGCATTCTCCAATTCAGTTTTGCTCACAATAAGTCAGTAGGAGGTAACACAAAGTATCTTAACATTTTGTAAACCGTCAGGTTCAATATAGTTAACATGAAAAAATAAATACAATGTAGAAATAAATATCTTTGTAGAAAAAAATAAAGGTTTTGTAAGTCAATAAATAGAACAACTTGGATTCTTCTTCCAAGACAGCCTGCTTGCTCTAGTAAATGAGCTTTTTAGCAACTATGAGTGTGTTCTTCAGAAGCATTGCAACAGTCATAGGTCCCACCCCTCCTGGCACTGGAGTGATAAAGCCAGCTTTCTTCTTTACTTCTAAGAGAAAAGAGACAAAAAAAGGTGTTGACTAAGAATGTTTCCAAAAACGTTTTTCTCCTTCATTTGTCCACATATGCCTAACCAGTAACAAGCATAAAGGCCCATGATTTGGACAGTACTGGAGAATATGGGAAGAGTTAAGGCAGAAGTCTCATTACAGCCATGGTAGTTCCAGGATACAGTCAGGACCAGGGCTGCAAGGTAGTGTTCTTCATTTGAATATCACTGCCCAGGGGCTAGTTTTGGGGCATGGTTTCACAGTCTGCCTAAGCCAATCTACCTGCAGAAGGCTGCCCTTTCCTTGGGGGAGCACATACATTCACACAGCCTGTGGTGAGCCAGACTGAAAATTAATGCCGCCAAAATCTTTTGGTGAAGTGACAGTTTTTGGCTTCTGGACTTGGATGACCAGCTGGCCTCAGGAAGGCAGCAGACTTGTGTCACCACCCACCAACCCTGATGCCGCACCTTCAATATGCCGGTGATCTCTTTCTGAAGGCAAAAAGCTAAAGGCACGAACGGCGTGTATTCCTGAGGAGCTGCAAGAAGAGCTGCAAGAAGAGCAGGACCCTACCAAACCCGACACCAAAGCACCAGCAACAGTTGCCACCTCTTCAGCCCCTTTCTCCCGCTCCAGCTTGCAGCTTTTAACAAAGACATTCTACCATCAGAAAAGGGAACATAAGAAAAATGTAGTGGGAGAGTACAGCTTTCTGGCAGATTTGTTTTCTGCTTCCTAACATAGACAAAGAACAAAAAATAGAATTGTGTTTGAGAAAAAACAGATTCTACTAGCTAAACTCCCATTGCAATGGCAGCCATAAATACTCAGCTCCTCCAAAGAAGGCTTCTTTTCTTTAAAAAACAAACAAAACACAACATAAAACACTGTTCCTAGGGTGCCTATACTGAACGTGGATCTGGAGGCACTGAACTTACTGAAGTCTCAAAGAAAAAACTGAATTAGCTCCAACCACAAACTATGTCAGACTATCCAAAGTTAGTACACACCTTGAATGCCCATGCTAAGAGAACAGTATGTCTGTATTTTTATTTTTATTTTGTAAAGCATTTAAGGTAATACCTGTTGAGTTAACCTCTTTGTATGAGGAATTAACATCATGCAGCAATAAATCCTGGCTTATCTACTGTGCAAAAAGTAATCAACCGAACTTTAGGTTACTTGTAAAAGAATTATATGCATCTGGCTGGGAATTCATTCCATGACAAACTGTAACGAGCAATTATTTGCTAATAATGGTTAGTCCAAATGGCATATTACCGAGAACTACAGAGTTTTTTCCAACTGCCATCACGAACCCTCTCTCTCATTACCTGCCCCCCACCCCTCCTTGCTTGCTTAGAAATTATTTCCTGGAAACTCGCACTCACCCTGTTGTCAACCACATGTCTGAAATGAAGCGGGGAAAGAAACTGCAAGCTTGCCACATAGATGCACTCTACGGTGAACATTACTATTTGAAAAACATCATTTTTAAAAGGGCACACACACATACACGGAGAAGAATACTGAGCAAGCATAACTCTGAAGTCACATCCACATCCACTGAAGCTGCTACAGAGCGGAATCTATATCTGACCATCAGAAGCAATCAATGGATGGATAAATTTAGCAGCTTGATTTTGGAACAAACAACGTATCTTGCGTCTGCTTTAAGTATATTCATCTTCAAAGTATGTGGTGCTTCATTATTCAGAATAACAAGGTCTTACAAAAAAGTATCAAAAGAGAATTTGAGAAGCTGGATATTATTTTCTTGAGCAGAATATTTATTAGACTTTTGGAGAGGTTAAATGGAATGAAAACCACCATCTGAATTCCTCAACGCAGGACCCTAATAACTGCATTCGCAGAAGTTAACGGCAAATATCTCACTGAACTGAACAGCAGGAGAGCTGGTAATTACAGCTGAGAGGGTTTTAACTACTCTACTGACTGGTACCACCAGATATACTATTAAAATACTTGGAAAGCTAAACAAATTGCAATGTGGGTTGTTTTTTTTGTTTTTTTGTTTTTTGTTTTTTTTACATATAAGTTGTAAGAAATAAATTAAGATCTCATATGACAGTTATTCTTAATATTCTCAAACACAAATAATTTGTCTTCATATTAGTTATACAATTTTGAACTACCTACTGTTTGAGATTGGTGTTTATGGTTAATATAGTTACTACAAATTCCCAAGTCAATGTCATAATTATTGAAATGTACCCACATCTGAAGTAAACACCATAATAATTAACATACAAAATGTTTTAGGCATTTTAAATTGAAATAAGTCTATTTCCATGGAAATATTACATGCTCCTCTTTGTGGTGTTATTCAGAATACTCCTATCTTATTTACGAAGAGGTGCAGTCCACAGCTGGACCATGCCTTACCTAAAGAAAGCCTTCTAATGAACAGCTTGTACAACGTTCATTGCCTCTAGTGTTAGTAACTGTACTCGGGAGTAAACACACAGCATACTGTTTTCACAAGTTGTTGGGAAATTTCTCTACCATACTCTATCATTAGGGAAATTGCTGTGGGTCTGTGTGGCACAAGCCATATTTTGTATCAGTTAGCATGCAACCACCTGGATACCTTATTCACAAAAGCTGATCTGGATTTTTAAATGAACAGGTGTCTAAGTTACGGAACTACTATCTGATAAATCTCCACCTGTAGGAGTAAACGTAGAGCTGGTGAATGCAGCTCTCCAAGATGAATGCCAGTGACCAAAGAGGGAAAAACAACCTGGCCCTCAAAAACAAATAGATTTTCCTTTCCTTGTCAAATGTCGTAGGCCAAACGGTCCTAAGACAGCGCTTCAGCGCGACCGATCTCATGTCGGCAACTACGGTGCTGCACCGTCCGTTCCTTCAGAAGGTCTTGTTTCTGCTTCTCAGCAACAGTAAAACCTTGTCTCTAGCTTTAACTTGGCTTTCTGGAGACACATGCAGTTCTCCCAGGCATTTCTCTGGCAATTTGGAAAACGTTGGTATACAAATTAGGTGCCTATGGGGGAGGAGATGCTATTTTGCAGCTTCTTTAGAATCTGAAAATCTTCCTTTGATTCTTCAGAAGAAATGAAATGTAGATTATTTCCTTGAAAAACAGGATCCACTGCTTTGGAAACAGCCCTTCATTCCTAGGTTCCTTTAAAGCTAAGAACATCAGACACCTAATAGGGTTAATCACACAAACCGAGGGCAAGTCTCAACCTGACTGCAATTCTGGGTCTTGTGCATCTGCATTAAGTGATGCAGAATAATTCCTGCCTAAGCATTGTTTCCACACAGCTTTATTAGTCCCCGTAAAGCTTCTCTGGGATCACTGCATCCATGCAGCACTGCACAAGTGTAAATCACGTGCTCAGCACTGACGGCAAATATCCCATGCTCTGCTCTACACATTCTGGGATTTTTCTCACCATGCACTGGGACACCAATCAGCCAACACCTACCCCATTTCTCACAATTTCTTCATTTTGATATTATCCCTCTAATACTCTCCAGCAGAAAATTATGCAGCACAGCTACTTTCAAATTCAGCTAATTAGCACAGACAGGTGGATGGGATATTGTTGTAGCCTTGGGATAGTAAGCAGTGGCAGCAAAAATTCAAGATACTAATGATTATTTCCTTAGCCCCCTGCATTATACGTAGACTCCTCTGTGAGGGAGTAGCTAGACTTTTCCACTCAGAAACTTACTGCCACCAGTCAGCAATTGCTCCGTCTGGCCTTCTGGCGGTCGCACCTAACGCTAACATTCCTGTTTGGCAAACTGTTCTGTCCACAATCCTCCTTAGAAGCTCAAGCATCCAGCCATTGCAACTGGTACCCTACACAACTATGAAAATAGCCTACATGCCACTATTTCAAAATAGAAGGACTGAATAGAAAGTTTACAGAATTTGCAAAATAAAATGGTTTCTTGCATTAGCAGAGCAACAGGTAACGCTATCCCTGATTTTTGCCAAGCAACAATATGGTAACAGGATTACACAGATTGGACTTTTATTACTGGGACTTATATTACTTGCAGAAAGAATGTCACTTATTCAAAACGAACTTAACAAAAAATAGCAGCAGTGAAAGCAGCTGGAACATCCACATTCTATTTTCATGACCACTGTTTGGATAAGCGGCATAGAGAGATAGTTTGGAAAGGATTCAACAGTCTGAGAAGAAGCCTACAGCCTGGAAGGTAACACAGCCAACGCAGAGCGGCAGCAAACAACCACCAGAAGTAACTGCTGTCACAAAGCCTGGCTATCTGCATCCCACAAACTCTGGGTAAGATGCAATTGCAGAGCCATCATTTCCATCAAGAAACTGGCTTCAAAGATTATCATGGTAAATCTCTTCACTACCTGAACAAGTTTCAAGAAACTTGTCAACTTGCCCGGTGACTTGGTAGCTGTTAGTCCTGTAGCTAATCAGGACAGGATACATATCCCTGGTTTTTATTAAACTAACGTCTTTTGGTACGCTTGCTCCATCCGGCAGTGATGCACGAACCTGGGCCATTCTCCTATTCAACGCACCATTTCCCTGGTTTTCCTGCCTTCACTGTGTACGACTGTCCCTCATTCAAAGGGAGTTTATAATACACGTTCACCACCGTTCACTGTACCGACTGTTTGTCAGGGTACCCTTCTCTGCTGTTCAGTACTGGGAACCTCTGCATGCTCCTAGTGTGGCACCTCTTCTCCAAAATCTCTCCTATATTGTCTAGGCTGTGCAAAATACAGACATATCAGAGAACAATTCTCATTTATAAACCCCTCCACTGATATTGCAACTATATCACTTACAAAGTTTTCTTAAATAATTTTCTATATAGGTATACAATAAAGATTCAAAAAACCAAGTATTAGCATCTGCTTGTCAAAGATATTTCATTTCTGACAACATTTTTTGCCCAGCACCTCGAAGACTTGCATATCCCACCAACAGCACGACACAATTCAGCAGAAACGCCACCTTCTCATGAGCTGCAAAAATTGCAGTGGCGATTAATGTACCGAAGTTCCTTTCTTGTTTTATTACAAACCTCCATGACCATGTCAGCAGGAGCCTTAGGAAAGGCCAATCTCAGGCAGCTACTACCAGGAGCACCTGTGGGCGATGTCAGCACATTTGGCCCAGCAAACTGAGGAAAGCCTTTGAGCTGTTTTTTGTTGCACAGCTCAGGAAGCGGCTCTGAATGCTGTGCTTCTGGAAAATGGCCACTCCTGCCTGGTAGGTTTACTGCTACCCCTGCACAGGCAGCAGGGCAGGAGCAGCTCTCTGAGGCACCTCTGTAACAAAGGTTGGCTCCTACGTTGGTGTGCTACTAGCCTGCTCTACCAGTCACTCCTGGAAATGGTGCTCCACCCAGAAGAGCTGTTCCAGTTAAATGCTCTGTGTAAGTTGCTGTTTTATTTCTCGTTCCTGGTCCTTGCAGCCTTCCTCCCCCCTCAGCTTTATTGCTGTGACAACAAAAGCCCTATAAAACAGGGCCAGCTACACTCACACATGCATTATCCTGGTCACAGAAACACATGTCCCTTTCTGCGACTGAAACTTGCTGCCTGAGAGTAACTAAAATGGTGCTGGCGATGATCTAAGGATGACACTGCTTCTCATCCTCCCTCTGTCACCTGACCCTCCCTATGGTGGCTCCCGGAAGTTAGAAGATGACACCTCCCTGGTCCAAATATTTTGGCAAGTTCTTAACATAAATAGAGGCACACTGAATGTGCTGTGCTGGTTACTTATGGAGATGCACACGCAGTCTGAAACATCCTGGCAACATCAAGCTGGGTACCTCAGAGCTGCACAGCTGACCTCCAAGCGCACAGTGTTTCTCTGTCTTGCTCTTCTACATATCTTAGAACTGCACATAAAGGGATTCTGGGAAAAAAAAAATCCTTTTTTGATGTGGACAGTTTGGAATGGAAAAATAAAAAGGATCTATAGGGAAAAATCACAAATGTTATTTAAAGACGTTCCAGAATACGGCCTGGGGTTTTTCCCCAGAATGAATAGGTAAGCCTGTCAAGCACAGAGGTACCCAGATGCCATCACCATCAAGCCAGCCACTTTAGCAGCTGTAATAGTGATATTCACGTGACTGATACAGTTAAATTGCTTTCAGTGAACTAAACAATCTTCTTGCTTCGCCTCATGTAGCGGAGTCAGATGCAGATTTTAGAACACATTTCAGAACTTCAAAACTCGTTTTGAACAGCCATCACATTCTCTTGGCATGTGTTAAGATTTTTTTTCGCCATGTATTTCTTATTATGAGTTTATGAATGAACTATGTTTAAAACGATATACACTTGAAATGTCACGCTCTCGTTGTTAGAGATAAAAGTAAATGTCTGTTTCAAACCGACTCCCTAGATTAGAGGACAGCATCCAAGTATTGCTAAGATAATGACAACTGAATCAAAACAGTTTCCACCCACATAATCAAGTTTATTTCCACTACCAGAGGTTTTCAGTCAATCAGATGACCTGGGTAAGTCAGCCATTCCCAACCATTTTGTAAAAATCAAATTTAACCTCCGATTGCCCAGTTAAATCTCTCACATACCACTCACCCCCACCCCAAACGTCTTTCTACTTAAGGAAGGGGATGATGAGAGAATAGATTCTGGTGGGCTTCTTTACGTTAAACAGGTGGTGTACGTCATGCCAGCTCACGTACCTGGAATTAACCTGCAAAAATCATTTTCACTTAAGCTTAAATATGAATTCGCTCAAGTGATCAAAAGGAGGAAAAGGATAAAATGATTTAGTACATGAATACACTAGCTTGTTCCATTTCCTAACTGCCAAATCAAGTACTTGGCAAGGGTGACTTACTCTTCAGTATTTCGAACTGTATACACAGGGTTAGTTTTTTTGTTGTTAGAGATTTAGTGAAACTTTCACCGATACTAATGAACCAACAACAATTTCCCCTTGGCAATGCTCAGTGAAATGCTACTTGGAGATGCAATGGCATAATCCAAGTTGAAGTTCCTCCCTCTTTTTTGGATCTTCCCTCCCCCCAGGTAAAATCCTGAGAGCAACCCACAGCAGACATGACGAGACATATACAGTGCATTGCTGAAACTCTGAATCATGGCACGGCCATTGAATCCAGACACATATTACATTCAGAAGGTCATACATTTAAAGACAACAAACAAAAAGGATACATTGTCAAGTTTCTGAAAGTCATATTGTTTTTCAAACCTGCTAAAACAAACAAGAAAAAAAAAATCTGAAACTCCTCTCTATTTCGTTTTAGTTCAGTTCTGAATACGGAAAACAACCTTTTACTTGTGATCGTACAAGCAGCATAACAACACAGAAAATTGTTCAAGCTGCACTCTAGAAAAATATTTCTACTGGAACAGTTTTACAAATCCAGTTATACATTTCCAAATGCATGCTCAAACAATGACTTCGCTACACTCGTGCAGGTAATTTCATTGAGTTTAGCAGACAGATGTCATGTGCGATGAGTAAAATAAGCAGGAACTAAGCAAGTGATGTAATTCCAAATACATAGTGGGCTAGAAACATTATGAATATAATTACGCTTTGAGACATTATGCCAGCCAAGATGTTAATAACTATGAAAAAAACCCCGTGGGTGATTTTCATACTTATCAAAATAAGGAACTGTTGAGAACCATTAATAATGTGGGTAAATGCTGTCTAAGCTTCCCACACTCAACTCTGCCAATAAGCTTTAATTTTCAACTGCAACAATCCTGCTATTCCAGTCTGGAGCTTCTCCAGAGCAGAGATATTTAAGCCAATTACATTGTGAACTTGCTCTGCAGCACATTAAACATAAAAAGATCAATATGTAACATCATACATTATCTCAGTTAGGCTTGCCTGGACCAAGATTTTCAAGAACTGAAGATGAACCCACCTTAATCCTTAGTATAAAGGATCCTTCTGAAGCAGAAGTTAACATTTTCAAACACAAGCTTGAAGTGGAAGTGTGAAAGGAGGCTTGAGAAATCGTGGTACAATAGCATTTGCTATGATCAGTGGGAAACCATATACTTGTGAAAGGGCAGAAACTGCAGGTTGTTTTGTGTGGGTTTGCACGCGCATACTTTTGAGACACTTGACAGATTCACAAAGGATTAAAGAAGCCTGGAGACAAGCATCTCTCTAAAATTGCTGCCACCAAACATCCCTAAGAGTTCATCTGCATCTCTTAAAGGTTGCTTGTATATGTAATTATAAGTAACACTTCCTCTCAAACAACATATTATTTCTTAAGAGCAGGTATATGAATAAATTGCTTGTTTCTTATTTAAGAAAACAAACACACACTCCTGCATGTGTTGTCTTACTTCAGACATGGGCTATTCAAAGTACTGATCATTGACGAATCCCACCAACTTAAAAATATTTATGTGAACCTGTTGGATAAATAGCGTTTCACTGACCTTCAAAGTCCACATCCCCAACTAATTTGGTCTTTCCTGTAAGAGGATCATGGATATGATTGATGCCTACATCTATCACAGCGGCACCTTCTTTGACCATATCAGTTGTAATCAACTTCGGGATACCTGGAATCATCGAGATACTTGATTAACATGGCCAGATAGTCTTACATCATCAGTTCCAAATTATAAGTGTGTTCATGCACATGTATATATACACACACAAAAAAAAGTTTTCACTTAAATTTTTCTTGACGCATCACACAGAACACAATTATTCCTCAGCTTCATACAGTTTGTAACTATCAGAAGAGAAGCTGACACTTGTTTATTTTAAGTGAATGTTTTCAGATAAACCTGTGGTCACAAATGTAGTCAACATAATCCCAACAAAGTATGTGCTTGCTGGTTTGTGCTGGTAAGTCACCTTCACAGCATTTCCAAAAAAACATTGGATGATAAAGATGTTGCACGAGTCACAAGAAATGGTTAGTGTTGTCAGAATTCTGCTGGTCCAGAAATGTTGGGAACCGCTGAAGCAAGCCCCGTATGCTATCTCTGCAACATATTCTTTCATCTTTGCTTTTTTAATATCTGTATTGGATTTGTGCTACTCTTCTTGGCTTTTCTGTCCTCTCACATACTTGTTAGATGCATGACTTTTCAAGCACTTACTGAAATACTGAATACAAGCTACATGAAATGCTACTGTAAATAAAAACAGTAGCACGGTGAGAGAATCTGATCTGTCACCAGATTATTTTTGATTCATGTAATATATGAATGAGATAGGCGACAGGAAAAAAAAGTGGCCAACTCAGATTTACCTATAATAAACAGTGTCAGCCCAGTCTGCAATAGAGAAGCAACTGCCTTTCAAGTAAAACTTTTTCCACCTTGTCTTCTCATAAGTGAGAAAGAAAAATGTACTGGATGGAAAACCGGTTGGGTAATTTTACCCAGGTACAACTGGTAGGTAACAACAGGCTCCAGTGGTTCTTCATGAAAATGGAAGTGTGTGTGGAAGGAGTTCTACAAGGGCAGGCATTCATTTATAATGTCACTAACGTGACGGAAGAAAACACGTACTATTTAGTAGTGACACAAGATGCAGATGACCCAAAGCTGGAAAGAACTTGAAACAGATTAGCTTAGATTTCAAATACCACCGGCAAAAAGGAGAAAAGCATCAAAAATCATCTGACATTCAACAGCAAGGAAGGCAAGATATTGTTCATTTACATATGAATGACTATCCTGCACAAAGGCAAGACGGACGACAATTTGTTAGATGGTCATTTTTCAAAAAGAAAAATTTGGGATTAGATCAACTGAACTTGAACAGACACAATCATGCTATTGCAAGACACACATAAAACCCCTGATCTCTTCAACATATGACATCAGCTGGGGTACCATATTCTTGCTGTGGATGCCAGATTGATCTGGTCTGTCCATCTCTATGAACACCAACAAGAACAATGAGGGTTATGAGGAAACACTGTCAAAAATTAACTTGGTGTGCAGGAGACACCACTCTTTTGTACTCCTTTGATAATCAATCCCTTGACACTTCGCAAACACATTTACCAAAATCTGCTCAAGGGCCAAGAGGATGACCCGATGCTGAATCTGAGACCACTGAGGCTTTTCTACGTTTCTACTAAAACTGCAGCATGACTGTTCTTGTATGAAGAAACACTCAGTCAGTAAGCCAGTTTTAACTGTTATTGGTCAACCCAGTTTGTGATAGGAAACTTGCATGAGGGAGCTTCTACATAACACCACATTCTGCCACTTTGAACAGAATCAGGAGACCTCCCTGCTTGACCAAACATGCCTGGCCTCAGCATTACGTACCTTCATCAGCTCCCAGTGAGCTACATCTGGGCAATGTCCTGGGGTATGACTCTTCTGCTATTAACAAACCCTAGCTAAAATAGAGCACTGTTACAAGCCTCCTCAGCACTTTCTTATGCAACTCATTTTCTCATCATATTTAAATTCCAAGCATCTTGATATCCATCACCAAGACGTTCAATAGTCAGGACACAGAAACCCTAAAAGGTCACTTGAAGTTCTGGACAAACAACTTGAGGCAATGGCGCATGTTTCCAGACAGCACAGTTCAGCTATCTATATACAGGGCAAGAGACACCAAAACAATTATTTAGGTGTTAGGACAGAAGAAACACAAAAATGACGACTTAATTGCACACAAGATCTGACCTGGGTCCTACTGAAGGGGATGGCAAAACGCTGTTTTCTAAAGCAGCAGTCCTGGACCATAAGCGGCTTCCATTTTGTAAAGATCACTGCCACAATGGATTGCAAACAGAAGGTAGCACTACGCATTTACTTTAAGATGAACCTCATCAAACATCCCAAATGTGCTGAAGTGATAGGTGAGGCTTCTCTAGCATGCCAACAGCTCCACTCGATGCACACAAAAGACTTCCCTTTCAAGACCAGGAGTTCAGCAGGATTTGCAAACAGCAATTTTAAGTACAGGAAAGGCTACCCTAGGACAAACATACTAGCATTGCTTATGAACAGCAGCAGCATGTGTGACCAGACATCTGAAAATGCATTCCTGGACAGACTCAGAACAAATGAAGCATCTCTTCAACTGTTAAGGCAAATAAGTACCTGAGACCAAAGTCAGTACATGCTATCAGAGAGTCGAGACTACAAAGTCATCAGCCACCATCTGCATTACATTAGCCTATCACACCTTAAAAGCAACAGCTGCAATCTTTTCCGTCTATCTGCTTTACATGACCTCCTGATTTTCTTTCCTTCTATGCAGCCTCCGACTTCGAATGACAGGAAATTACAACTTTGAAATAAATTACACTTTTGGCCTACTTCTTGAGCTACTCCCTCAGTTCTATGTTCTGTGAGGAATGTCTGCCTCAGTAATAGAATATCTGCAAAGGGGGATTCTAAACTCCCCCCGCCACACTTGCCAAGAAAGCAGCCTTCTCTCAGGTAGGAAAAAAAAATAGGCAAAGAAAGCAACTCCATGTTTTGAGACCGTAGTGTTATTGGAGGCAACTGCTGCTATACAAGGGCCATGGATTCATCTGAAGCACTGGACGTCCGCCAGCTAGTCATTTGGATACAGGCAATACAAGAACCTTCTTTGCTCTCCATTTCTCACTCCCCCATAGGACACAAGCTTGAAACTCTGCTTTTAATGTTGAGCAAGCCAAGACCTCAAATTCTTTCCTATGCCACTGATAAGATCTGGCTGCATCTACTTCATCACACTCTTATGCAACCAATTGCCAGCTGGCTGGTAACTGGATAATGCCTTAGTCTTACGGGGGTTAATGATCTGTGTGCGATAGGGATGGAAGCATATTAACGGAAGTTGCACAGTTACACCCTTTGTAAAATGGTTTGATAATAGGCCAAATACTTAATAGCAACAAATAAACTAACCCCCAAACCAAATGAGCAGATCTATTTACTTAAGCCTACTTTACATACCAAGTAGAGAGAGATAAGTGTTGGCGCAGCTATTCCTAAAATGCAGTGATTGAAGAATGTGGGAAAATCTTTTACTAGTTTTTGTCGAAAACAGTGAATCATGCTTTCAACAACAACAACAAAAAACAGAGTCCTACATAATCCCAGCTTAGGTAAGAGGACCGTAAGGTAGCAAAATCCTGAGAAAGCTAACCAGCCACTGGCTGAATAAAGGAGCCTGGCAAATCAGCAATTCCAATACAGGAGGACCACAGATCATGTCCTGAGGGATGGTGCAAGGAGTCCCAGAAGAATTTCATCTGGCATTTGGCACCTCCATTCCTTCTCTTCTTCACCTCCTCTCCAAAGGTAGCAGGCAGATGAGTCTTCTCTCTCAAGGCAGACAGGAAAGCCAAGAGAGCAGCAGCAGATTAAACCAGGCAAAGACCACCTACTGCCTCCATCACTGCCCTGGAAATACTGCTGTGGCTATGCGAGCACCACAAATAAAGCTGTACTTATTCTTCCGCTACGGGACTGGACTGATGGCAACAAGAGCAGACGCCACAGGGCAAAGATAGGAAAGTCTGCAGTGGGATGCAAAGTGCCAGGCGTACTTAGGAGGAAACGTTATGCATTGGCTAGAGAGGCAAAAGCTGTGTGGCACAGAGTTTAGGAAGCTCCAGTTGGAAGCAGAGAAAGATTTTAGGGAGGGGTAGCCCTATGATGCAATGAGTTGGGAGGGAATGAGAGAGAAGGAATAAATGGCATCAACAGTTACAATCACAGAAAGCTGGACAACTGGGGTCCCAAGAATGGGAGCAAACAAGAAACATATGAAGATGGGCATTCCTAAACTGCAGAGTAAAAACAGAAGCACCCGATTTGAAGTGTTTGAGAGCATGAATGCAAGTGAACAGGAAACTCCTCAGAGAGTACACCACAACAGAATGAACACACTGTCACAAGTCACCAAACTGGAAGGCAGAATGCAGGTGGCTCCTCTTAATTAGATGGGAAGAGGAGAATAGGAATCTTGCTCTTTTACACAGTGTATCGGGTTTATGTGGCAAGGTTTTGGTAGCAGGGAGGCTGCAAGAGTGGCCTCTGTGAGAAGAGTCCAGAAGCTGCCCCAAGTTAGATAAGAGCCACTTCCAGCAGGCTCCCAAAGGGACCTGCTGCTGGGCAGAGCTGTGCCAATGAGCGACACTGGTTGGGCCTCTGTGAGAGCACAGGCAAAAAAGGAAAAAAAACTGCTACGCAACAGCACCCCGTGGTATGGACCCATACTGGAGCAGCTCCTGAAGAACTGCAGCCTGTGGGAAGCCCATGCAGGATCAGATCAGGAAGGATGGCTCCCCGTGGGAGGGACCCCATGCTGGAGCAGGGGAAAGGAGTGACCACGAAGGAGCAGCAGATGACCGAGTGTTATGGACTGGCCACAACACCCACTCCCCTGTGCTGCTCAGGGGGAGGAAGCAGAAGAGAGTGGATGGGGGGGAAGGTGTTTTGAGTTTGCTGTCAGTTTCTCACTGCTCTAATCTGTTGGCAATAGGCAATAAATCACATGAATCTCCCTACACTGAATCTGTTTTGCCTCTGATGGTAATTGGTGAGTAATCTCCCTGTCCTTATCTCAACCTTTGAGCCCTTTTTCGTTGTATTTTCTCCCCTTGAGGAAGGGGAGCGAGAGAGCAGTTATGGTGGAGTTTAGTTACCCATCAGGGTGAAACCACCACACAAACACACAAAAAGCTTTCTTCCATTTGCACGTCTTGCATGGTGGTCTACGACAACAGCTTTAAAAGTTCCTTTTCTTGCCATGCTCACTGAATAGGTCACACATTTCGAGGAAATGCCCAGCGTGATCCCAAAGGTACAACGCACACAGTTCTCAAGCAACAAGGGGAACAACCTGGAGGTGCACCACCTTTCCAAGGTGTCACCTTCCCCATAGTTCTCACTGGGGCAGGGCTACATACTGTTTGCACAATCTAGCCCTAGGTTTTTTCATCATTTGAAGTATATCTCATGTTGTGTAACAAGTGTTGTATCATGCTCTTCTTACAAATGACATGAGGAAAATAATGTGAACAAACAGGGGTGAATTGCTACTGAAGTGTTTCACTACAAACAACGGATGACAAAGTGTTCAGCAGACAAAAAAAACCTCAGACAATGATTAAATCAGAAGCAGTATATGTTGATACTACTAGTTTATTTCCAATTAGTGGACACATCATTATTTTTCATTTACAGTGTGAGAATTCTGATCTGACCCACAGTTGAGTAATCACATGTGGGAGAACTGAGCTGCTTCTTGTTCCTGACCTGGCATGAGAAAGAGATAGTGCAATTAAGCACTGAAAAAGGGACATCTTGCTTCAACAAGAAACGATGAGCTTTGGACATGTACTTATCTGTCCAAATCTGGAAAATAACTTCAAGACTTGATCCTGAGAATAGTGAAGAGGGAGGAAGGAAGGTGAAGAGAGTGAAGACACTATCCATTTGTGGTCCTCCAAAACAGTATGAGAGAAGGAAGATGTCATGAGCTGCAAGGGGATGCAGAAGTTGACCAAATTCCCCCTATCCTTCTCCCACCCCTTTATTTTACTGCTATTTATTAATGGAAATATAAAGTAAAAACAGAGAATACTTGGAAGGAGTGTGGCCTGTTTCTTTGTTCTAGACAAGTCAAACAAAGTATTTCACTCTACATTGCCTTAAGAATATAGACATTGATCTTTCAGAGCCCTTCCTTTCGGCAATTACTATTTTCTTCCTCTTGACGTGATAGTTATAAACATACCAACAAAAAATCAGCCATGAATAACATGCTTGTGTTACCAAAACTACCATTTAATTTGCCAAGGTTGCCCTTAACTCTAACAGCAAGAGAAAGATACCATTGTTTTATGAATGCAGCCTCCAGCTGATTTAAAGAAACCTCCTGTCAAAAGTTAGATGACTCATGGTTTTTGCACTGTACAGAGAATGTTTTAATTTACATAATTATACCTGTATAAACTATGCACTAACTGGTTCCCAGTCCTGAGTTCACTCTGAAGTCTCCCTAAGGGAAAGGTGTCACATGTGATGAGAAACAGTTTATGAGTCTGCAAATGTGAAGGGCAAGAACAAAGAGCCAGATCACTTGCCTTTCTTACAAGAAGAAATCCTACGTACTGCGACACCCTCAGCAAGCACAAGCACCAATTATTTGGTAAAACACATGAAATAACTAGTAGTGCCACCAACAGACACCCAGCTTTTCTTTTTGGGTTTTAAACATTGTGACTGGAGTATTAACAACTAATATTACCTGCAGCTACTATGACAATGTCAGCAAGTTGAGTATGGATCTTGAGCTGTTCTTTGGGTGTGTATCTGTGTGTAATAGTCACTGTAGCATCACCTGAAATGCAAAAGATTGGCAATTAATCGATACATATAGAATGCCTACATAGCATTTACTTTCAGGTACATGTGACTCACTGTGGTCCATCAAGAACAGTAAAGATGACCATCAGATTTGTCTTGGGATGCATCACTTATTTCAGCATAGTCAGAATGCTCATAACACCTGCATTTTACACATATGAAAAAGCACTTATTCTTAAAAACTCAGACAGGATTAATTAATTCATACACTGTGGACTGACTTACTCTGTCATCAGCTTCATTACACTTAGTGGAATTACACATAGCAAACCCAGCATGGAATTTGTTGTCTACATTATTAAGCACAATTTGTGTAATGTACCGTAAGAGTAAGTTGTTTGTCACAAACTAAAGCTTCAAGTACAAGATCATTGTGTTCGGACCTCTGTCCCCAGACCACATTTGTCATTCATCTCCCTAGATGCTTCCTTTGGACATTCTGTTGTATGGACAGGAAGGAGGACCACATTCTTCCCCATTCCTGTGATTTAACTTCCTAACAGAGTTCATTTCCCTCAAGTCAGCTTGTCTTTGGCTTGTATTTTTGACAGATTTTTTAGTGCTCAAGGAATAAATGGTAATTCAAGTTCAGTGAAGTGGCATTATTTCTTAATAATATTCCCCCCTCAAGAACGAGCATGGCTGATCATCTGACCAAAAACACAAGATGACAACCAAGGCTCTTCTCTTTGCAGAGCCTAATTGCGTAGGGAATGAGTTTAGTAGCTATGACAACAATGACACTGTGGGGCCAAGGGTCTTTGCTTAGACACTGTCTAACCAACAATTGCATGCAAGGGTCAGACACCAAAATCCCTCTGTTGACTGGAACACTCACTGATTTCATTGAGGAGATATGTTCTTGAACGTACATGCATAACGCAATCAACAGCAGCATCAATATTTATATGATCTGTAAAATTCCAATTGGATGGATCTGAGAATGTTTATCACTGTAACCACTTAAGGAATAAATACATCAAATGCCTATATTTTGCCACACACTCAAAGCATTCTAAGGAATTGTTTTACGTAGCTGAAATGCAACATCAGGAATGGAAAAGACTGACAAAAAGGTGCTCAGATTTTGCAGATGCTCTACCAGCTCTTCTATCTCCTGATAAAGGAAAAACTGCTGAACACTTACTTTATACCAGAGTAGGAAGCGTTTGAAGTTATCACAAGGAGAAGACCACATCCTTTTGGGCAAACTCAAAAGCTCTGGGGCCTGCTCCTGCATGTATCCACATTGCTTGGCAAGAAGCTACAAATAAACCCTGCTATTAAGACATGAAAAACCTTGTGCAGATTGATGGAGATGCTGAGGAGACCACTACACACAAAACGAAGTGTCATAGCAGTGGGGACTGAAGTCTCATACAGAGTCCACCAGCAAGGGCTGCAGTCCCTCTAAGACTGCCCGAGATAACAGCAAAGATAACAGCTACCAAAGGAGACTCCTCCTGCATTCTGATGCCATGCTTCTCCCTGTCAACTATTTGTACTGCATGGTGTTCTTGTGTTATATCCCCTCATCTATCCCTTCCATTCATTGTGCACTCCTAAGCCATGTTATTAACCATTAAACTTAAGATTTTTGCCATCTCAGACATTACCATCACAGCGGCTTCCTCTGGAATGCATCTGACTGTCTAATCTGGGCCTCTTATCTCATTAACTGTCTTCCTCAAGCATCTCATCTTCAACCCGACTGCGCTCCGACTTCTCCACTCTTTTCCCACATCTTTGATCCCTCTTCTCCTCCAGTCATTACCTAACCTCCTTCAGTCTCTACACCTCATATTGTCTCCTCAAAGAGAAACAGACGAAGATATTTCCAGTTAATGACAGAGAAGTACAGATGTGCATAAGCAATTTCTTGAAATAAGGGGAATTCCCAGAAGTTAGAAGTCTTTCACCAACTTTAACTTCCCATGCATGCAAGTCCATCAAGAGTTTCGACAGACAATTGTCTTAAAAAACACCTCTGCACTAGCCTTTCTTGTGATAGAAACATCCCAAATAGTACACAAAGCCTGCATGTCTAGATTCCTTCCATTTTTTTCTCTCCAATACTACTTATTGATCCCAAAGGTAACCAATAAAAAAATAGTAATTAAGAAACAAAACCAAGGTGAACATGGCAAAAGAATTATTCATTGTTACTCTTCATTTTGCTGATCTAAAGCATCATCTCCCCTACTGTTGATTTGTTTTTATGTAGGCCTCACACACACTCTTGAGTAAGCTGCGTACAGTTGCATAGACAGTTGTAGTTTTCCTCCTTTGGAGGCCTCATTCCAAAACCTATTAATAAGAAATCACTGCCTGCTACAGTAGAACCATGTCTATTCTTTGGTGTGACACCTCCCTTCTCTGGCAAATGCTCTATTAATCACACTACAACTTTGGGATTCTCTGAAGAGACACCCTTCACACATAGAAGTCAAATAAACTTATCACTGGATACTGGAAAGAAAAACTTGAATAAACCAGAGAAATATTCTGTTACCAATTTTCAGCCAAGGATAAGAAAGATGTCCTGCCTGAAACTACAATCATTACTTTCAAAAATATGTATGCAGTAAAGTTCTTTTGACCTCTTATACTGTATTCAGCAAGGAGGCTGAGAGAAAAGAGTGGATTAAATCCATTTTCATAATCCAATTATGAATATTCACAGCTTTTAAGAATTAAAATCAGTACTATTTACCTCTGAAGAATTTAGGATGTGTCTGTTAGCTCCTGAAGCCAAAGAATTGCTCGCACTACTGGAAAAAA
This sequence comes from Anseranas semipalmata, assembly GCA_013399115.1. Classification (NCBI taxonomy): domain Eukaryota; kingdom Metazoa; phylum Chordata; class Aves; order Anseriformes; family Anseranatidae; genus Anseranas; species Anseranas semipalmata. Next base: position 318,603 of record VXAA01002104.1, read on the forward strand.
AAAAAAGCCCCTACCTTCAAAATAGCAGTCCAGAAGCCTACAGACACCTCAGAAAGGGTAGGTTTTCCATTTATTTGTGATCATGCCAAAACAGAAAATAACGACTTTTACACTGTTACTTCTGCTGAAAGAAGACTGAAGAAGATATGTAGCAAATAAGGTTCAGCATGATACTGTTAAGTTAATTCACTAGCTTATAAAGTACAGATAGTCTCTTGACCTGTCTATGAAGGACACAAACCATTTTGTAAGGTTACAGATGGTTTTCGTATCTGATCAGATATTGCCACCTGCAGGCCATTATGGTTTCTACATTTAAAACATCACAGATGAGGACAGACCCCAGCTTTTCAGTCTTGCCTATCATCTGTAAAAAACTGAAAACCTACCAAAAAAAAACAAACAGAAGAACCTACCCTCATGCCTTGCATCGTTTTGCAACATAAGTTATTTCACCAAGTCAGTACCAGCTGCTGATAAAAACATGATCTTGACTGATAACCTGAAAAACTTAGTTTTCAGCACTTAAAATGTCTTGTCTGCTTCCCATCCCCATGAATAAAAGAAGAAAAAAGCTTCCACTTCATTTATATTAACAGGTTTAAACCATTCTAAACATGCACTTAGAGGAAAGCCTGCCTTTGTCTGGTAACAAATAACACGTGCCATTTTGCATGTAACTTTCATGTTCAAAACACACTTCATCTGGAAACTTTCACACTTGCTTAAGCTACCTCATCTCGTACCCGGATAGTTCTCTTTGACTAACACACAAATCTCACCCTGCTACCAGCTGCTAAAACACAGGTGGAAAGAATAATTCCACTTAAGCTGTTATTTTTATTACATTCCCAGTTCTAATCTTCGCTTAAGCTCCACCTCCTTGATTTCAGTAAACATTAGCTTCATGCATTCTCTTTCACTGACTGTCTCAGCTTATCTCAACTGACTTCAGTTTGTTCTCTGTCACAATACATCCAGAAGTTGTGATAACCACTGCGGTAGAGCTGAAGCCACTGTCTAGCCTGCCTTCCCCTCCACACCCACCCAGGCTGGTGCTCAGAGCAGATGCAGGAAAAGATAGCTAACTGCAGAAGAGCAACCAGATCTTCAAAGGCAGCCCGATCCACGAGTCCGGAATGAAAACTATATCCCCAACTTTGAAAGGATTTATTACCAGGTACACAACAAATACGTGCTTAATGGTCGTTCACTGTCAAAGAACGACAGACGTTCCTTTGTTTTCTCCTTGTCCGCTGCCTTATACTGTATACTACCAGTTTGCAGGTTGGAAAACAAGAAAGACTGCCTTCTAAACACATCCACTTCTTCAAATAAGCAACGTTAACTTGCTATTGTTATCTATTAATGTTAACTCTTTTTACATGTAGATTTCAGTGTGGGTAGGGGAATATCTGAACCTTCTTCTGTCCCCACATAGAATACCTGACGTACGTAACATAAACAACAACCCCAGTAAATAGGGCTACGGGTGAAGTAAACGTGCATTATGGCAGAAATCAGAACCTAGGCAGATTACCATGAAGCAGAAGAAAGTTCATTCATAGCCCAGCAGACTCATGGACTAGCTCCCAAGAGCAAGTCACACTCCTGGCCAAAGAAGAACAGCTCCAGTCCCAGAAGGTAAGACAACTGAACTGAGCCACAGACCCGGCTAACTCAACAGCTGAAAACTATGAAACAGTATTTACGGCACAAAAACTTCTGTGCAACTACTTCGGGTTTTCGAATGAATTGCCAAAAGAATCGCAGGTCACTAAATCTCTTCATTTCCAAGTGACAAACATGGAAGTAGCTTACAGTGTACATGTGCGCTGTAGAAAGCCTCTTTCCAACTTCATTGCTGGCTCACCGAAACGCACTGCCAGTACTATATGGAAGCCAGTACTTGCAGTAAATGGCAAAAATCCTACTAATTTTCACAGGAATGGGGATGAGACCAAAATTACGCACTGATGGTAATTACAATTCCAACACTGAGAGAAGTTTCAAATAGCAACTTTCCCACAGAGGCTGAATGGAAAAACCAACTCTACGATTAGTAAGAAGCTTTTAGCGTTTCATTATATTAATGACAGATTTCACTCCACACCTATTAAATATACCTGGGATTAAACAACCATGTTTACCTCATTTGTGCATACCACTATGGCAGTTTCTAACACTAAAATGAAGCTGCAAAATGACAGTATTCTATTTAAATTTTATTTGTTAGTCTTTCTACAGCACAGTTACAACAACACATCCATGATTTTGTAATTAAAATTACTCAAAAATATTTCATTTACAACCTCCAATTTCCAGGTGGATATAAAATGCGTTGCAGAAAAATCCCCCAGGCCAACAAGTAATATCAAAGAGCTTACACTGAAAAGTTACTCTGCTGGTAATTTAGGTATTTTCATAATCACAACCTAACCAACAGCACAACACAGGTATTGTTTCATATGTTTTTATTTATGCATTCATCATATGCATTTATTTATGTACGAAAAACTTGAAACCAGTATTACATAAGCCTGAGGATAAGGCTTATAGCTATACTACTTAATATAAACATCACACAAACCACTGTAGCTCTAAGGCCATGCTGTCAGGTACTATCCTCAACGTTTGGTGCTAACAATATATAGAATCACAGAATGGTTTGGGTTGGAAGGGACCCTAAAGATCATCTAGTTCCAACGCCTCTGCCATGTGCAAGGACACCTTCCACTAAATCAGGTTGCTCCAGGTCCCATCCACATTATCACAGAATCATCTAGGTTGGGAAAAGATCCTTAATTTAAACAGAAGCTGTTTCAAAAGGAGGACAAAGTGATGATGTAACACCAGAAAAAGTTCAGTCCAGAAACTGACCTTCTCTCCTGAGAAACCATCAGGAAATAGATTAGCAAATTAATTTCCTTGTTCCAGTTGCAAATATCATACAAAACACAAAAGCTTTCTCATTATCCGAATCCTCTGGTTAGCTTTATTTTAATGATTTCACAAATCATTAAAATGGAAACATTAAAATACCTGACAACATCCATGGTCTTACCTCCAGGCCTTTCATGCTCTCCATCAGTATGTAAAAGCATTGAAATAGGCATTCCAACATTCTTAGATCTTCCAGCTACAACAACATTTTTTCCAAATGTTTGTATTCCTTATAAGAAAACAAAACAGAACACAACAGAACACAAGATTTTATTCTGCTATTTTGAGATAACAAAACCCTTCTTCTCAATGCCCAAGATATAATTATTTGATGTGGCGGACTGCTGACATCAATATGACTTGGAAACCCACAAGGCTGAACTTTAGGAATGAACCCACAAAACAAGTTTTGGCTTTCACAGTAGAGAAACAAAACTGGCAACTAATTTAGGTTATCTGAATCACCCTTTGGAGGGACTTAATTTCTCTTTGCCCACAAAGCGAAACAGAAGCTCTTTTGTCCATCAATAGGAGCATCTATATTATACGTTAAAGAGATGTCATATTATAAGTATCCTTTCCCTTTCTAGTTACCAATTAAGTGTTCTCACTTCTGTTCTTTTTTTTTCCCCTCCCTCACCCCACAAGAAATTACGTATCAAAATCTTTTATTTAATAATAAATCACAAAGTGAGCAATATTACTTAAAGTTCCTTACAACACTAAAAAGCAGAAAATAAGTTACTATTCAAAATGGTTTGAGTATTTTACATGAACTACCACCTACACTTAATTAATAGTTACACTACTGGCAGAAATCTCATTCTCTTTGGCACCTCCTTATTATTTAGATTAATCCCCTAAACACTGGTTCTTCTGTGAGACCAAAACATTAAGATAGCCAACACCTTTTAACTCACACCTGACTTCATCTTGGTTCATTTTCTGTGTTGAAAAATTTTCAATACAGTTCAGTTTCTTACCTGTCCGCTTTATTATCTCCCACACGGCAGCAGCAGTGGCAGGTATTATAGAAGGCTGATCAAGACACAGACGTCCAATATTAATAATATGAAATCCATCCACATCCTTTTCGGGTGCGATAGCATTACAAACTGTTCGCTCATCTATATGGGCTAGGAAACATTGCTTTCAAATTACATTTCTTTCACTTGTCAGGGGTCATCAATCCTATCTGAACCATTACACCGAGAAACACACAAGCTTCATTTAGTTAGAATAACTATCTCCCCCTCAAAGATGGAAGTTACAACTTCAACCTTCCAAGTCATCTACTGAAAATTAAATGATTCAGTTCAGAACACTGCTAATACAAAATTAGAGGCTGATACTCAGCTGTCAATGATGACAATAATTATAGAAGTAACAGTTTAAGCACAACATTTCAGTCTCTTCTACATCCTGGAAGCATTAATTATCATTTGGCTCAAAAAATCTCATAGAAGAAAAAAGGTTTTGTGCACATTACCCGTCTCTAACAGCAAAAAGGATATATGACCTAAGTTTTAACCGCATGTGAGGAAATCGTAAGCTGAAATGATTTTTACAGGTCTTGCCTTCGGTTTCTGTTTTATAACAAGACAACTGGTTTTAGCTAATCGGAGGGATCAAGATAGATCCTACTTCTTTGGAAAACTGAGAGTGCAAAGAATTGTTTGATGTTGATGAGCTCAAAACATTAAGTATGGTTTAAATTACGATACTTGCACGTAACTTATTATTCGTAACTATTCATAATAGTACGTATGAAAAATGTTAACTGATATGAGATAGGTCTGCAGCTGCTTAAAGCCTATAATACATCAACGTTGATATTGATAATGAAAAAGATATGCATTACCCAGTTCCACCTCTGCAAAGTTACAAAACCAAGTATAAAAAAAAAAGGCATACATCAGGACAGCTCTATAAACCATATCCCCATAGTGACCCAGAAAGGACACTGTTTAATAAATATATTTACCTAGTGATACCTCAGTCACAATTTTAGTCTAGTGCTTCATTGTTTAATAACTTCCCAAACCTTTCCCAGAATTACGCTCAAGCTTTACTACCATCTCAGAATTATCATTATAGAAGAGATGCAAAACAATACAATGCCCATTCCAGGCTGGATCTTGAACAGAACTTTGCTATTGTGAGATGATACACCCAGAAATCCAATTCAGGAAGCATAATGGGATGTTCAAAAAAGCTCAATAAAGGGAAATGAGTGTTGATCATGAAATCCAGATATTTCCAATAACAGTGTTTTATAGACATATATACAACACTTAGTAGTTACCTCGCTCTATGTATTTATTTTGCTTAAAAAGGAAATAGCTAATTAAAACATAACGTGCATATTAAAAAACTTAAAATGTGGTAAGCACCTGTTAAAAGCTTTCCAATTAAAACTAACAAAAAAACACCTTAGAGTTAGACCAGACCATGTTTAACAGGCATTACTGTTATAATTTGAGATTTAATTCTCCATTTTTCCAATGGACAAAGTTCCATTCTGTATCCTACTGATAAAGGCTTGTGGAAATTAAGATGTTGACTACATTGAGGAAAGAGCCTCGTAAAAATCAAATAGCCTAACCCAGAGTGAAGTCAACCATAAACTTGTTTTACGTCAACTAGGGGAAGGAAAGAGGGGGAAAAAAGAAAAAGTTGGATTAACCTATCAAAAATTTTTTGCAAAAGATAACTTGTGAATCTTGGGCAAGTTAGTTGTTCAGCAAACAAAACCTGTCAGCCATGCTTTTCTCTGAACCTGGGATATGACAGAACAGTGCTTTGGCAAAGACCTCCTCTTTCCTGTCTGTCTTCAGCTTCCCAGAAATAGACAGACAAAAGACACGGTAAAATGCAAAGAAGTCATGCTCTATATGGCTTTTTTCCTCTAAGAATTGGCTTAAAGAATTTCAGAAAAAAAGGCACAGTACTGGAAGGAAATGCAACTGCATAGCTAAGAACACGTAGGCTGGCACGGGCCTGAGAGAAGATGCAGACACCTTTCTGTCCTCCTCATAGAGGCTTACAGAACACGAACTTGGTCATCACCATCATTGTACCCCTACACGCGCCTAACAAGAACGAACAGTTAGAAATTTACTCTGCTACACAATGTGTAGATTTCACTTGCCTGAAGAACTGTTCTTCCTGGTTTGTTTCCACTGTACTACAGTAGCTTTTTTTTCTTCCCTCCAGAGGAACAAAGTCATTTCTTGAGCATGTTAGTGCCAGTCTCACAGAACATCCTTAACCTTCTTTCAGCTGAGGTTCATACGAACTTACTCACTGTCATTCCAAGCTACTCTTCCATCCCAACTTTCTCTCTGCACTCACCCCTTTACTTGTTAACGAAACTTGCAAGACAACACTGGCCATCACTTGCCTAGCTACTCTGACACACACACACACACAGAGAAACTCTTATTTACACAATAAACATCACGTGCCTCAAATGTAGACACACTAAAAATGAAGACTGGTTTTCAAAAGAGAGATGAAAATAAAAACATGGAACAAAAGAGTTTTTAAAATGGATCAAGAAATACAGGCAGGGAGCGAGGAAGAAGCGGTTCAACAGCAGCAATGAGCTCCCTGGAAGTCATTTTGAGAAGCTGTACTGGGACCCTGCTATGATTTTAGTGCTCGGTTCCACCAAAGCAGGTTGCACTTTGGCTGGCACCATCCTTCACAACAGAAGGACGTGATGTTTATGCTAATTTGTCCCACACTTCATTGCTGCTTACAACTACAAAAATGTCAAGCTTTTCACATTCTATCTCAAACAAACATCTAGCACGTCACAGCCATCTTCCAGGCAATTTAAAAGACACGGGAAACTCTCCACGAAACCATTACCATATCAGAAGCATTGCACTCAAACGGTGCACAGAAAGTAAGTTTTCCTCAGGCAATGATGATAATCCTCAAAGTTAAGTTGCTCCAACTCACAAAAGTGAAAGAGAACAAAGCTATTCTCTGCTTCTATTTTTATCCCAATGTTGATCAAAAGCCACACCTGTGTGTGGTTTATTAAAAAAAATAAATAAGTATCCAACACCCCACACAACCACCCCAACTGTGGAATAAGCAGCCACTACTGATCAAGTTTTCACAACTTCTAGGCTTTGTATCCTTCCATTACAGTTAGAAAGGATTCTGGAAAAGGAGGTAAATGAGTTTTCTGTCCTTCTCTCTCTAATGTTGCTTCGGGAGAACATGGCATTTCAGCAGTAAATAAATAATATCAAATAATAATTCAGCACTCAAAGTTATATCTGACATTATTATAGAAAGAATTTCCTGAACGTTTTCCGTTCATGATGGCTTACATATTTACCTTTATTATATATCTATATGGACAAAGTGATATTGAAAATGTTCTGCTATTAATTAAATTACTCTAAGGTTTTACTCAGGTAGGCAACAGCCAGGCTTCAGACTAGCAAGTTTTACAGGTTAAATGAAAAGTATTTAGTCTTAATGTAGTTATCATGACAGACATACTGTAGTTCTTGAGGGGGATGTTCACCCAGTTATTTGAAGCCTTAAAACATTTAAATGTACTAGCAATAGACACTTGAACTGACACAACTAGAATTATATTCAGATTGCTTCTTTTCAAATGTTCAACAGCTTTAAAAATCACTAAGTTGCAAGGCTTAAGTCCATTGCCGAATTATGTATCACACTGCATAATGAAGGCAGACTGCTCAAGAGCCAATTGCAATGACCTGATATCCAACTCATAAAAAAAGCATTTCTGCAAGTGGTACCCAACAATTTTATGGAAGATCAGCACAACTAAGACATGCGACACATAACACCTCCCACTTCTGGGGAATAAAGCAATGGATTGGGAGCCCAGAGGGTGAATCCGTATCCTATGCTACACAAATAGCAGAAGATTTCCATCCCTAGGCTATCAGCGCTAAATCTTTTGTATGAGTTCTTAATATTGACAACAACTTGTTAAATAACCTGTTTGCCCTAATCTCTTTTTGTAGGGAGACATGTTGGTTCAAAGCAAACCGACCACTTTCAATCAGCTCCCGTAGCTCGTTACTTTGGGGCCAAGATTTCCTTCTCCTTACTTGTGTTATACTTCCACCTTGTGGCCAACTTACTTCAGCAGGTGGCAAATTTGGGTACAACCATCAGTTAGTTTTCATATATTATGAAGTGCAAAAAAAAAAAAACAAAAAAAAAAAACAGTGTTAATTGTTAGTGAGTTTATTACAAACGTGAACAAATCACACGTTTCTCTTCCTCCATAAACTCACCACCTGTCCCACTGATGTTTTGGGGATGCAAAATTAAGGCTGTAAGAATTGTCTGAAAGTGAAGACCAAGACCATGAGTAAGAGGGGAAAACAAAGAGCTCACCTAAAAACTGAGCTCCCACTTCACAATCATCAGTGATGATTCTAAACACTAACCCCTGAAGTCCCAGCTAGTCCTAGAACTCTCATCTATACATGCCAAAAAGACAGCTTCTGCCCTTCAGAGCCTACAGTCTAAATACGTGATAAAAGACAACATTTGGAAATACAGAAGTGGGGAAAACTCAACATGCCAGTCAGTTTATTACAATAACTCTAGTAATTTAGGCACATCTCTACAAGAAAGCATACACTGGTATAACTAAGTTGATTTATGTAGATTTATATGAAGAGCTGTAAGTTTTACCACTGCCTAAGTACCATCTTGCCAGCTACTGCCAACTGATTTATAAGGATCAGCCAGGTGAGATTTTAGTGGGAAGGGGTAAATAATCAGCAAGAATATCAGAGGCTTTCAGGTCCTTAGCACAAAGCTCACCTGGAACACTGGGGAAAGCACAGAACAGGCAAACAAATGTTTAAGGAACCAACTGGCATCATCGTGAGAAAGGCTGTAGTATCATCTGCTAAACAGCATAACTTGGCACAATGTAGGGGATGAAGATGTGGCAAAGGTCTTGGTGTTCAAGGCAAAATAGTGCAATGTGTCAGGAAAAAAAGAAAATAAAACCAGAGAAGTAAACTGGATAAAGTTGGAGGAGGGGGTTGTTCTGTATACAAACAACAACAACGAGGAAACTATATATATATTTCTTCATTTAATCTTTCATTATGTATGTCCTCTTTCTGGAGCTTCTTATGTCACTAAGATACACTTGCAACAGCAAAAGCTGTCAAACATTCTCCTTTTACATTGACTGTATTTGAGGAGTGGGAAAAGAGATAACACCTACCTGGGAGAGGTAGCTGAACTAACACACCGCTAACTGTTGAATCCTTGTTGAGTTTTAATGTCATATCTAAGAGTTCTTCCTGAGAAATATCTTTAGGCCTCAGTATGATTTCACTAGAAATGCCTGATAAAAATAGAAACATACTCATATCAGGAAATTTATCTACACAGAACTTACTTATTTTGTCTAAAAATGTGTCTGATGCTTAACAATCGTCTCGAATAACCATGGAGTACTTCCAAAAAAACCTCCCACTTTCATTGTCTAGTCTTTAATGCTGTATTCCTAGGTGTCAAGTGCAATCTCACAACAAAACATGCAAGAAAATCAGTAGTTTGACACAGTAGCTTCAAAATTAAAAAAGTTTTTAAAAAATTTGGAAAATAAAGCATATAACAACTGTTCTACAAATGTGCTCTTGAGAATTATGAATAAAACAGAACAGATAAAGCTTCACTAGTAATACTGGCAATATGACGACTTGTCTGCTTCTATGAGACAAAACTCAACAGACTTTTCAAGTTACTTCACAAGATTGCAGCTCCACTGTAAGCAATAAAATTGAAGTTTTCCGTTTAGGCTATGGTATGCTTCCATTTGGAGGCGAGATGCTGTAGTGACTGGGACTTATCCCAGGTAATCCGTCACTGCACTTTACTTTTTGATTTATATCTGAAATTCTGCCCTTCGTATACAGGGCAGTGAAACTTGGCTTTTGGATTGGCTTGCCTGGCTTTACTGCAGACCTAAAGTTCCTAACAGCCCAGAAATTCCATGAGATACAACAGACACACATGAAGATGCATATTATTACTGATGTTATGAAGGAAAACACTATTCTCCAGGTTTTTTTCTTTGAAACGGGTTATGTAATATCTGTTTACATTAACTGCAGGCTAGTAGAGCTTGCTACTGAAGTTAGAGGTTGTCTAAAGAATCCACACATAAAAGGAAGTCTATAACCAGTACTGAGGAGGTAAGCTCCTAAGCAAATATCCTACATTTGAAAGTAATCAGTGTCTTGCAGAAACAATTTATACCTAAAAACTGAAATAACTTTCCTTAGATTTGCTTTATTCACCCAGCCTTTCAGGGACATTTAGACATTTAACTATCAAAAAGCTCCCCCAGTTCGCATTTCGTTTGCAGTTTCTACAAGCAACAGCCCAAACTGTTTCCCAATAACATTAAGGTACAGAATTAGATTTGTCCCTACCACTCACGTGCCATAAAAACTACTTACTTTATATATCAGTACAACTTTTCCATGTAAGTTTAGTCAGAGAAGTTGAGGAAGAAAACAGTGTAAAATCAAGTAAAGACACAAAGGAGTTCTCTCTCCCACTTCTCAACTTGTTTTTTAAAAATAACAGTATCCTGTGCTTACCAAAGTAACATTTACATTATATAGTACATACCTACAGCTGCAGCTGCTTTTACCTTATTTCTGACATAGATATGACTAGCTGGATTGTCTCCTACTAATATGACAGTGAGATGAGGTCTCTTGTTTCCAAAGGATATCCACGATTCTACATCTCTTTGAACTTCCTTCAAGACTTCTTTAGCAAGCTTTGTCCCTGAGATAATGGTTGCTTCATTACTATAAAGACAAAAAGACACACAATATTTACATCTAAAAATTTCATGAACAAGACACTTTCAAGTGTGTGATCTACTGTGTTAAATACTTGTAAGTGCTTTGACTAGTGAATGTCATAGCATTTGAAATATTATTTGAAAAATACTAATGCTATACAAAACCAGCTGTGCAAAAAATTCATTTAAAGAGAACTTTTATATCTTAAATTCTCTTGTTTGAAGAGCATTAAAATGCTGCCAGTGCATACAAAAGAGAAGCTCACCTGCCACACCCCACCTTCCCAACACACGTAGCCAGCCTGGTTTAATGTCTATCAGTTCCTGTATTTCGGAACAGGATGAGAGAACATTCTTAAAACATGAAGTTTTTCGTCTTAAGAATTTTTTCTGTTCTCACTCCCCAAACCTGGTTCCAAAATATACGTGACATGGGACTTTTGTCCAAATCTAGGTGATACTGTTCCTCAGATCTCTTAAAACTTAGCTTAGATACATCTATGGTGCCTAAGTCAGGAGCTGCTGTTATGCCCTCCTTGCTTTCATGCTTTCAATTCCCTGTCCTTCCAGAAATCTCTCTCCACCTCAACCAGCACTATGGCAGACAAGCAACCTCCAGGTGTGCAGGGCCCACCACCATTGCCCTGTCTGTGTAGAGAAGGCAGAGGAAAACTGAAGAAAGAGCCTTGTGCCACCAATTGGCCCCAGAACCCCTCAGCACCCCTCTTTCCCTCCACCGTTGCTGTGATCATCACCCCAGCGAAGGACGTCGAACACCCACATGCACCTCACCAACCCGCAACAAATAAGAAACCTTCAGTATGCATCACTTTCAGATACTAGGATATCAACTTCTTTTTATCATATAAGCCAACCTTTATATACTATCTTTATTGCTTGGCAGGGGAGGGAAAATAGAAGCAGGAATAGAGAAAGCAAAGCAAGAAATTGTTTCACCGATTCATTTTGAAACATGGTATTCTATACAATTCAACACCATAATTTTAAGCAGCCGAGAAGATTAAGTTGCATTTCACTTCTTCCAGAGATTTGTGCAGTTTCCATCAACCTTAGTGAATCTTAATGACCCAAGAAGATAAAAGCAGAAGGGTGTGGATAAGGAAACTGGGGCAGGAAGAAATCCCCCAAAACACCAAAATCCCAGGCTATGGCTTTATATAAAGAAGTCATCCAAAGTTAAGGTCTATATCCGACCGATAGACGAGGAAATCCAGTCTATATTTTAGATTACTGAACAACAGTTCTATGAGGACTCTGCTAATAGGGAAGAACAAAATATCTGAAAAGCCATTTTTCTGGATTAGAAATAATAGTATCCAACTCTAACTTCTACTGCTCACTCCCTTCAAATAACATAATTTTTGAGCAATAAGATGACAACCATGAAAATATATTTTAAAATAAAGCTTATTTCAAGTGGAATACAAGGTAGGCGATAACAGCGCTGCAAACAGAAGCACTGCTGAGCAGAATGTAACATTAAGGAAGGAATACGACTGACAAGCCCTACCCTCGCCCTTGAATATTGTCGTCACCAAAGTGTCATTCAAACTTCGCCTTTAAGAGCTTTACCAATTTATTGTACCAACTTCCCATGCCCACCTCACTGGCTAGCTGCTCAAAGATAGAGAGGATCTCTACCAAAACAGCACTTCCTTAAGGTCTGTTTTATTCAGGTCCTCCAAATGCCAGCTTTATCTTACCTTGCTTGTTCTCCTGATCTCTAGAGTCTTCTCTACCTTCATGCCTGTATGCTCACTGTAAGCATGGGTGCTCCTCACCTTGTACACTGCATGGGACATACTTCTCCACTGCTGAAGCTTTTATCTACACTATTTGAACCCCTTGCCTTCTCACAGGATTTTTTGAGTTTCTAACACAATACATAAATGCAGTTAATATTCCTTGGCACAACTATCTGGTATTATAACCATAAGGTAACTACTACTCTGTCTGTAAAAATGCAGTGAATTAACACCAAGTCCCTGGAAGTAGAACTACAAAGACAAATATGAAATTATTAGCAACAAGCTCACTCCTCTCCTAACAAGCACAACATGCTCCTGGCTCATCAGCTCCTAACCAAAGACCACTGACTGATTACTTGATCTTACTCAGTAGAAAGTAAGCCTGAGTATGAGAGAGTTTCTCCTCTGCAAACCCACTCAGCTTCCTTCTTTGAAATTAATTGCTTTACATGTATACACACATACATACACACAGACTCTAAACCCTGCTTTGAACTGAATACACCGATTCAACATGACCACCATTTGTCACTGACAGTTTAGAAAGGACTCCAGAAGAATTATAATGACACCAACACAAAAGAGACTTAAAAACAATAAATAAATAAATCACAGCGCCCAGTATTCAAAACACTACCACACCCTGATGAAACCAACTCTGATAAATCCAACCATTTAGTCCATTAAGTAAATGATTGGAAACATACTTAGGACACAATAAATTAAAACCTTATTTCCATCAATTTTACTCCCGCTTTAGCTACTTCCCAACACAATCTTCAGCACTGTTTAACTTGTATTAATTTTTAAATTAAAAAAAACTCAACATGTGGTTTTATTCATTTTCCTATACAGCCTGCTCTGTATGTTCTCATTTTCATGCTCCTCTCATCTGAATGATTTATGTTTTGGCTATATATGCCTTTGGCATAAGACACTTCATTCCATGTACTCATTGTGCCAAATAAATAATTAACGCTCAACTATGTAGAAATGCCATATATGTTTAACGATACAAAAATCTAATAAAACTTTGATGCCAAAAGAAGATTTTCAATCCCTATGAAAGCCACATTGCATTTTTATGCTATTTTTACTCTAAATGTATTGCCAGTGTTAGCTTTCCTAATCTTTAACAGCCAATTTTAAGTGCATGACTCTTCCTTAAAAGTCTAACCACACTCATTAAGTTTTGAAGATCTGCCCTCACTAAAATCTGACCATATTCACTCCATCACATTCAATCTTCTCAGTCATCCAAGGATCAAAAAATCCAAAGCAAATGAACAGAATCAGAGTGCTAAAAAAACAAAACCATATACACTTGAAAAAATTCTCCCTCTCTCTCTCTCACACACACTATAAGCTAGGACAAAATGTACATAATATATTATAGCCAGAAGGTGCTGTGATTAGGCTTGACAACACTTCCATTCTTCTGAAGACAGCATAAGGCAAATTTTACAAGGCTAAGTGAAAGTCAATTTTAAAAGATAAAAACTTGCCTGAAAAAATAGTTTCAACTTACTAAAAATAATAATAATAATAATTGACAGTCTGGGGCACCCCAGGTAGAGGAAATGAAAATTATCCCACCTTAGTTTACACATACAGAAGAGAACAAGCAAAATTAATTTTTGCATGAAAATTTGGGATGGCCCTACTTTCAATGAGCTATCCTCTTTTGACATGCCAACAGCTACATAGATACTTTGAAGACATAGAGGTATCAATTCAAAGAATAGCTCTATTTTTCATATTCATAACTTAAAGGTGCTGGGGAGTGAGATGCTGAGGAGTAGGTACACATTTATGGCAAACCGTTACCAAAGTGACTCCTGTTCTCAAGAAGAATCTCATGAAAATTAAGTACAGAGAAGAAATATTTGGCTAAAACCATGAGCCTCTGCTTTGGAGACTGACCATGAAGCACACAGCAATTGAAATCATCAAGTAACTAGAAAATTGAGTGTGAAAGGTCAGTATCTTACAGAATTACAGATAAAAAGCCTATGAAGTTACAGATGCATTGTTTTCTCCTCAGAAGAGCAGAGGAACAGCAAATCTTAAGCCTTTTTTTTGTGCTAATCTCTCTAAATTTTAGTATTTGTAGAAGGCCAGAAAGCTTCTCCCCCATCCCCATCTGCTCATAGCTGATGATCATAAACCTGTCTCGATCCACATGGGCTCAAGCACGCCTGGTTTACCAATCATAGCACAATGCCATTAACACAGACCTTTTTTGAACAGAGCACAGTAGCTTTATAATGGTTCAGAAACCCAGCGACCCAGTTGTCACAAGTCCCAACCTATTAAAAGCACTCCACACACCCACCAGGTTCCACTGAAAAAATGGCACCACCGGAACCAACCTGTAAATATTGCTGCTGTCAGAACCATCACTTGGCTTAAAGTGTTCGTCATCTCTTATAAAAGTTCCCTTGTAGAGGTTTTCAAGTAGACTTGAAAGCTTATGTCACCATCACATATAGCAAATATAACACTTTTTCCAATCTTCCCTGAAGACCTTACTGTCTAAGCAACAAGTAGTTTTGCCCTATCTCAGCCAGCACCTAAATTGTAGATTTTACAAATCTAAATGCAAAAACAAACAAACAAACAAAAAACAAAACAAAAAAAAAACAAGCATTACATTTCTTAGACTATAAAAATTATGTACTTGTTTTACACGGTTAGGTATTGCACAATGAGCAGCTGTTCATCCATTAGTATTCTAATGGTCTACTTGATTAAACGTAATTGAAACAAACACTACTACTTCGTGTTCATGCTCAACCATATATTTCAGTTACACAAACTGAAATCTCAATACTTAAATAGCTGGTTCAAATGAAGGCCATCTAGAGATGTCTTAAGATTAATTATTTCAGTGTTGATAATAAATTCTCACCTGATCATCATTACAGCAAGACAAAATATTGTTCTTCTTATGAAACATTTTAATAAATTTAATTGCCAGAATTAATTACTTATTTTTACACCTCACGTTCAGTTACCTCAAATTCTGTTACTTGAACTTTGCTTGACACATCAAATAAGAAAAGTACCTATGATGGCATTTTACTTCTATTTTCTATGAAGACAGCAGTATTTATTAGTTCTTATTATTATTAATTTCCAGTGGGTTCAAAATTTCATCTAGAACTCTACAACAAGTGTACAAATTCAGTATATTGTGGAAACGTGCATTATCTGCTGTCTAACAGAAGTGTGGTTTTAGTTCCAAATAAAAACCCGTCTAGAAAAAAATAAAATGAATAAATTGATTAGATATTAAGAGAATAAAAGCTTGACATCCTCCAGCAGTAATCACTTTCTTGGCCTGAGAACTGTGACTATCCAAAACAAAGACATTTCAGCACCCTCTGCAAATACATATGCTCGAAGCCTTAACATACATCTATACACATACATTTGGCATTGGTGTTTAACTTATGTTAAGTTAGTTTGCCAAGATTAACGTAGTTCAAGGTAATTTACAAAAGCAATAAAGCCTTCTGTTTTAGATGAAAATTGGAATGACTTTAAGCCGCTGCAAGTCTGATCAGATTTTTGGTTTTCTCCTTTCTGTACCACATTCTGGGGGAAAAACAAGTCTGCACCTAGAATAACATTCAGGGGAAAAAAAAAAAAAAAAAAACACACTGAGATGATCTAAAAAACAGTTTTGCATTTTGTCTCTACTATAAGTAACTACACAACCAGAGTAAGTTAACTTGCAATTAATACTTCGTTATACTAATGAGATGCATATTTGTCTGTTTACTAGGATAGCCAAACAAGAAAAATGTTTATCCACTCAACACATGGGGCACATATGTAAAAGCCAGCAGACAACAGATTTATTGAGGGACTCTTATGTCTAAATTTTATAAACACATGGATGGCAGAACATTAAGGGTTTTAAAGTATTACCCTAACAGTGTATGGAAGAAATGCACAGTGGTGAGTTCTGAAAGAACTTTCCTCTGCTAGTAAAGATGGGGAGAAAAACAAAAAAAAACAACACATACACCTATTTCCACATTAATAAGACAGTATATACAACGTTCTCAAGGAAAGATGACTTTTCACAGGTGCCAAATACAGAAGTAGCAAATATTGTAATATGTTGATGCTTCCTAGGTTAAGAATCTAGTTTAACTCCTTCAGTGGAAATATTACACAAGAACCACACCAAGAAGCAAGGCATCAGGTGTACGGGAAGGTTACACTGCTGCAAGCTAGTCAAAGCATTGAAAACAACTGAATTATTATTTTAACCATATCCACATGGAAAACTTGACAAGGTGCAATGTCAGTGAGCAAGTGTTCCTACACTCTCTGCTGCACTATCATCCCACCTGCTCACGGATGCTTTTATTCTGAAGCCTGTGTGAATTTACAACACAACAATTCACGTACTGAATCCTTCTCATTAATGCAGCCAGGGACTTGAAAGACATCACAGAAAGATGCCAGCTGCTATTTCAGATCCATGTATACACTACAAGCCCAAAATCATATGAGGCATCACAACAAGACCTTCCCAACTCTATTCATACCGTATTTCCCAATGAAAACCTCAGTAAAATCATTATTATAAGAGTATCTACTTTTATCTGAACTGGAAAAAACAGTTCAGCAGCTAAAAACAGAAGTGGGCATGCATTGTTCCAGAAATACAGACATCTGTGCTAAAACCAGCAGAACTGAATACCCTCTATCATATGGACCAACAAAATATACATAACACCTAAGAGGTGAGACACTTAATCCAGTTGTCACAGTACTGCTCGCCAAGCTTTTCATGTCTGAAAACAGAAAGAGACTACAATCCTTTCAGCATAGGCTGCTTGTGACCCGCTGAACTGTGCATGCTCCCAGGTCAGTACTCAAGATGACTTCAGAATAAATCCAAGGGCTGACCAGCAAGAGCCCGGCTGCAGCCTCCACCCACCCCCATGGCCATCATGCCGCAAAAACCAAGACGACAGGTTCGGCGCAGCCAGCACACGAAATCAAACAAACTGGGTAACGAAGGCCGGAGACCGGCTCCTGCTGTGTAGAGCGCATCCCGCTCATCCCAGGGATGCAGCCGCTCAGCAAACACTGCAGTGCTACGTGAGACACACAGACACCACTTTTTTTTTCTCCTTTTTTTCTTTTTCTTTTTATTTTTTTTTCTTTCTTTCATACTCATCGAGAAGAACAATGCAGCACAACGGTACCACGCTGCCTGCCTTTCTGAGGAGAGATGCAACGAGATGGGCCGCCGCCATCACACTCCCCTTCACACAGAGAGTAAAACTGTTCAGCAGCGATTAAAATATTCATATACAACCTGTCAACACCAATAATCCCAGACCCCCAAAAATTAGTGCACGGTACTCCTACGTAAAACAACTGAGACGCTCTTCAAGGTCCTAGGAGCAAAGAAATTTTCAGCAGCCTGACTTTCCCCAGCAGGGGGAAACGAAGGCCGAGTTGCAAGGGCTCTCCCCTTGGAGGTCACCGCTCACATCCCCAGGGAACAGCACGGGCGGTTCCTCAGCACGCCGGTACGGGCGCTCGGCTGAGCCCCGTTTACCAAAAGGAGAACCCCAGCTCGGCCGGGGCTTTCGGCGCTCCGCGGGGNGGCCGCGCGACGGTTAAACGGCCGCGCCTCAGGCTGCTCCCCGCCGCGGCGGGAACGTGAGGAGAAGGAAGACGAAGGGTGCGCCGTACCTGGCGGCGCTGCGAGGGGAGCTGGCGGCGCTGCGGGCGTTGCGGGGCGCCGGGCGCGGGAGGGCTCGCCATCTCCTCAGCGGCGCCAAGCCTGGGCGCAGCACGGCGGCGGCGGCGGAGGAGGAGGAGCAGAAGGCGGCCGCCGCCATTTCGGTCCCGCCGAACGAAAGCGCAGCCGCAGCCGAGCGGCGAAGGGAGGAGCCGGGGCAAGGAGCGGGCCCGGGACGGCGCTGGGGGCGGGCGCGGAGGAGGTGCCGATCGCTGTGACTGGGGCAGCGAGCCTGAGGGGCGAGGCGAGGCAACCGCCCGGCAAAATTAAAAACAAGCACAGNCCCGGAGCCGGCCGGGGACATTTTGGGGGCGAACGCCGCGGGGGCTGGGCTGCGGGCCGGGCTCTCCCCTCAGGCGGTTGGCGCCCGCTCGGCCCGCCGCGCGCGCGCGCCCTGCGCTGCCAGCACGACCGTTAAACGGCCGCGCGACGGTTAAACGGCCGCGCCTCAGGCTGCTCCCCGCCGCGGCGGGAACGTGAGGAGAAGGAAGACGAAGGGTGCGCCGTACCTGGCGGCGCTGCGAGGGGAGCTGGCGGGGCTGCGGGCGTTGCGGGGCGCCGGGCGCGGGAGGGCTCGCCATCTCCTCAGCGGCGCCAAGCCTGGGCGCAGCACGGCGGCGGCGGCGGAGGAGGAGGAGCAGAAGGCGGCCGCCGCCATTTCGGTCCCGCCGAACGAAAGCGCAGCCGCAGCCGAGCGGCGAAGGGAGGAGCCGGGGCAAGTAGCGGGCCCGGGACGGCGCTGGGGGCGGGCGCGGAGGAGGTGCCGATCGCTGTGACTGGGGCAGCGAGCCTGAGGGGCGAGGCGAGGCAACCGCCCGGCAAAATTAAAAACAAGCACAGAATCACAGAAATGTTTAGGTTAGAAAACACCCTTAAGATCATCCGCCTAACGCCACCATATCCCTAAGCGCCACCTCCACTCGTTTCTTAAATACCTCCAGGGATGGCGACTCCACTGCTTCCCTGGGCAGCCCCTTCCATTGCCCAATCATCCTTTCTGTGAAGAAATTCTTCCTTATGTCCACTCTAAACCTCCCCTGGCACAACGTGAGGCCACTTCCTCATGTCCTATCATTTCTCACATGAGAAAAGAGACTGACACCTACCTCACTACAGCCTCCTTTCAAGCAGTTGTAGTATGATGCCCAACATAATTCTCAGCTACATCCTCTTGTTTTCCCAGTGGAAGTCTTATAGACTTCCTTGCAATTCACATATTAGTGCTTTCTGTCATATTTTATCGCAGATTTTTCACTACATACAGAAGCGAAAAAGAAAACAAAACAAGATCTGAAATAGTGTACACAAAGCATGCCAAAATAGTAACAGCAATCTTACCTGCAATACTGAACCTATCTGAGAGCTGGCAAATGCCTTTATGAAACTGGTGAATGTTTTCCAAATGATGCCATGGATTACTGAGGCAGTTTCTGCTATGGCACTGGCAAATTTTTTGATCGCTTAGGCGTTCACATAAGGACCACGGCATAGGTGCTTATACAGACAATGTGCGTACTGTTTTTTAATGAGTTATCATCCCAGAATCTTGATCTCTCCCAGTCTTGTAGATATTATGTAAATCTTCCCCTTTAGCCTGCCATCTCTTATTTTACATACAATTGCAACACCATCTAGCATGTATGTACTACATTAATTGTAAAGCTTTATTAAAAAGCACACTTAACCAAGATTCACTGACACAGCTATATACATTGTCCCTTATTTCCATGATTATTTCTTGTTACTATCCTATTTGGAGAGAACTGAACATGTGAGGATGTAAGAAGTCTCATGTAAATGTATGGTTCTAAACAGACCCTAAATCTTTAAGATATAACTAAAATAGATCCTAAAGCAAAATGCTGACACTTTATGTGGTGCTGGGAAAAGGACATACAAATAATCCTGAAAAAGAAGTAGGTTACTTGAAAGATATATATATATATATGTCTTGATATATATCAAAAGAGGACAAAAGAAAGAAAAGTTGAGGAGGGTAACAGAGAACATGATGGGGAACTGAAGAAAAAAAACACAGTACTAAAAATTGGTATTACAGAGAAGGAAATTCTGTCAAAAGTTTCCTTTTGTCTAGGATGAAGAAGGTTGTCCACTCTTTTTTTTTTTTTTTTTTTTTTTTTTTTTTTTATGTAAGGTATATACTTGATTACAAAACTTGGAATTGCTGCTGTTAAAATTTTCCACAGACAAAATGTCCACCAAATATTTCTCTCCCTAATTAGTACACTAGAAAAGTGGTTGTATTATAAGTGCTTTTGATAAAATTTGCTATGCCAGTTGTGACTGAAGAACTGCTTTAGTTCAAAAGTATATCAGTTACAGAATGTTCGAGAAATACAGGTGAGCATATTCTTATATTCAGTGATGCTAAACACAACAACAACAGCAAAACAAAGTTACCTATTATCTTTTTTGCAAACTCATCTTTTATATCAATTAGACTCCTGCTATTCATATTGACCCCTACAGACAAATAAAAACAGGTATTCAATATCCAGTAATATGAGGATGAAACCTTTTTTCTTGCTCAGAGTTGTCTGGTTTAAATTAAAATTTACAACTAAAATATCACAACTTTTTTTTTTTTTTAATTTATTTTTTATAATTAAATTGGTTTTTGCTCCATACTGGCCATCTCAGCTTTGACCTTGAAGGTACATCTATTAAAAAGTATGCAAAGAAAATGCTATTTTTACCAGTGGTTCACACCAACATAATATGCTGCCTTTTCTTATCATTCTTGGAGAAGAATAATCTGAAAGTGCGTGTCTGCTATAGCAACATTTATAACTAATAACTTGCAGAGCATAGCCTACAAAAAGTAACAACTTTGCTATTGCTCAAGGTGCACTGAATACATTATATAGAAAACCTTATGAAAATGCTACAGTAATAAATAACAGTATGCATATTATCCACACAAATGTGCTGATGGAATTGGTACAGAGGATAAAGTTGAAAATATGCAATTTGCTTTGCATAACAGTTAAAGCGAAGTTAGGCATTGACAGATGTGAAAAAGGTGGGGTACTCTTAACAGGTTGTTTCAGAGTATGTTATACTTTTTTTTTTTTTT
>VXAA01002104.1:340050-375404 GCA_013399115.1 Anseranas semipalmata
TTTTTTTTTGTAAGAAGCCATATCACTGTTCTCTCATCTTGTAAAAACCTGTATCAGGAAATTTTGCTTTACAAAAAAATTTATGAGTGATTTCTTTTTATATCCTGGGGGCAATATTACATCTTTCTGTTCACTACTCCCCTTTTTTCTTCTCTGTTTTGTCTTCCCAGCTGCTGGAAGGTGTATATTTGTATAAGACAAACAGGCTGAGAAGAGGTGTGACCACCTCACATTTCACAGTCTTAGTTTAAGAAAAAAATGAGGTTTAGTTTAGGAAAAAATTTAAGACAAAAATATTGTTCCTCTTAGGTAGCTTTGTATTTTAAGAAAATGTATTTGCTCTTTTTTTTTGTTTGTTTTAACTTTCTAACTGTCCATTACTATCTCTAAGCCCCCCCCACCCCTCGCCTCTATTTTTAAAGAACACCAATATTCTGGATGAACATATTACTGTCCTTACACAAAGGGATGCGGTTTTTTTCCCTGGTTTTCGAGGTCATGCTGGAAGCTAGCCACCAGGAGGCAGTAATTCCATACGTTACTCTCGCCTTACATTGTTGCCTCGTTCTGGTGTCTTCTCAAATGCAGTTCTTAGGAAGCCAAGGTTTGGTTTGAATGTCATCAAGATCATTAGTGACAGGCTTAACTGCATCTATACTCGACATCTTATTTTCCCTTGGGACCTTGCTCCCAGCTGATGGTGGCAGAGAACCACAGTCATACAGGAGCAGAAGTGGAGATAATAGTGTTCCACAGCTATGTTAGCTGAAGTAGAAAACACATAAATTGTTCTGTAGGTAACAGAAGAAAACTAGGTTCAAGATGGAAATTTGTATTTAGGATCTGGAAGAGAAATATTGACCTGGAAGCACAGGAAATCTTTCAAAGCCCCTTTTCCTATGCTTTTCATGCAACTGTTAAGAGTCTTCAGGCCACCACTCCATACTGGATGTTTAGAAAAATCTTCGCTGAATTACACAGTTTTAAGGCACGAATTGAAGAAACAAATACCTTGCCAAGTCTGTTTTAATGAGAATTTCTTATCTTCATTACTTTGGCATACCATTCTACAGATGTCAAAACAGTAGATCAGTGCTCTCAGAGGGCTCAGGTTTATGGACAGGCTGACTAATAACTGGCATTTATTGTCTGGCATGGCCTGACTCTGAACTGTCATTTTAAGTGAGCACAGCGTTGGAAGCAGTAATGTGAGTTAGACAGATTGTGTTGTTCAGTAACTGTGCATTGTATTTCTACAAAGGTCCTAAACATTGAACATGTTTTTCTCTCTACTATGCCAATCTTTCTCTAGCATCATTAAAATTAATTTTTTCCCTTCCTCTGCACCCTGTCTTAACATGGTACTTTAAAGAACTGTATAGTGGAAACAATAGAAAGTACCTTTTTATGTGAAAGGGGAGATTCTAGCATTTGGTGTGGGATCAAATTTTGAGCAAAGGTTCTGGTATTATTTTTTAAAAGTAAATACAATACAAATCATTAACCACAACAATTTCTAATGCCTTTCACAAATATCATTGGATCCTCTAAATGCATGTTTGCGTGGAGAAACAAGAAAATTATTTTGATTTGATTTTATATCACACAACAGTCTGTCTTATTACAAAACCATTAGTACCTAGTAATGACTATTAGTATTACTAATAGCTATTCCTAAATAGCAACAAGATTCCATAGTGTATTTGCAAAAATGCATAGTATTTTGACTTTTCCATTGTTTTTCATTATTAGCCAAAGAAACCAAGTAGCCTGTTTGAATTGCAAAGAATGTAAAATGTGCTGTAAATTCAAGCAGATTCTACTCAAACTATGTGATTTCCCACTAAAGTTTAGATCGGTTAAATTTGTGGTAGTCTGGTATCCTTGTTCTGCCACGACTCTTTTTGAATATCCTGGCTCTCTACCTAGAACCCTGCACAAGTGAAAGCAAGGTGTCTAGTCGGTGCTTCAGCTCTCGGCTATGATTACAACAGGAGGAGCATGGATTTTCAGCCTTGGAAAGCTTCTCTTAAGCTTGATTGACATATGTTAATTGCATTTGTATTCTTTTTTAAGTTATTTCCAAATAATCATTAAGAACAATAAACATTGCCAAGTATGTGGTTAAGCCACATACTACAAATCATGTCTGATAAAAGGATCTTCCCATGGATCTTACATTACAGGTTATTCTCAGGAAAAAAAAATGCACATGGAAATGATCTTTTCTGATGACATACATCAGCAAAACATAAAACCATCATTAAATGTTGATTTTTACTTCAGTATACAGATACAGTTAGCACTGGTACTGAAGCAAACGCATGTTGTTATGAGTTTACGTCAAAGTAAATTTGCATTGACGTTCCCACCAAACCCATACTACTTATCTTCATTCTTGTCACTTGCTAAATCATTCTTCATCTGTCTTTGCTTTTGAAGCCACTAGAACTCATCTAGTCACTAGACAGCTAAGTTTTTTCGGCAAAACACTCCTTTGTTCGCTATCCCAGGAAGTAGCTTTACCTCCAGTTTATTTGAGACACGAAAAAAAAAATGGAAATTCTAAAGTCAGGTCACAATTTTCAATATCTTTTCCATGTTAAAAATTCAGAAAAGATGTTAGTATAGCTACAGTTGTCTGTATGAGACTCTCTAAGCTCATGGCATTTTCTTTACGGAAATGTGTATTGTCCCAAATCTTCCTGAAAATTATATACACTCCAAAATAGCTGCCATCTACAAAATGCAGTTACTATTGCCTTATATATTTCCACAGTTTCACTGTCTTTTATGGGATGGAACTAGTGACTTGGCAGCAGTAATGTGGCAGTGGTGCAAAATTCTCATCTTTTTGTATCTCGGTTTTTGTTTTGTTTTGTTTTATTTTAATTTTTTTTAAGGGCACAAATTTTCTGTCTAATACAGGATTGAAATTCCATTGCTGACATTTTTTTTTTCCTTTTTCTTTTTTTCCTTTCAGGCAAGGACAGATGGTCCCTTCACAAGTTTTGTTTCTGAGGACTGAGAGGTGTTTCGTTTTGGGCGCACTGTGGAATGCTGTCGTTTATGGCTGAGGTGAGTAGCTGACCAAACATGATGAGCAAAGGGCTGAAAGCCAACTGGGAAAAAGCTACAAATACTGTGGTGGGCTGGGGCTGGGGAAATACAGAGGCAGATTTGAATTAAGTTGCCAGGTTAACCTCTGAGCACTCTTCTTTTTGGAAGACACCTTTATGTGCTGATGAGGATTAATAAATCGGTACCCAGGGACTAAGGGATTTGGGTGCATCACTGTTGGAGAGCTTGTGTGCTGGCAGTTGTCTACAATCAGCAGGAGAATTACAAGAAAAACACTTAAAAGAGTCTGTGAATATGTGCAGCTGATGGTGGGTCTTCTCTCTTGGAGAGAAGAGCATGGGAGAAAACATATGAAGAAATTTCTGAAAATGTTCTGCTTTGTTTTAAGTGTAGAAAAAATGAGGTCTATCTTAAATGATTGCAGGGTAGTAAAAATCTAGTTTAACACACTTACTTATGATGATGAGAGCAGTGTTCCTGGAAAGCAGAAGACACTGGTCAAAATGAAAGTGCAACTAAAAGTTAGAAAAATCTGGTAAGTTACATGAACATGGTTGGACAAGGAATAAACTGGCCTTTGAAAAGCAAGCCTATATTCAATGTATTTCTCAGGATCTACATTTGTTTGCTTTCTCTGTATTTTTTTTAAACTTTTTTAACATAATTAGATTTTCCTTGCTCTTCAAACTGGACTCTTCGCCACTTTAATTTAGATTTAACTATATACATAATTTAAAGTTAATATTGAATGAGGAGGAGAGGACTAGCAAGCTTCTTGAAATAAAAATAATTGGTTTGGGGTATATTACATTTATTGTCTGGGTATTACAGAAACAGTGTTTTTCTGGAAACTGACAGGAAACAAGCACTTTATTGAAAGGTCACTAATATAATAAAAGTTATAGAGGAATATATGCAAGACATCCTAGAAATAGGTAATGGAGATACCAGCAATCTATTGACGGGGAGTATCAAATGTAGGTATCAAATACGGCATCTTACCTGAGATTACGTACTTAGGGTAGGTATCATAAGTGAAGCTGTGCTGCTAGCAGGTAAGAGAGTATGAGGAAAGCTCTGGGCTGGAGTGAAAAGTCAGATTTTTGCCAATGCACCAGTCAGGAAAGATAAGGACAAATTTATCCTTATTCTAATTCTCTCAAGTGAGTAGATGAGCTTTGCTTATGATGCCAGCTTTTTCTCATAGAAAATGGGAATGTTTTATTTTCTCTGTGCAAAACCATTTCTATGCAGGGCATAAGAACCTGCTTTTTTTTGTTTAGCCTGTCTCTGGAAACACCTTTAACTACAGGACCTTCACTGGGAATGTGTTCTGCTACTTTACTGAAATAGTACTGGCAAAACAAAAACAAAAACAAAAACAAAACAAAACAAAACGAAAACAACCCACAGCCTGTAATAATTGTTGCTAGTTTGTCAAGTGAGTTTCTGAGTGGTGTTCAGTTAATTTTGGGAGACACTTTCTGTGTGGAAGAGGCCGGTGAACTGGTATCCATGTAGCAAGAAGCTTGGCTGTGTCTTTGCTGAAGCAGGTTTTCCTCTATTTTTAAGGCTAAATAGAGTATTTCCAAGAAATTTTCCTGTCTTCCTACAGAGGTCATTGCAGAGAACTGACACATTATGACACAGACTGACTGTGCCGAGGAAGGAGGGGGAAGGCTCCATGGAGGCAAGGAAAAACTAGTGGTTGGGGATTAACTTAATGGCTTATAAAAGAAAAGAAGTTAATTAAAACCAAGTGATGGATACAGTATGATAAATTCCTTTGAAACCTCTCCAGGGCTCTGACTTAACTTCCCATTTCCAGGGAAAGGGGCTTAGTTCAGGAACGCAGTAGCCAAAACCAACCTCTTACCCCAGCTAAAATGGTGTAGCAGTGCCATAAAGTTGATTATAATGTGAGTGGCCAGAGCAGCTGTGGAGCATTACTTCTTTTCGATTCGCTCTTGGCAGAGAGATGGACTAGCTAATTTCCAAGAGCATTTCTGTCTCTAATTGCTCCTAGCTTCCATCCCCACAATAAAAATAACAGAAAATGTCTTGATTTTGTTTCTGATTCACGTATGGGTACAGCAGTACCAGCTATTGGTGTTTTTGAAGTGTTCTTTCTTACTTCCAGGTGAAAACTAGAACATGCAAATTTAAATCACTTTTAAGTGCTGCAAACTCAGCATTTAATTTTCTGAACACAAGCAAGCAGTGTGCTCAGGTGGCCAAGAAAGCCAATGGCATCTTGGCCTGCATCAGAAATAGTGTAGCCAGCAGGACTAGGGAAGTGATTGTTCCGTTGTACGTGGCCCTGGTGAGACCGCATCGTGCATATTGTGTTCAGTTTTGGGCTCCTCACTACAAGAAGGACATTGATTTGCTTGAGCATGTGCAAAAAAGAGCAACAAAGCTGGTGAAAGAACTGGAAGACATATAAGGAGCGGCTGAGGGAGGTGGGGCTGTTTAGTCTGGACAAAATGAGGCTGAGGTGAGACTTCATCAATCTTTGCAACTACCTGGAAGCAGGTTGCAGCGAGGAGAGTGTCGGTCTCTTTTCTCAGGTGACAAGTGACAGTACATGAGGAAATGGTTTCAAGTTGCACCACGGGAGGTTAAGATTGGATATTAGGAAGAATTTCTTCATGGAGAGGGTGGCTAGGGATTGGAAGGGGCTGCCCAGGGAAGTGGTGGAGTCCCCATCCCTGGAGGTATTTAAGAGACGTGTGGTCGTGGCACTGAAGGACATGGTTTGGTGATGGGACTTGGTAGGTCAGGTTGTAAGTTGGACTTGATGACCTTGAAGGTCTTTTCCAACCTAAATGATTCTATGATTCATACGGTAGTAGTAACTATCTTTGAGTACTCCTCTTGAGTAAGTAATTTCTAACTTAAACAAAGTATTCTGCTTCCAGAATCTGCAGCTATGGATAACGAAGCAACTTCCTAGCTGTTCCTTGAAATATCTTATATTTTTTTTCACTTAATCAAGTTTATTACAAAACTGCACAAAGATTATTACACTAATCACTCCAAGCCTGAACTTCAGATGGAAACCCTCCTTCCAGTTCCACATTTCACACCACAAAAAATAGCTGCAAGGGTTAAATCCAGTTTTAATTTGCAACATTAGGCTTAATGTGACTGTGTACGTCTGACTATCTGTAGGCACGTATTTGAAGCTTGGAGAGTACTGTCAGGTTTATCTTTCTTTATGCTTAGTACTTGTAGAATTGCAAAGAACTGATGACAGAAAGTCCTAAGTCGCATGGAGACTTTAGAAAAAAAAAGGGAGGCTTTTGATGTTTTGTTTTACTAGCACATTGTTGGGCAATATACTCCCATGCTGAAAGTTGAGAAGGAGGCAAAAATCCAGAGTTGCACAAGAAGATATTTCCATTGCTGTTTTAGTAGATTAGCTTGTATATGAAGAAAACTTATGACATAGGGTGGGAGGGAAGAATTATAGCAGTCTTCACTGATCCTCAGTTTTCAAAAATAATACATAAAATAGGCATCTATTCCACGAGGTAAATTTCCTTTGTGAGCTCTGTAGGGAAACTGGTTGTTGGCAGTTTTTTAGCCCCACTCTTTGATGTGCACCAGGTAGTGAAAGTAGAAATTCTGCCTTGGAGACTTGGGATTTTGCAAACATCTGCAGCTCTGGTCAAGTGAAGCTGGATGTAGCTATATCTGGAATTTGTGCTACTTCCAAGACAGAAATGTTGCTAACAGGACGATGTGCTGGTGGTGATTTCCGATAGACTCTGTCTTCTGCAGGAAAACTGTTACGTGTGCAGATGCACTAAAGCCTGTTGAGTGGTGGCCAGTGCAGGCAGGGCTTTCTCTCGGATGTGGAGAAGGAGCAGAAATCTCAGGTCACCTGGGAATTGCAGGAAGAGAATGGTGGGGCAGAAGGGAGAAGAACATGCTGCATACTATTCGTGGGTGTGGATCAGCACTGCCACGGCTGGGGACGGAGGTTGCCTACCTATGGTAATTCCCTACTGTCAGTGAAAGAGACAGTTTTTATATGCTTGGCTTTGCTCTCTCCTGGTTTGTCAAAATGCAGAGTGCTTTGTCGTTGCGATGCAGTAAGACATCACCTATACATGTGCCTGTTTTCCACAAGAGAAATGAGGAGGGTTAGGAATAAATCCGACTTCTCTTCACTGTGGCAGACTGCTGAGTGAGGTACACATTACCTTCACAAGAACACCTGCTCCAGATGAGGCTGAAGATCCATCCAGCCCAGCTTCGTCTCCTGGATGGTAGCTAAAAACCTACTTCTAGGGAAGAACAGACCAGGCCTGTGGCAAGAATTTCCCAGAATTGCCCCTGTACTGCCAACAATTTGTGTTTCACAAACTTCCTGAGCTAGGCAGATATCTTTAGATTTTTTTGATGTATGTCTGTACATTGTCCATAGGAGACGCTTGTAAGCTCCTAAAATTTCCACCATCCTTCGCTATGACTTAGCTACATGTTATGCGATTAACCACCTTTCTTTAGTTTCCAGCCTGTGTGCTGCAATCGGGCAGCTGTGCAATTCTGAGGCATTAAGATGCAAGAGATTAAATGTGGGCTACTTGGTTTAGTGGCCTTTGAGTATAAATGTCTTCACGTGGTGTTGCTCTAAATAGAATGCATTTCCTTCTATAGACTCCTAGGACTGTCGCAATGCTCTCCCAGGAGGGTCGTGTTTGTCAGTCTAACCTAAAGGGCTGGATTTCGGGCTTTCCTGCCCCTCACATGACAAACTAAGAGGCCATTCATCCCTCTGGCATGCCCTATGGAGCCTCTGCCACAATAAATCCACGTGATAAAATTTATGTGTATTAAACCCTGAATATTTTCAAGCAAAGCACTTAAGGGCAATTATGAAAATAAACCAAGTGAGAAATAAGTAAATCGCAGGATACAAAAAGAGTAGGAGCATATATTTTATTTCATAATTATTTCTGTATTGCCGTATTTGTCATAACCACATAATACCCTATCAGGCTTCAACAGATGTAGTAACCATGCAAGCGGCACTGATCCAGGAGAGTAGTGGGACCTGTTCGTTTTTACCCAATGTCTGCTGAAGCTAGGGTGCGTGCAGTTGGCTTGACAGCTACATCTGAACGTTTTGTGCAAGAATCAATCCACTCTGTAGCAGACAAATAGGACGGAATAGGGAACTGAGCCTGTTGACATCATAAAAAAGTCCTCTTATTAATTGTCTATGAAATAATGCTCAAATATTCACACGCAGGAGGAATTAGGTTCCTCCTTTGTGCTGCTGAGCATCTAGTGCAGATGCTGTGACAGGGTAACCCCAGGCAGCTCTTCACCTGTGTATCTTCTCATACCAATGAGAGTCAGAAGTACTGTGTTCGTATTGATGAAAGCCTGATTTTGAATGAAGTATGAAGTAGTTCTTCTGGCTGTTCAACATGAGAAACTTTCTTTAACGCCTTTCTAATCCTGTTTTTATCTCTGAGGTAGATTCAAAATGCAGAGGGTCTGTTAAATTTTAAAGAGGGCTTGCCACGACAGGAAAGGTTTGAAGAGAGGTGCCTGAACATTATGGCTCATGATTCTTATGACTTTGGAAAGAACCGATGCATGCTCAGCTCAGTTCTTTGGAAAACGCTGGTGTTATTCATAAGACTCAGTTCTGTACTCTTGGACTGTACGTCTGTCCTCATCTCAGTGTTCTGTCAGTGCAGATGGAGCAGAAAGGGTAATATGGCTGTGGTTCTGAATATATACTGTCATGGTTTTAGCTTAAATAACTATTTCCTAATCAATGGCAGCTAGTAATCTGGTGATGTTTTTATTTGAAAGATGCCATTTAATAGACAACTGATACTGAAATATGTGTAAGTCAATAGCACAGCTATTAACTACTGCTTGTGTATGAAGAAAGATTTGTGAGATGCTGCATAAAACTTATGCCAGGATGTTGCTGCTAGAAATTTATAATGTATGAATGTCAAGGGTAAAGATGGTTGTCAAGGCAAAAGTTAGGAACATAATTCATGTTAGGATGTTATGCGTTCTATGTTTGAGTCACGGTGTGAAGAAGAAAATAGCTTTTTGGAACTTGTATATATTTTTTCAATTGGAAGGGACATTGACAATGATTTGGCTGTATTTGAATGTAAGCAGTTATGTGAATCTTTTATTTTGCTGTCTGTGGTTACTGACTTGGGTGGTCAGGAAGGATCCCTTAAACATAGAAGGAAATTTGATGTGGAGACTGGCTGAGCTCCTTCAAGAGTGTTCCTGTTGTACAGAGAAAGAATTATCAATACTATTAAGTTCAACCACAGGATTTGGTGCCACTTATGGGCTTAAATATAAAGTGCTGGGGTTTTCAGAATTAAGGCCCGGTAATACTAAGAAATATGAACTATGATGTTCAATTTAGGGCAAGGTTGTATGTTGGGGTAGATTAACTAAATTCAGTGGAATTTATATTCGTAAAGGTTAATAAGTTTGCATAAAAGATAATGAACAAGCACGTGTACATGGGTGTGAATTCTCTGTGTGGTTTAAAAATATTATGTGTGTAGAGAACTGTTGAATATTATGTGTGGAGAGAACAAGAGCCATTCATTTTAAATCCCCCTTGAGAACGTATTAGAAACATTCTGCAATTACCAACCTAATTTACACAATCTGGCCACAGTGGGTATTTCCCAAATAACACAGGTATCAGTCACCTACACAATGTTCAGCTCCAGCCAGCTATAAAAGACTTATTTTTGATCACTTTCTTCAGCCTTTCCAAATTTCTGGTAGTGGCACAGCAGTGGATAATTTCTGGATTTTCACAACTACTTACAAAATCCTTTCAACCTCATCTTTAGAAGGTGAGGGCAGACAAAACTGCACACAAAGAAGCTCTAGGAACATAACTATAGGAGCATAGGCCGTAACATGCAGACAAGCTGTTAACTAGAGAGCTTACAATAGGTGAGGTAGATGTGCTGGCAGAACAAAAATGCTGCTTACGGATCTCTCCAGTCTTTGCTGTGGCTTCTCGCAGCACGAATCTCCAGGGCAGCCTTCTAGAGGGATGCAAGCTGTGCAGTGTTGGTGCTGTCATGCTCCACTGTACCCTGTCACCAAAGATGCGACTTTCCCTGACAGTGCAAGGTTTCTTGTCTTAGACAAAAATGCTGTCCTGGGCAAAATAATGCTTTTTTAAAAATCTGCTTTCACATTACTATTTGAGTAAGATAGCTGAGTCAGGGAGCAAACTTTTTCCGTGTTCCTGGATGACTCAACATTTTTTTACAATTCCAAATATAAATAAAACTTAATATTTGCTGATGTGGAAAAAGTCTTTTTCTCTTCCTTACACAGTTAAAAGCTTAAGATTTTTTATGCCACTCTTTAATATATGTTTCAGAAGTATGAAGGAAACCAACCAGAATTGTAGCTTTTTCAGGTACTGAATGTCAAGCAAAGGGTTTTAGGAAGCTATGAAATAAGAATAATGTTTGTGTGACTTATCCTGCTCTGTATCAACTTAGCCAGAACGGAAATACATTTTCAGTGTCTGAAACCACAAGATATTTACAACAGGGTTCTGTTTCTGAACAGGAAGGTTCTAAAACTTTCCACGTATAAAAATCCTGCAGAATGAGCATGTGGACAATTTAATCTCAAAAATAATTTGTCTAACAACAGTGTAAGCCGCACAGAAAAGTAGAATTTTAGGAGAGATGGCAGCCAAGCTTGATCAGAACATGCTACCTAGTTCCTGTCCATTTCTGGGCTTAAGGTATATAATGCCTTCCTACCGTTGCAATTGCTACTATTTATGTGCCATGGAAGAAGAACTTTGCTAATAGTTAAGAGATGATGACTAGTAAATTAGGCGTGCCTTTGGAAAAACCCTGAAATGAAAAACTGCTATTGCACAGAAGTAGAGAGAACTGGTATTTTCCATAGTTCAGTAAGCTATTCGTAGTAAATACTATGAGTTCATTCACAGGACAAGTATAGGTATATAGCAATCATGAGACAAAAGCATCTGCAGGCTATGTTCACCTGTAGTTTAATTCCATTGGCTTCATTGAAGCAACTTCTAGGGTGAACTTTTCTTTGAACTTTGAACAATGTAATATCAATATAAACAGGAAATTTAAGACTGTTTTCTAATAATGCAGGGGTAATTTTTCACACCTTGTGACTGAGATATATGATATATCATGTGGGGCAGGACAGAAAGTCATTGGAAAAGTAGACAATTCAGATCATGGGAAAAATCCCATGAGATTTAAGAACCCTTAAACTGCAGTCTTTGCCATGGCATAGCTGCTGAAGAAGAGCTCTAGGGAAGTCTTTCTCTTCAGCACCAGGCACCCACCCTTTAACCACCCAACATTCCCTCGCAGGGTTTGAAAACA
Organism: Anseranas semipalmata; assembly: GCA_013399115.1. Classification (NCBI taxonomy): domain Eukaryota; kingdom Metazoa; phylum Chordata; class Aves; order Anseriformes; family Anseranatidae; genus Anseranas; species Anseranas semipalmata. The sequence continues at coordinate 351,546 of VXAA01002104.1, forward strand.
GCCTGATAATATAGAAAAGATTGTTCAAACCCCCAGAGGCACATTGCTATTTTGTACAGAAAAAGAGTGCTAAGGTACAGCTCTGTGGCAAAACAAAAAGGGCGGGACTTTGCTATAGTGCAACCCAGATGCAACCCTTCTGCTAGAAAAGTTTGTGTCAAATAGGGTGGGAGTAAAAATAAATGAGAACAGAAGTTTGGTAGAAATTTACGTCTTGTTATGTGCTTTACTGTATTTCTCGGTAAGAAGTGTTTTTTCCACTTCTCCCAGCTGGATGGTAAGAAAAAAAAAACAATGGGAGGGTTTTGTGTTCTGTTTACGATAAATGGATTGATAAAGAACACATTTGCCAATAAAAGTTTTAATCAAATCCCTGCAATGTTTTATTTTGTTGACAAGAGCAGATTTTTGTGTCTGTGAGAAAGATTCCTGAATGTGGTAATCTGCTGATTTAAAGAAGTGGGAAGACAGTCCTTCAGCGCTATACAGCATTAGAAGGGAGGAGACCTTGCTCAGAATTGTGGTATAGTTATGACTTCAGTTTTTCCATCATTAAACCAGCTGTGATAATAGGTCTTTACCTCCTGCAGAGCAGAGATTCAGTTCCTCTTTGTAGCAGGCTCCAAAGTTATCTAAGTAAGTATCTTTTTGGTCTCACACATCTATGTGGAACTCCATCGGTATACTGATGTGATAGAGTGAAATGTGGCCTGCAGTATGCAGTGGTTTCAGAGTGTTGTTGTTAAAGTGCAGCCTTTTATCAAAACTACAAAACGCTATTGGACAGTTAAATAACCTGGGTATTTCGCTATATAGGGAAATATAACAGTGGCCTGGTGAAGGCTTTTTGGTGTATATATTTATTCCTCCCAGTTAAAGTAGCTGGTCTAATGAAGTTATTAGCATTACCAATAAGTCTAATAAAGATGTTATCATTACCAAGAAATCTTGTCCTGATGACCAACAGACATTTGTTCCCTTCTGGCATAGAGTGAAGCACTGGACAGAAGTGGCCCTTCCAAACCCCAGCTGCTGGTATTCAAAATATCAAAATGCCTACAAAAATTGCACTTCTTTTCTGATTTCAACTCAGTGTGTAACTGAAGAATTACACACATACTCATAATTTTAATCTCTTACAAAAGTAGGCTATTTTTATTTAGCATGCCCCAAGCCTCAAAGGTGAGTGAGTGTACTATTTTCATTGCAGTGAATCAGTATTTTCCACATAATTTCCTACATCTGGCATCAGAATGGCACATTTCCTTCTGACATATGATGACATGAGTAATAAATTAGAGTGCCAAAACTAATGCTCTAATTAGTCAGGCCAGTGCAGACAGGAGTAGGAAGATTCCACACCCTCTAAGGAATCTTTACTGTTTCATTCTTTTCCAGAATTCCTTCTTTTCCTCATCCTTCTTTCTCTTCCTTTTAGTCAGAACTTGCCCAGCTGCTTTGGATCAGTTATCTTCATTAATGTCCTGTTCAGCTTTTCTAAGAAACTATTCATATCAGCTCTTTCTGTGAAACCTGTATTACCTGAGCTAGGAAGTAACATGTAGGTGGGAAGTAGAGCACCCTAGAATTAGAGGTGTCACATGAAGCCCATTGAAGGAAGTAAAAATGCTGCAATTAACTTCCCTGGGGTATTGATCTAAAGATTGATGCAAGGGCTTTTCTTCTAGAATTATTGGTGCTTTCATTCTCTTTGACTGGATCCATTTCAGGATGCTGACCTCATTGCTTTGCACAAAATTTACCAACTTTGCAGTGAACACGCTAAGCCTGTTGAATGTACAAGTCTTCTCGTGACCACTTACTCCTGTTTTTTCATAGAAAAAATAATTCACAAGAATCATAAAGCAACTCATCTTATTAAAGCCTCAACATATCCAAAAGTGGCAGAGAGTGCAACACCAATGAGGATGTGACATCCTGAATATGGTTTTACAACACAGATTTCAGCTAATCCACTCTGAATGTGATCTCACCCTGGTACTATGCACTCATTGGCATGCTCCCACAGCAGTGCTCAGTGTGATGTCCAGTCTTGTGTAAACTTGGCATTAGGGACAAGAACAAAAATGCTGGGAGAAGTGTAGAATTCAGACTCTGCAGCTACCTTCCTGTAAAAAAAAACTGTAGTGGTACATGAATGGTGCCATACTTCAGGCTCCTAAATATCCCTGTTGGCAGTGTGGCGTAATGTATATTTTTATGTGGCACCATTTAGTGTTAACATTTAAGTGGCGAGTGTCCAGGGAGCTCTGGCTAATTGTTTTCATTCACCATGCTAATTTACTCAGGACCAATACGATCTCATAACTTGGCCTTGTTTTTTGGTGGTTTCATCTCAGTGACAACTTTATTATTGAGAATGGACAGATGGAAAAGATGCACTGAGATGGTGCCAGTCTGACTGCAGACAATTTGTTAGTGATGGGACTCGGTAGGTCAGGTTGAAGGTTGGACTTGATATTCTTGAAGGTCTTTTCCAACCTAAGTGATTCTATGATTCTATATTTATCATTGGCTTTTTATAACCTTGGATCAACAAAACGCTTCATTAGAGCTTAACGTTGTGCAGGTAGTCGTGCCAAGATGGGCAAAGCTTCCCAGGAAAATTGGAGTATAGCATTGCTATACCATGTTGGAGTATTCATAATGTTGAGTAATTATTTATTGCAGTTGCCAACTGATCACTTTGGGAAGTCACACTGGTGAAGAATTTTCATTGTTTGATTTGAAAATTCTTCTTTGCTGTTTTTGAAAACAAAACAGAACAAAACAAAACAGCCATTGTGTTTTGTTTGAAAAGTTTTGTTGTTAGGAAAGATTTCTATATGGCCCCCCGACAAAAAGATGGAGAAGCTTGTTTTGAAATGTCAATGGAAATATCGCATACAGAGATAGAACTATTTTCAAAAACCACTTCACAATTGACTAAAAAGGTAGGAAAGTCTGTCTGTGGGGCTTTTAACACCTGAATCTTTTTGTGTTTATAGGGACTGACCATTAATTAGGTTTCTTCTATCTGCTGCTACTGCAGGTGCAATATAAGTGCCAGGGTGAAAGCCTTCTTCATCTCTAAGGAATAGAGGACAAAGCAGGCCATCAATTCTGAGTTCTCATTCACCGGAGGCTACACATTTAGAGGTATAATTCAGAAACATATACACGAAACCATCCTCCTCTTACTTGACGCATGTTGGCATAGATGACTCTCCCCAGATTTTCATAAACTTAGGTCTTTCCCAGAAAAAAACAAATTGAAAATAGTTGAAGGCAGTAAGGGCATTACCAGTGTCCTAAGGCTTTGCAGTACTAAGAATCTCAAATACTGAGTAATTAAGCAGAAATTAATTTGTTGGGCAAAGTATCCCCTTCTTGCCTTCTGGACCCAGCTGTTTTTTGCTTATCTGACTTGGAAAAACAAACATTTGTCATGTTCCACATCTGATAGTCATGTAGGAAACAGACCTCAGAAGACTCTTCTGTGCTGTCGAGGGTAACATTTCATCTCCTCTACTTTCTCTTTCCTGACATTTCTTCAGAAGAAGGCAGATAAACCATTCCAGAGAAAAATGATTAGGCAATGCATTTCAGGATTGATAAATGTGTTTGCCAACCAAATAAGCTGTGCCGAACTGCAAGCTGGTTCCAGGAACAAGGAAACCTAATTCAAATCAGTGGAAGAAGTTTCTGAAATTGTATGTTTTTTGTAGTTTACTTGACATGATTAATTCAAGGAGAATTTACGCACCAGTCCTAACATGGTTCCTGTGCACAGTAATGGTGCAATCTCTCAGGCTATAGTTATTCTTCCTCATCATGCTGTGAAGTGTCTAAGTCATCCTTCCACAGTGGAAATTATAGTTTCCTTTTTTTTCATGCTGACATTGCTATTCATACAGTCAATGTAGGATATGAAATCAGCAGCATGAGGATTGTAAGATTGACTCAGCATACTTTGTGAAACAAACTGCTTTGTTTTATTGCCTCCTTCATTTCCTTGGGTGTATAGGGGCGATTTTTTGAGCTCTTCACACGCAAGCTGACAGGTATCCTGTAAATGTCATGGCATTTCATAGCCTTAGGCCAAAAGAGCAGAAGAGCAGGTGCATCACCATCTCATTACAGGGCCTTGTTACTGTCCCTAGCACACTTCTTCCAGACAAGTACTGCTTTGACTGTGCTTAAAGTTGGCCTTGACTACTCAGCTGTTTCTTTGAGGCAGTTTTTGTGTATTCTTTCAGCCACTAAACTGCTGGTGCCACTAAGTGAAAGCTGAAGATGTGGACCTTCTGATGTTTTGCATTCACCCTGGAGGGTAACCAAAGGCATTTTTGTGGGAGTGTATTTTCAGATCCACAAGGTATTTAGAGATCTGGGTTTGGATATGTGAATTGGCCTTCTTACCATCTCACTTCAGGGCTGCAGCTTTTCTTCTCTGTGCAATCAGGAAGTGTTAAGGTTCCTATTGGAATATCTAGCTCTAAAGAAATACCCCTCTAAGGTCTTGATGCTTCAGTTGCTTTTGTTCTTTTTCCAAGATATTGTATCAGAGCACTGCATTACGCGTCCACCTCCAGTAGAGGATTTTAATAGTGCAGGAAGATTCTCAAAATAAGAGTCAGTTTTTTTTTCCTCTCTCTCTCTGTTTTTATTATCACATAATTTTGTCCTTTAGACATTCCCCCTTTTTATGTAACGGATCACCAAAGGGCTGCTGTTGCTATGAAAGTTGCAAATACTATAGGGACAAAGTTTTGTAATCTTGCTGCAGAGTCTTTCCTAAAAGAATATAAAATCTCAGATTGGTCTCCTTGACATTGCCACAGAGCAAACACCTTTCCACCTTTCTATCTCACTGGTTGTTATCGAGGGCAAGAGCTCAAGATGGCAGCTGGTACCAAGAATACCTATACAAGAACGGATTTTTTCTCATATATTCTTTTCTTTTCCCAGAAGTCCTCATAAATAGAGGATATCTGAAGGGCTTCCTCTATTTCTGGAACATGAGAACTGAAATGAGGAGAGTTCCCTCCTGGAGGTGCGTAGCTGTATTGGGGCATGCCTGAACTGGCATTCCCAGTCACCTCAGCCATGGCATTGGAAGGTACTCTCAAGGGACTAAGATGTTTGTCCCCCAGTTTCAGCTTAGAGAAGAGAAGGCTGAGGGGCAACCTCATGGCAGCCACAGCTTCCTCACGAGGGGAGTAGAGGGGCAGGCACTGGTGTCTTGTCTCTGGTGACAGCAATAGGACCCGAGGGAACAGCATGGAGTTGCAACAGGGAAGCTTCAGGTTGGATGTCAAGAAAAGGCTCTTCACCGAGAGGGTGGTCGGGCACTGGAACAGGCTCCCCAGGGATGTGGTCACGGCAGCAAGCCTGCTAGAGTTCAAGAAGCATTTGGACAATGCTCTCAGACACATGGTTTGATTCTTGGGTGGTCCTGTGTGGAGCCAGGAGTTGGGCTCGATGATCCTTGTGGGTCCCTTCTAGCTCAGGATATTCTATGATATCATATTCTCTATGATCATATTCTATGATTCTAATTCTCATATCCCAGTGAATGCTAAAAATATATCTGTAGCTGTGTCACTTTTAGGTTGGAGTGCAACATTTTTGTCACGGATGCTGAAAGACCAAAATATTTGCCACAGAATTGTTTTTCTGCTTCTTGACACATTTCATTTACCATCCCAGAGACCAGAAGTTCTTTCACTGAGGAAAGCCACATCTCAAAGGAATATTGCAGCTCTATGCCAACATCCTGTCTTGCATCATAACAAGTCTTGTTTTCATTCACATCAATAATCTTTGTAAGGCAGTCTGTTTACAATGGTCTGTTATGTCTGGATGACCATCTATGGTACAATTAAAATGCCAGGCAATCAACCACAACAAACTGTGTTTTTAAAATCAGACATCACCATTTCATGGCATGATCCAGATTTTATCTGAAAGATTATTATTTATGGGAAAGAAAGATTAGCTTGAATCAAAGAAGGTGCAGAGAGAAACTCTGAGAGTGACTAGAAGACTTCATACTCTGCAAAGAGATAAAATGGGCTTATATTGTCAAGAGAAGCTCTGGGGGCTTTTTACAGGTACCTGAATGGGAAGGAAGGAAAGACCTATTTATGCAGCAGCACTGCAGTGGAAAAACATAAAGAGATTTTACATTAGTTCTGGGCGAAGGTATATTGGAAGTTAGAAGAACTTTCCAAGTATCTGAGGAGCAATGTTTCTGCAAGAATCTTTCCAAGGGCAGATGTGAGGGCAGTGACCTTAAATCTTTTTAAGATGATGCCCCAGAGAGGGGTATCAGGTGTGTTTTTGTTTCTTACGGGCTTGGAAGGAGATTCAGTTGCTGTTTCTCTAGGTCATAATTATGTCGTATTAATCTTCTGTGTCGCTGCAGTCACTGGCTGTCTGCAGAGATAAAAACCGGAATCCGAGATAGCAGTTTTGGGTGCAGCACACAGAGTCACACAAACCTGTGTTTATCAGACATTTTTCATTAGCAACTCCTACTGCAATGTGAATGTGCATTCCCTGTACCAGCATGTGCTTTTGGCAAAGTAAACTGATCAAAAAGCTACCTCATGTCAGTTAAAGCTGAAAGAAATATTCTTTTAATCCAAACACTGATACAATACCAACAATTTTGCTTCTAATTAATTGACTATATCAGCATATTTTTCAACAGGTTTGGAAGATAATTCTTCTTGTGGAAATACCTTTTCAATTACATCTAAGTCTTAATGACAGGTCTGTGTTTTGTTTTGTTTTGTTATTTCATTTATTGAGTAGTCAGGTAGACCTTAAATAGCCTCTCATGCTACACAGCTGAGAAGTTAACTCTCAACTGTGTTTGGAGACCTACAATGTTAATATTCAGTGATGATGTCATGATCTCTTGCATATGTAAGAACCAAAAATACACCTGTGTTCAGATGGGGAAAGGGCACTTCTCACTTTGAAAACAAGATAGTACTCAAATATGTTTTTTAAAGGGAATGAGAAGCATTTTACCAAGACTTTCATTACTGAAAATAAATTTAAAATCTATTTTTCCCTGTAAGAACAGACATAGCAATTCAGAAAATTACATACAGTCTTGTATTTATTGTAAATTTCATTTTACATTTCAGCCCTGGTGCATTATCAATAAAGCGTCACAATGGTTGCAGGCGGCAAAAGTCTGAGCATGTTTGAAACATTAAGATATTTCATACACATTTTCTTCGCATTTGAACTGATGGCTTCTAAAAACCTTTTGTAGAGATGAACCCTTTTGAAACTGATAGTATTACTGCAGACATGCATGGTGACAAAAACCAGAATTACTATGACTGTGGTTTTAAGGTTAGACACGTATTTAATGACCATGAGACCAAAAAAAATGTTTTAAACACTAAAATCTTACAACATTTTTTTCACTTCAGTTGAACGTATTGCCTCTAAGCAAGGTGTTTGTTGATATCAAGTCCTTTTTTCCTCTCTCTTTTTTTTTTCTTAATACATTCATTAAGAATCTCCTTTGGTTAATCCTTCATTACTTTGAAAACAACAGCTTTCTTAAACTAGACAAAACTCTACTTTGTAGTTCTTCCAAATGCAGCTTACAGATGGTTTGAAGCTTACAGAGGATTTGGTATTACCACCGGTTCAGTGAAGGCCACATCCTTGGTGTAGCTAAACCTGTGCAGGTGTTTCCAGCTGACCAGTGCTCGGCTAGGGTTTGGCTAGGATATTGCTTTAAATGCCTCTGCAGTTAAGCACGGTGTAAAATTTTGTGATAAAATATGAGAGCTTGCTAGTGTTGTGGCAGCCTATTGAGCCCAGCCGTTGCCTTTTCGAAATTAACAGTCTGCGCATGGATAGAAGTGAGGATAGAAAAAAAAAAATAGAGTAAGATGATGGATACCTAACCCTGGAGACACTTAAAGGCTAATGGCATTTCCATGCAGCTTTTGCTTGTTTGCAGAGATGCTTCTATTTTCTTTACTGATGCTGTTTCTTGGATGAGCTGCAATGCAGATATTGTAATGAATTATAGCAGGCACAAAACAGTGAGATTAATTTACAAACATCAGAAACAGTAAAAAACAGACTCAGTTCTAGTGTGAAAAAAGGAATTATTTTCTTTTTTGTTTCTTTTTAGTTGAATGTTGGTTTAATGTGCACTAGTGGAAAGTCACTTGAAACTGTTCTAGAATAAGTTTCCCTGGATAACTGTTAATTGTAATTTATCTCCGAGGAGATGTATCCATCCGCAGACACAAGAGAAGCTTGTCCTAGTGATCACCCTGATCAGCAAGGCAGTGCTGAGCAATGCTTCTGTATTACTTCTGAGGCTACCCATCCAGAAAGCCCAAACGTTGCCCTTGGCAAAGTGGAGCTGAACCCTGAGGAACCCTAGATCAACATACTCATTTGAAATATGTGATGCATAACATTTAATGTGGTTGTTCACTTTAAATTACAGAGATGTATCCAGTAAGCCTTGTTTCTGCCTCATCCAAAGATCGACTAATTCTAGTCCTTCCTTATTCCTAGCCTTGCACTTCTCAAATAGCTCTTGGAGACAGAGCACCGAAGATTGCACTCACATTGATGTTTATACTGGAGAAAACATGCCCTTTGATGGAATAATTCCAGTTACTAGGTAATCCTGACAGCTACCTGTGTAGAATCCTGTTAATTATCATCTTCACCCATTTTGCCTGGGGATCTAAACAGATTTGCTGGTGGTTCTTCAGTGTTGCTCTGCAACGGAATGGACATTTCACTTTAGTTAATATTAGCACCTGAGGAGGGAAGCAGAGGACACAGGCAAGGCTGAAGGCTTTAAGCTTAAGGGCTGCCAACTCTTCAGCATTTGCAAGCCATGCCTTCTATTGCCTGCTGACTTTACTTACATGATTTCCACAGCATTGCAGTGTGGGCCCTTAGGAATAATTTCCACATTGGCCAGGTGCTTAGGCAACATTAAGCGTGTGACAGTATGGATGCAGTGACACCGCAGCTCCGCTGCCAACATCATCTCTGTGAGGAAAGGAAAGGGAAGCTCATAATGTCTGCAGCTGAACCAAACAAACAGTGGAAAAAAAAATAAATAAAAAAAAACAATTAGAGAAAGCAGAAGGGATAAAAAGCTCATGCCTCAAGGTGTGAATTGATTGCTGTTTAAGGGTTGAAGGTAGTACCTTCACGGAGGGAGAACAGGGTATAAGAGATCTGCAGGCTTTGTACAGATAGCAATGTACAAGTTCCTGTTACTACCACAATTATCTTGGCATCTCACATCAAGTACAATGAAAGACTGCTGAAAGTGTGGGGGCCCTATCTCATGAGAGGAAGAAGAAGCTAGCTGAAGATGCAGACATCTGCTCTCCTTGAATACAGCCTGGAGGTGAAACCTGTTTGGGCTAGATTTCTACACTGGCGCCTAGTGTGAAAGAGCCATGCATATATTTAGCTTAGAAGCTTGGCCTCAGAAGCAGGCCTCTGAGGAAGCCACTTGGAGTACGTACTAGGAGCAAGAAACCTAACTGGCTTTGGGATGAAGTTTAATCAAATTATGCCACATTCTGTACAGCACCCAAGTCCATAGATCTGCTGTTGCCTGACAGTCCTTCCAGACCCACATTTCCCTAGCAAAGCAAGAAAAATGTTAACCCAGATTTAGGGTTTGGGCACAGAGAGGTGACGGGAGTTACCCGAGATCACAAGCCATAAAGCCCAAGGCTTTCCCAGCTCCACCTACTGTGGACACTGGGATATGTTCCTCTTTTCAGGTCAGACATCACAGGGTTAAAGTGTACAATCACAGCTTTCACATTCCTCTATTTCTCCTGCTAAGGCAAGCTACATCTTCAGCTTGAAATTCCCAACATTTGAACTGTGGAATATATTTGAAAAGGAAGTTCAGCACTTCTCAGGGCAGCATCAGCAAGCAGCAAAGATAAGCTCCAGATACACAGATGGGGGGAGGACAGAGGCTCTTCCTGAGATAAGTAGGGCCACAGGAGCTGAGATCCCATCCAGTTCATCAGTTGTCTGTTACCGTGGATACTATTTACATCCCTTAATACCACACAGCAAGCCCCTTTACCTCACCCCGTGCTACTTCTTGTACCTTGATATGATCATCCACCTATTTCCCTCTTCACTTATCTTCTGGCCAGCTGAAGCTGCCGGTGGTTCTTTTGGCTGACCAACACCTCCCTCCCTACCTGACAGAAAGCAGAAACAAAGGCACTGGGAAGTCAAACGCTGGGAAGCGCAGAGCATCACAGCATAGCAGCAACATCCTTCCTTCTGCAGACTCAACAGAAGAGAACAACTTTCCAAAGGCTGTGCCAGAGCTTCACTGCAGATGTGTATAATGATACTGGTGTCCTGTTCACCAGTTGTCCAGCCTGGAGACTGGTCATAGCTTATCCAGCTCTGTTCTGGCCCAGGAGAGACTGCACATGTGTGTCATCCCAAAATGAAGCCAGGATGCGGACGGAGCATGTACCCCTATGGAGCTGAGGTTCAGAAGCATTCCAGACCCATAAACTTGGCAAACTTTCTGCCCACAAAGTACTTTCTGGACTTTCCCAGAAGACTTTGCTTTTGTTTACCCTCATGTGTCTCCGGGAAGAGCTCTAACAGATTGGTGTGAATTAGAAATAGATTAACTCAAACTAATTTGAATATTCCAGGCTTTCAGCTCAGGGGCTGTTATTACAAAAACAGCGTGAAAAGTGATATTAATGAAACATGCCACACAGTTATTGCAAGCTATCGCTTTCCAGGCCTTGGTTCTAATCTCATTTTTCTCAGAATATTTAAGACACAGTTTGCCAATGTCAGTGAATCTCCAATAGCAGAAGAATAAAACGAGACAAGAAATAGGCCCACTCCAACAGTTTGTGGATATATTTATCTTGACCTGCTACCTCAAAGACAGTGTGAGTATGGAAGTCCTGCACATCTTGAAAACATTGTTTAGTTCAACTATATTGCAGAAGAATTGAAATATAAAGGAAGATAAATTGAATTTTCTTACCAGGAAAGTTGCCCATAAAAGCAAGAATCAGGAGGGAGATCGCAATCTTGCTGTCCATGACTGCTGTCTGTGCCTTCTTATGGTGAACTGAAAACAAACTCAGCTGTGTCTCCAGACCCACATGGGACCGCTGACACTGCTACGCTCCAGGATTTGCTTTGCAGGCACATGTACATACAGATGGAATTACTCTCGCTCCTGCCTTTTGCCACAACCAGAAGAAGTGGTGAGAAAATCTGAGATGAAACAGCTTGAGCTAACACACCTGTAAACAAGCAGCAAGCTGAAGCCACTGTCCTTGCTCTGATTTCTTGAATTCCAAGAAAACAATAAAATACTTAGAGCCCAGAAAACTGGGCTGCTTTATTTATAGTCGAACATCGTATGCCTTGTCCTCTTTTTCTTCAGCAGTGTCATTCAGAAGTGAGCACAGTGAAATCAGTGGAGTTACGTTCAGACAAAGCCAATATGAGAAGAGATTCAGACTCCCTGGCTGAGGTGAGACAGACGAATTAGAAGAGAGTAAAAGAGAAATGCATAAGACGCATAAGTACCTAAAATCTGAGCTTTTCAAACATGCTGGCTAAAACAGTGAGAGAGGTATGAAGCTTCATTTGTTGACAACATTTATAGCTCAGTACTTGCTTTGTTTTCCCTCTGTGAAATACAAGGCAGAATAAACTTGATAACAGAACATAGGCAAAAATCTAGGTAATTGTGTTATTGGGATAGGATGAGAAAGTCAGAGCAGTGTCACATTAAGATCATGATTGTTAAGAATCTGTTGTGTATACTTTATGATGGGAGCGAAGTCCTGTGGAACAGGTGGGTAAGCCTTCGTGTGATCAGAGAATTATTGACGGATCAGAACCATCTTGCATTTAGATGCCGATCCCACACAGCACAAAGATGTTCCTGTCTGGAGAAGCCCATAATCCAATTGTCAGGCAAGTGACAATAGCACTCCATTTACACTAACAGACCACATACAGCCTAACCATGGACTTAAGCAACATAAAGAGATCACCCAGACTGTTTAATTGCTAGTATGCTCCCTGGCACAGTTGTGGCCCATGCCAAGTATCACTGTCCCATATAACACCCAGCATGTCTGAATATTATGCACTGTTTTAGAAAGAACTTAAAGCCATGCTTAACTTTGCCATTCCAGGTAGTAAGGAAATCAGCTCGCATTCCCTTCAAAGAGATCTAATAATGTGTGGTTCAGGTTTTTGCCAAAGGGGGATGAGTTAATTGTGCAACACCACAGACACACACACACTAAACCAGCTGTGGAAATGCTGGGAACAGCCACAATCTCCTCAAGGTCCCTTCTATGCCCTTAGCCCTGCTTGGTATTACTCTCCTCTTCTCATTCAAGGACAATTTAATTCCTTCTCACAAGTCCCTTTGGATTTGCAAGCTCAAAGAGACTGCTTCTCGTCACGTTTGTGCATTTAACCCTTTTGAACACATCTCTTTTTTCAGATCTTTTCTTCCCTTTTCTTTCTTTGGGTCCCTCCAGAGAGGAAAATTCAGATCTAAGCATGTGTTTGCCACATGGCTAGTCGCTGTCCCCTGGCCTATGACCAGACGTGCGCGTTGCATGCTGGTTGCAATCCCAGTCCAGCCTCGCTTTCTGTTGCAATGAATTGCTGATGATTTTGCTATGCCTAAAATACTGTATTCAGAAAGGATTCCTGAAAGTGAGGCATTCAGTTCTACCCAGTCTATATATAAATGGTTTACATTGTCATGCAAGTGAATGATAGCTTACAAAATGAACAAATGTTTGTGGGTTTCTCTGCATATTTGCATATTGTGAAATTGATCACTTCAAGAAATGACTAAAATGTTCATAATTTTAGAAAATGACTAAATAAAAGGTAGAAATGTGAAGAAATACCTAATTAACAGTATTTTTGGTTATTAACTCAAAAGTCCAAGAAGATTTTTCTACAGTATGAATTTAGAAAAGCATTTCTTTTCAAAAACATATAGTAAAGCATGCCACTCTGCAGATCTAAGGTTGTGTTCACAACTGAGACTATTTCACAAAACAGTGGAACACTTTGTTTTGTTTATGAAGTGCATAGTTCACAGAGTTCACAGTAGAAAAGTATCATTAGTTTCTCTAAGGACCAGGATAAAAAACTCGTTCTATGTGTACCTGTATAATCTTGAGAAATTGCTAACATTTAGTGCAAAATAATTCTTCAGTTTTGGTCCATATGTTGATTTGCATTGAGTTTGGCATCAGTCCTTTGTAACTAACACGGAGGTACATGTTTTTGCAGACTCAGCAGGCCACTGCTGCAGGGCTACTCTGCTATAACTGAACACTTCTGTGATGTTGTAATACTTGCATTTTTGTAACCAGTGGAGGAACCTGCACCTTCTGGTCGGGTAGCAGCAGCCCAATGGACTTGTTACCAGCACCTGAAAACTTACAATCTCAAGCTTATCCTTAAAGGGTTCAAGGCAAGCCATAAATCTGGGAAATGGCTTGCTCTGAGAGCAAGTTTGGGCTCTAGGCATGGAGTGATAGACAGCACCAACAGGATGGTCAGGAAGGGGGATGTGTGGTTTCAGCGTGGTAGCAAAGTCCACTGCAAACGTGAACTGCATTGGTCCTGCCTTGGAAAGAGGCGTCCATTTCTGTGGCAGAGTCAGGCTGATGGAGAAAGAGCTGGAAGGTGCAGGTGGGATGGAAGGAGAGAGGGAGAAGCCGGCAGTAACTCTAGTGTAAGTAGAGGTGAGACAGAAGAGACCTGAGGTCATTTGCAATCGTGCTTCCTTTTTAAAACCTTTTTGCTCAGTTTGGAGAATTGCCAAATCCAGCAGATTTGTTTCAGTGTCTGGATGAGCCTCACCAGAAACTGCCTAGAGCAGTGAGGTCTCTGTGTGTGGTGGTGTAACAGGTGACACTGGTTTTCTGGGTGTCTGCAGTAAAGCTGGCATCATCAGTGTAGAAGAAACAGTTTGACTAGCACAGACCCAGTCACAGACCTCTGTTGCAGATGCCTGGCTCTGAAGATGATCTCCTTGATTTCCTGAAAGGGCGTTTGGCACCAGAAAGTTGCTAGTCCATTAGGATGCCAGTAAGAAAGGCAGCCAGGCTCTGCGAAGCATCACCTAAAATGCCACTTATTGGTGCTAATGTTATATAGAAGAAGAAGATAGTAAAGATAATCTTATGTCCCTACAGATGCTGGTAATCCCACATTGTGCGGTATAGAACAGGGCTCCAAGCAGGTCCTGACTGCAGAAAGGTTACCCCGTTTTGGTCAAGCAAGCTCTTCTGAGGGTTTTCTAAAAACAAAGCAACTCTATTCATCATTTCTACTGTCAGATAAGAAGGATGTTCACAGGAGACCTTCTTGCTGCAGTTTTAGGTAAGGGCAAGGCTGTAGGTGGTGTAATCACCAGCATTGAGTGGCAGCTGCTTGCAGACTCCTCTGTTAAGATGTGATGGTTGAGTTGACCGCGAGGCCAAGGGGGTGCAGTAGAGCACAGGCCTAAAGGCCACCCTGCACGTGCCGCGTGGACCGGGCTGCTCAGGGTAACTCTTACATGGGACACTAGCTCCTTGGTGCACAAGTGTCTGGTGTCAGGTCACTACAAGGGAGACCTCCTCTGACTTGAGTGTCAAGTGGCACGGGAACCAACAGCTGTATTGTAAATGACTCCCACAGAGAGAAAAAGAGCAAAGTTTCTCTTTTTCTTTCCAATAGAAAAGGGTATAAAGTCTAAAAAGGGCAAAAAGTTTGGAAAATGCAAAAAAGAAACAGTCTAATAGGATAAATTTTGAGAAAGAAAATGTTCTCGAAGAAGACAGTAAATAATCACTCCAGCTCACTTGGTGATGTGGGAAAACTCTGAGTATTTTTGTCTGACAAATAGTATCGTAGTCACTGGGAAGCTGCTGATTTTCCTTATAACAGATTTCACCATATGACTGAACCAGTAACACCAGTCATTTCATGAAATGCCTTCAACTTCTAGCTAAGTCATGTTATGACCAAGTGCAATAGCCAGTTGGCTAATAGAGTACCTATAATTCGAGTCATTTTGTGATTTCATAATGTGCAGCTGATAGAAGTAGATGTGTGTGTGTATGTGTGTGTGTGTATTTGGCATATTGTAAAATCCACCCTTTGACAGAAATTTTGTTCAGTTAATTATATACATAGATGTAAGTAATGCTTCCCATTCTCTGTACCTTTTTGACATTTAGATAATAAATTCTCCTTTTCTGAGCGATGTAACAATTCCTCTTAACCACAACAGCCTAACTATTAGACTCTAAAATTCTGGCATTACAGAGAGAAAAGCAATTTTATACATCAAGAAGTTTTCAAAAGTCAGTATGATTTTTCTGTATTTCCACAACTAGAAAACATAGATCACCTGACTTGCCAGGTAAATAGGAATAAATAAGGAACAAGAACAATAGTTTGCCATAAGAATTTGCTTTCCTGTGATTTCTCTCAAAGAAAAGCTACACAGTGTTACGAGGATGTAGATTTTCTTCGGTTATAACAGGAGAACGCATTATAACTGCCAGTTGTGTCAACAAGGCCAGGATATGGTTATGTCTTCAGATAAGGCCCTGTTGAATTTCGTGAGCAAACAGCAATTGATTTTTTTTTTAACTAAATAAGTATTAAGTACCTAGTGACTGAACATATTGTTTCTACTAAAAATGTGCACTAAAAAAACATAATAGAGACAGAGATTCTTTATTTCAAAAGGTGGCAGGGTTCCTTGTTACATCTGGAACCTCAACAAATTCTTTTTATGGAAACAAAATTACTGTTTCTGCTTGCAAATTGTCATGGTTTCATACCACAGCAGGCACTGTTGCTCCTTCCCACCTTAAGCAGGGCCTGGCTTAAAGCACAATACAAGATCCTGAAGATTCCAGGAGCTTACCTGGGCTCAGTACATTAGGGCTAGTCTGTCTTCACATCAGCAGCTCCGAGCGCAGGATTTAAACACTGTGCCTCGGAATCGACAAGCGCGCTTGTTCGGTACAGAGCGTCCCAGGCATGCCGCAGAAGCCTGGACCACAGGCGTGCCTGGGATCCCCGGGCGTGCGCAGAGGTCACCGCTTCCCGGCTTCTCAGCTGGAAGTGACACAGCTGCACAGGTCCATTTGAACACAGAACGGACAGAAAAGCCCAGTATATTTCTCAACAAAAAAGTATTTTTATTGCATTGCATTTCATTTCATTAGCATGACATGATAAATCCACCTTTTCACGTAAATACAGTTTTCCACAGCAGAATAAGGAAAATGCCTTATTCAACATGAATTATGACAGTATGACATATGAGTAGACATAAAATATCTAAGCCTTGTCAGAATATTTACTGTTCCTTTACATCTTGTGTATAAATACCAAATAATTCAATGTAAACTCATTAAAAAATATATTGTTAGAAACCAGAAAAACCTAGGCATGAAGCCTCACAATTTCATGGAAATTCTTAAATTGTGTTAAGTGGTGAATAGCAGTAGTATAGTAATGCTGTTTGTAAGGACTTGTCAGCAAAAAACATCTGGAGGGAAGGAGCTTGCACGAACGTGCGGCTGCTGAACTTGTGGGAACCGCAGCTGGGTCTCTGAGAGGTGCCTAGCACAGTGTGTGCTTTCTTGACAATCGGATTCGATCGCTTTAGCTGCGTCAATAAATACATTCACAGGAATACGCAACAATAAATATAAGCAGAGGGGAGAGTATTGGAGGGATTCAACACAGAAGAGCCGGTCTGTGAACACATCCAGGGAGTCGGGCCATCAGCTTCTTCCAGTGCCCATTTCCCACTATCTTCTTGCAAGCACAGGTGGATTATTTGGAGTTGCTTCCTCCTTCAGAGCTGGTTGTGTGAACTGCAACAGGCAAAATTCGCGTCATAAAGCCCATTAGGATATCCTCCCTTAGGTCTCCTCATGTGCCCGAGGTAACAAGTGCCATAGGAAAAATGTCTTTTGGAAAAGATGCCTGATGGTGACGGTAAAATCAGGGCGTCACTTTTGTGTGCTCGGCATGGACCACGCCGGCCCGGTGTCACATTCCGTCGGGTATTTTGAGGGATGTGCAACCGGACCTGCAGGGTTTTCTCTTCCCAACAGAGAAGCCGCTTCTTGGGCAGCACTGGCAGGGAGAGGTGGGAAATCATGCAGGAACGGGCTGGTTTTAGGCACCAGGATCTGGGCTCTGAATTTAGCCCAGCCCACATTTCCTTGAAGTTCTCAGGCTTGCAAGATGCTAGTGGAAACTGAGACGTGAAATCATTTGTCCTATGCATCTAGGGATACATTCAAATTTAATTTTAGCACCTGGGGTTCTCTGCCAAACGCCCAGTAATTTCGTTGCAGATTTAGTTGCTATCTGAAAAGCAAAGAGCCCTGGGCGTTACGTAAAAGGCTGCATAGCATTCCCTCTCCAGGTGCTCAAATGGAAGATGTCAAGGCTTGAAGTATGCTGGAGGTTCCAGGGATGCCTCTGAGAACAGGCTGTGTCCATCCCAGCCTCTCTTCCCACTCCTTGGAGACTGTGCATTGCCTCATTTCAGTTCTCTGGCTGGGGAGGCAGCTCTGGGACTGCTATTGTGCTTCCTGGAGCAGTGAAGTGCAACTGAAAATTTTCCACTGCAATCTTTTCAAAGATGTAATGATTTTGACAACTTTTTTTTTTTCCTTCATCTGGGCAGCAAAAGAAAGAATTTAGTATTAGGCAAAGGACACCTCATTCTTTATAACTTGGGCAGGGGGGGATGACAAAACAGACTGATTTGTTACTGTGGTGTCTTCAAGCCTGTAAACCTACTCTCTCCTTAATTGCAAAATATTCCTGGGAAGAGGGCAGCTGAGAACAGAGACCATTATAACTTTGTGCTCACAGTTCAGGTATTTCCCTTTGCACTGACCAACTTGATTGGTCAGTGCAGTTAACGAGCTGACTTTTCCTCTTGGAGCTGCATGTGAACTGACTGATTTGGTCAGATCCAAGTGGCACTTTTTCAGCTCAGGCTTTTGCAAGAGTTCCTTTCCTCCCTGATGTGCATTGCAGCCTGGCACTCTGTGTAGCCCGAGGTCTGTCAGACCTGTAAGCCTTGCGGCACTTCAATATTTCTTGCTTTGGCCACCCTGCAGGAAGTTAGGGAAGTGCTGAACTAAGCAGGAGGGGGGGTTGTGTTTCTCCCCAAAGTGCCTGCTTCTTATCGTGCTCGGTCTGCCAAAGGGTAAGGAGCAAATAATCTGATTTCTACTAGCCTGTAATTCCTTCTGCCTTGCTCAGGAGCTTTCTGAAAGAACTACAGGTTTTGGCTCAGTAGGCAAGCACCAACGATCAAACACTAGCCTGGGTGCTAGCCCTTGCTCCACAACACCAAAACTCAGCTACAGCCCTGCCTGTTATTGTGGAACCGCCTTACAAGATGCCCAGGAAAAAAATGACATTTTCATGCTGAGAATCCTGTTTCTCCAATACAAAAATATTCCAAATAGAAGCTGAAGTGACATGCTAGGTGTGACAGATGCAAAGGGGTCATAAAGACACAGGCTAGTTTTAAAATGTAAGGAATATAGTCTCTATGAACTGTTTTCTGATGTTTTTTCTCTCTGTATCTCAGGTATTTGGTCCACCCCAAAAAACTTAAGCTACCATTTCCCAGCTTGTGGCTGTGTATAAGATATGACATTATGTGCAGGCCTTTGTTTATTTGGGGAAATCTTTCCAATGTTATCAGTTTGTTTTTCTTTTTGCGGCAATGTTCTGTGCAAACAGGCTTTCTTCTTTGGAGCGCCAGCTCTGTAGGAGCCTGGTTCTGAACACAGTCCTGCTGCTGCCAGCATTAAAGGCAGAGCTCTCTTGGACTTGAGTGGAAACACGCTTGTTGGGTCAAGTCCTCGTTGCACTGACGTCAGTGGCAAGATTTCCAGTATCTTAGATGAAGCCAGCATGTCATCGCTGACTTTAGATGCCATTTTAAATAGACAAGGTATAGAAGAACAATTGGGGCTGACCTGCATTTTACCCCTTTTTTGAACAATTCATGAATGGCAGCAGTGGCTGGGCTCTTAGAAGATCACTACAGATGGTACATTGAGAGCCCATCTCACAGAGGAAAGGATTTCTCTGTTAGAGTGCGGTCCAGGTCTTGTGTCACATAGAAATCTGCATTAACAGAGCATATTTCATCAGAGTAACTGCTTTAGTCTTATTTGAATCTCTCAGCAGGAATTCAAGTCCAAGAGTAGGCTGAGGTAAATGCAATATGTAGCAGTGTAAGTTAGTAGCAGTGACAAACTCCCTGTGCAGTGAGAATCTCCCCAGTGTGCCTTCTGTCCTGTGGGTCTCAAACTATCCACTCCAGCAATGTGGTCATAAATAGCGTTACTTTCCTTTGCCTCCTCAAACATCTGGAAAGCTGCTGCTCAGCCTTTCTTGTCTCCCGTGGGAGATTTCGTAACAAGTAACCGAGAGGGCCTTAGAAGAAACAAGCTATCTTCAAGTAAAGCTATGCTTTTTGTGAACTGGCAAATTTTCCATCTTTTTGATAGAACAATCATGCCCAAAATCTGAAGGACAGGTGTTGGTGGGATGTGGAACTTAATCTGTTCAGGGCTCAGTTGAAATAATTTCAGTGATGTGTTGGGGAAGCAGAAAGTCACTCCAGAAAGGGGTGAAGAAGCTCTCGGATTGCCTCACCATGCCAAAAAGGAAATACTCTTCAATCAGCAAATGTGGCTTGTTGACAGATGCGTAACATCTGCAGTGCTTATGAAGCTTATTTGCTCAGTCATTTTCCTGTGGTGTAATTAACCATTTTGTCTGACGTTCATCAGAACATTTTTGATGGCCTAGAATGTCTTAATTCTCTGACATATCAAACTCCTCAAGAGCTGGCCTGACCTTTTGCCCAGGCTAGAGTTCTGGAAAATTCTTGCGCAAATACCGGCCATGCCGATGGAGTGAGAGGAAACTCGGGTTGTGCTAAGATGCAAAAAAAGGCTCGTGCTCAGGAGCATCGCTCAGCCACTTCTCTTCAAGCTGTGCGAGGCTAACCCTGTGCATCTGGCTCCATCAGGATATGCCCAAAGCAGTGTTACCAGGAGCCAGTTTTAGAAAAGGTGATCGATGGTCAGATGAGCACCATTTATTTTGCCTCTGTCCCTGTGAAACAAGAACACCTTGTGCCATTTGCATTGGTGCCCAGAATATCCTGCAACTATTCCTTTGTATGGGAACCAATAAAATAATCTTTAACGAAGGCTGTGACTAGGAGGCAGCTGAAATTATGGATAGGTAATACACACTGTCGCTTTTAGATAGACTCTCTACAAAGTTATGAGGAAAATAATTCAGGATCATCCTGAAGGAGTGAACTCTTTCAAGGATTATGCCTGCGTCACTCTGGGCAATTAGCTGAATTTTGCAAGTGGGATCAGCCCAACCTCCTGGCCAGTTTATTCCAGCTCTGGGGAGATTCCCCTGCCTTTCCTAATTGGCACAACCGCTTGGTCATTAGTGACTGGTGAGCGATAAGAGAGGCTGACGGGTCCATTGCCAGTTCACATCGCTCTCCTCGTGCACTGGTGCCTCCTGGAAGTAGGCACAAGAAGGGAGGATGAATCAGGGAAGCCCAAGGAGAAGGAGTAACTTGAAAAGCATTTACCTGTGGTGAGGTTAGTGTGTCAAGAGCTCTATCTGATGACACGAAGAGAATAAAAATACATGTTGTAACATAAGGAAAATATGCAAGCTGCACAGCTCATCCTGCTGCTCTGCACAGACAATAGGAAAGTCATTCTCCTCGCATATTGAAAGAAGGCCCAGTAACACTAAGCTCTCTTTGGCACAGGGAAATGGCAGACCTGACCCTGCTCCCACCAAGTGCAGGTTATTGCAGTGGTTGGTTAAGGTGCTTTGTGCAAACAAGCAGCAGAACTGATGATACCTGGTTTTCAATGGACGTGAGCTTCGTGATTGATTCTCTGATGTCTAATTAGGTACACAATCCAACCGAGGAAGTTCCCACAATTAAGGCCTTTGTAACTTCTCTCTCTCCCCCTCTGCCATAGGTTCCTGAGTGTGTTATGGAAGTTTAGTTGACAAGTTCTGATGGGAATTTCTACCGCTACGTGTAGACTTTCAGAAAACATCTAGGAAATACTCTGAAAATGGCCAACACTCAGAAGGTGCCAGGTAATAGAGGAACACAGAACAAGCAAAGCCGCTTCATCACATGATAGGCTTTATTTACTAAGAAAACCAGGCTGGATGCTGCCAAACAGATGTGGAACTGGATTTCAGTCATGTTCCACTCCAGGCGATCATCCAAACAGAGCAATCATTTTCACAGCGAAATAGCTGTACAGACAGAAAATCCCCCCGTTGTCCATGGCAGCTACAGACCTGTAGCAAGGGTAGTGAGACAAGGACATGCAGCCATCCAGGACCTATTTAAATGTGTTTGTACTCAGGGTAGGGGTAGAAATAAAGATACTCGGCAGACAGAAGGACCGAACTGCTGCTGCCACTCCCAAAGGGAGCTGAGAATCACTGCCACTGCTAGTGTTATCCCCCATTAGTCCTTCACAGTCTCAGCAAAGTCTCAGTGAAGTCTCTTCTCAGTCCTGGGCACTGTGCAGATGTAGACCAAAGGGATCATTCTTGCCCAAAAAAGGCTTCCACAGCTGAGTCACACCGAACAGCTACACGCAGCGCAGCGTCCGTGTGAGCTGGGAAAGGCCATGTCAGGTGTTGCAAACAACAGATACTGTGATACATCCATATGGGTCCCATTGCACGTCTGCAGGGTGGATTTACTTCTGGAACAATTAGACAATTTGCGAAGCATGTCCCATAAGCAGTTTAAATTCCAGGTTCCCAAAATTCCAGCCATTTTGCCACATGAAACTGGGCCTTTTCCTCGTTTGAAAAGGAAGCAGAAAGTGGCACAAAGAAATTAGGCTGGTATGCGGGAACAAGTTGTTTCATTGCTCCAAACCCTTACTGTCTCAAGCCAGTTCTCAGGTGACTGCCATGAAATGTAAGCGGAAAATGGAGCCTTGATGCCTCTCACATCAGCTTCTCAAATAATTTCATTTCCCTGCAAATGGGACCAAACAGAAGAGGCTCAGTCCTGGTACTCTCAGACCAGAATGCCATTAAAGCAAAGGAATGATAAGGATTGTAACCTTGGAATGGTGAAAGTATATTGATGGGCACGGTTTATACAAGCCATTAACTAAACTGACTTGAAGATTTGATGTTATCTGACATTTACATTAACACATGGGAACAGACACCAGGCATATTTAACTAAATATTTATTTTTTTGAAAGCAAAACTCTATAATTAACAAAGGAAAATTTCTTATTTAGGAAACATACGTAGCAACCAACACATCAGAAAAATCTTCCATTTAATTTAGAGGCACTTATTACAATTATTCTGGTTGTATGATGATAATCACACATATGTAACTACAAGAGTTTCTTTGACATTTGGAAAGATTACTGTTAGCAGATGAATAGAAATCCTATGGTCTCACTGTGATGACAGTTAATTATTTAGTATTTAGAAGAGGCTTGGATTCCCCCTTCGTTTTCATTTTCTGCTGGGCAGAAATATGAAGAGTGGGGGAAACTACATACGTACAATTCCAAAAGGGAATTTGGACCAAAGTAAACATTCACCAGCAAAACAGTCCGTTATATATGACTTTATATAAATTATGACATTGTGCCATACAAGAAAAGACATAACATGTCTAAGGTTGCAAGAAGCAAAACAGCACCGGCTCCCTCAGAAGCCGGCCGCTGGAGGTAGGCAGTGCTGGGTACGCCCGGGCTCGCGCCAGGAGAGGGGAGCTGGAAGCTGATGCGGGCTTGTGCTGCCGAGCTCGCCTCGGCTTCAGCGCTGCACGGCTCTCGCGGGCACAGCCCCAGGAGGTGAGCAGAACACGACTCAGCTGGGTTTGGGGAGCCAGCAGTTTTCTTCCTTACTCGTAGCTGCTGCATAAAATAAATGCTTCTGTGCAAGTTACTCCAGTCCTTACCTGGGGCATGCAGCTATACTTGCACGCTGATGCCGGAGCCCCATCAGTGGTTTGCTGATGATGGAGCCCAGGCAAAGTTTTCCCACTGAAGGAACACAGGACAATCGCTGTCACTCCTCTCCTGCACAACACCCCAAAGCAAGGTTTTAAAGGCAGAAAAAGAGTACCACACTTAGAGTTGTGCTTTTCAGGCAATGCCCAGAATTAAATTAAAGATACATATTGCAATATTTAAATAAGTGCATTCAGATACCACGGCATTAAATAAAAGCGCTCAATAAATAAGCCGAGCCCAGGCGCGGTGTTTCACGAGGAGGCTGATGCCGCCGAAGGCTGATGCCGAGAGCGTCGTTCCCCTGCCGGCAGGAGCCTCTTCCCCGTCACTTCTGCGCTGAGCTGCAAGCGAGAAGCCCGGGGCGCGGCGTTCAGCCGGGGCCGCAGCCGCTGCCGGCGGGCAGGGGGAGGCGGCGGGGCCGCTGCCGGCTCCGCGCCCCCGTTGCGGCCGGGCCCGGGCGGCTCCCTGCGGTTTCGCCCCGTCCCGTCCCGTCACGTCCCGCGGCCGGTACCTGTTGAGGACCCTGGTGACGAGCAGCTGCACCCACGGCGCCGAGTGGTCCAGGCACAGCGTCCGGCCCTGCTTCGTCGTGGCTCTGTGGGACGAGCGGGGGTCAGGCGGGGGCGGGCCGGGCCGGGGCCGGCCGGGGGCGGGGGGG
>VXAA01002104.1:375520-462247 GCA_013399115.1 Anseranas semipalmata
AGCGCAGCCCCCCGGCGAGCGGCGCCCCGGGGGCGGGAGGCACGGCCTCAGCGGGGCTCCGGGGCCGACCCCCCGCCCCTCCCTGTCGCTGTCCCTATCCCCGGACCCGTCCCTGTCCCCGGCCCCTCCGGACGCTGTCGCCCCGCGCATCCCCCGGCCCGCTCGGCGGCTCTCACCCCGGCAGAGCGTGGCGCCGACGGCCAGGAGCAGGAGCGGGAGCAGGAGGCGCGGGCTCATGGCTGGGGCTGGCGGCGGAGGTGCTACGGGAGCTGTCTGGGCCGCCCTGCTGCCCGCCGGTGCCTTTATCCCCCGGCCGGGGAGCTGCCGGGGGATTTCCCGGGCGCGGAGTGGGGCCGGGCTGCGCTCCCCCATCCGCCTCCGCCGCCCTCGGGCCAGGTGGGGGGGCCGGGCCGGAAGCCCCGTGGGTCCCCCGTGTCGCGTGGGCGGGACGGGACAGGGCTCCCCCTCTGTCCCTTTTGCTCCCCGCCCCGAGAGGCTGCGGGCTCATCGGCACCTTCATTCAGGTGCGGGCAGGTGCTGCGCAGTCCCGGCCTCCTGGGAGGAGACCCGCCCCGTCCCCTGCGAGGAGCAGAGCATGCATGTTTTTGTGGTCCCGTCCCAAGGGGTCCGGGTTTGGTTTGAGTCGGGCTCGGTCAGTCCCTGCGCAGGGAGCTGAGCTGAAGCACGGTTTGGGTTTGGAGCTTGCCTGGCTGGCCAACGCCGTGCAACCGCTCACCTTCCCCCGGGGGGATTTTTCACCTGAGCAGCCCGTTCTGCACCTGCCTTTTGTGAAGCTCTTCTGCCTGCAGATAGGAGATACTCACATTTCCATACCTGAACTGTCCTTCTGCAAGCCTCTACTCCATTTCTCTGCAGATAGCTCACTCTCTTTGTATTCATTACAGTCAACCCATTTTGCCATGAAGCAGCAAAAAAGCAGGTTTCTGGGAGCTTTAAAAATAATCAGATGGAGTTTAGATTTATTTATTCATAGATTTAGTTCAGATATATAAAAACAATTTCTTTTGTAATTAGCTTTGATATGAAATGTATTTTTTTTTTCTTTTCAGCCAATGCTTTTTCTCTTTTCCACACATATTTGTGAACATGACCGGAGTTCAGCAAAGTGAATTGTTCCAGCGTCAGGCTGCCATGGGTTTTGCTCTAGTAGCTTGCATACCTTGTTTATCTCGAGCTATTAGGTCAGTATTTTTGTACCATCTGTTGCTTTGGTTTAGGACATGTTTATGGCTGTGCAGGAATTAAAGATTTGTAAGTGTGTTCTTAGATCTCCCCCCCCCCGCAACTTTCTAATCTTTATTTAATAAATAAATATTTCTTTGCTGTGGAATATACATCTGCAACTTTAAGCACTAATGCAAAAATCACACAGAAACAGATTTCAGTGAAGCGTTCCTGTTTTGTGAAGGAGAGATTTGCTTATGAATCATTATTAGAACGACTTGAGACCAAGCGTGTTACAGTGGCTATTTTGAACTGGCTTGACTTGATTTTCAGGGGAAAATGGATGTTGTTTCCTTATAAGAAAACCATCAGTACAGAGGTGGCTTCTTGCAACTGAGATAGGTAGGTTACATTTAAATCTTTTGAAGTGACAAGGCAAGTAATCATTATATTTTAATGAGAGTAATAGGACAGAGCAGAAGTTAACTGCAGGTAAAACTGTATTGACAGGGACATCAACAAGGAAAGCAAAATAAGGTGATTACTAAAATCACAAGGATCACAGTACAGTACTCCCATCAGAAGATTTCCTGTCTGAAAACAAAACCAAGCTCAGGACTCAGAGCAGGTAAGATGTAGCAGGGGGAAGAGTCCTAGTGAGAGCCAAGCGAGGTGACAAGGCAGTGGCACACGCAGGTACCGCCCAGGTATTCGTTCCTGAGCTCTGGCCTCTTTGCAGATGAGACAGCTCGTGCAGCTCCTCGCTCAGTCTCTCAGGAGACCAGCAGTGCGGGAAAATCATACGTCATAACCAAATGGTGATTGCCCCATGTAGTCAGGAAATATCTACTGACTAATTTGCACCCCTTTCCAATGGCAGTTTGGTAATGTCATCCTTCCAGGCTGTTGGCTTGTAGCTGGGTCTAGAAGGAAATTACATGATCAAAATGCTTCTCTGTCCTGCTCTGTCATTTCCCTGCTTCCCCAGTCTCACCCCTCCAGTAAAGTCTGTATCATTTGGCCAACCGCAGCAAGCTTTGACTAAGAGCTGTAGGTCTGAGGGATATCGATCAAGTTATACAAGTTGGTGTCGAGTCAGTGGAGGATGCAGGGAGAGCGAGCCGAGCCAGTGCTGCCGTGAGGGAGAACTGCAGCGTCAGCTGTGCTCTGCCTCGCCAGCTGCTCCTGCCTGCGGCCAGCACATAGCTTGGAGTTAGCTACCTGCTGTGCTGCCTCTTGGCCAGCTGTTCGGGTGCGACTGGAGCACACTGGGGAAATAGCAGGTCACGTCCATGGCCATGGGGAGAAATGGAGATTTGCAAGAGGAGCGGCCGTGGACATGAAGAGGACCTGTAGTCTACTAGAGGGTGCAGAGGGGTCCCACGGGTATTACATTGGGTAGATCGGAAGACATATGTCTTTAAATCTGTGCCTGTTACCTCCTGTGAGTCATATAATGCCATCTCTTTTTTTTTTTAGTTTAATTAATGAAAATGAATTCTCCACTGATGTATATATGAAATTCGGCATAACTCTGATACATTGTAACTGTGGCTTCAGGCTTCAAGACTGAAGCTTCAAGCCTTGTAGCAGAGGTGCTCTTCCAGGCTGCATTTTTGTGACCTGACTTTTAAGTAGCAATAGTAGTAATAGACCCCAGTAAATACTGTTGTATGGTGTTTTTTCAAGCCAGTGGAGTGGCAACTGAGGAGTTTGGAGCCAGGGAGAGGCAGGGGGCATATTCTCCTCAAAAACTAGAGAGATTGCTAAAGAAAACAGTAGAAATACAACTGTTAAGAGTGGTCAGTGGCTCACAGGTACTTGGGGATGACCACTGAGCAGAAAGTTAGAAAGCTCCCCTGGGATTCCTTGAGATCATAGGGATGGAGCCACCATTCCCTGCAGACTGCGACGCCACGAGCGTAGCACTGTGAGCTCCCAGTGTGGCTGCCCCAAGGAAGTGCCATGTTCTCTGCAGGACAGCACTAATGATGCAGATTTTATTTGCATATGCGCATTGCTATGTCGATAGGAACATATGCATTTGAGCCACCTTAATATACAGCAGTCAAGTGCCCTAGTCCACCCTCATACACCTGTGTGTGTCCATAAGTAGTTTTCTCCTAAGCACAGCCCTTGCAAGCTGAACAGCAAAACTGAGGCTTATGCTGTGTTACCAGGAACAAGGATTTGCCCAGCTGTAGCAAACTGAGGCAATAAACAGTTAGGGTGATACACAGATAATCCAGTGCAGGTCACTGAAGCTTTCATCAGAAGACCCAGCTCTGAATAAATGCAGAGAGCAGATCTGTTGAGTAAGAAATTGTCACAGTCAGATTACGTGTTGTTCTTGGACAGTACACATGAGTAAGGACAGTTTACGTGACAGTGCTTGGTTTTATGCTCGGATGACTGTTCACAATATCTGAACCGTTGGGCTCATTCCACAGTGGTTACTGCTGGGGAAATTCCAGCAGAAGTCTCCAGGGGTCTGAAGCGTGAGGCTATTTTGGATGCAGAGCAGCAATGTGCGAAATTCAGCAGTCAGCTCTCCCAGAGAGTCATGTGCTGAAATGAGCGGTAGTCAGAGGTCGTGAACGTGCTGAGGTGTAGTAGGCAACACAGGGCTTGATGCTGTGAGTCAGTACGCGCGCAAACAGGCCCAGTGCACATGAAATGGGAATCTCTGGGAGTTTTTCAGAAGCCAAGACCATCTGTGTGAGCAAGGCTTTGTAGCTGAAGATTTCCAGATCACCTTTAGCTGCCTTCCTTGTGAAGGTGGGTAGGCTTTTTTCAGTCCAGGTAACAGCAGAAAAAACACCGGGCTGCAGATGAGCCCTCTTTGATTCTGCCTTTTCTTCCTGCTCCCCTCACTGCCTTAGGAACATCTCCTTCTGAAAGTAATGAAAAGACAGGGAAGAGAGAATCATGTCAGCCAGAATTCAGAAAGCTGAGTTCTTCCCTGCCTGTTGCCATCTCTCTCTCATTATGGATCTGTCATGCACTGGCTGTAGGTGGTACAGATGTACTTGAGTTAAGTTTAAATGAAGTGCCTGAGTTAATTTTACCCCACCTGCAGCACTGTGTTCAGCTCTGGGGCCCCTGGCACAAGAAGGACATGGAGCTCTTGGAGTGAATCCAGAGGAAGCCATGAGGACGATCAGAGGGCTGGAGCACCTCTCCTCTGAACACGGGCTGAGGGTTGGGGTTCAGCCTGCAGAAGAGAAGGCTCTGGGGAGACCTTACAGCGGCCTTCTGGTACCTAAAGGGGGCCTACAGGAAAGCTGGGGTGGGACTCTTTGTCAGGGAGTGTAGTGATAGGACAAGGGGTAATGGCTTTAAACTAAAAGAGGGTAGATGTAGATTAGATATTTGGAAGAAATTCTCCACCATGAGGGTAGTGAGGCCCTGGCACAGGCTGCCCAGGGAAGCTGTGGGTGCCCCATCCCTGGCAGTGCTGGATGGTGCTTTGGGCAGCCTGGGCTGGTGGGAGGTGTCCCTGCCCATGGCCTGGTTGGGCTTTAAGTCTGTTCCAACCCAAACCATGCTGGGATTCTACGACTCTATGAACTTAGCTATCATGAGTGGTGTTTGCAGTTTAGGTATGACAGATCTCACCAAAGTGTTTGTGTTTCTCTCGTTTAAGGGGGAGGGGGGTTGGTTTTGCTACCAGGGTTGTGCAGCTGCAGCGATGGTCCTACCACTGAAATTACCAGCCTTTGCTCAGCCTCTTTGGTAGGAGCTGCTATGTGAAGGCACTCTGATCACAGAAAGCTTTCCCACCTTAGGCAAACCCTAAGGAAATGCATGTAGAGTATTACTAGCCACATGACTTCATCTTCTTCTTCACATTAGCCAGTCATTAATTCATGAAATACAGGAAGTGATGGTACTGCTTTCTTGCATACTTTGGTTGCTTTCCTTTCCACGGCAGGTATTTGGTGTGGTATCTCTAGTGTGAGATTACATTTTTTTTCTTTACTGGTAGTATGCTGGTATTCCCTAGCACCCGTGAATAGCCAAATTTCAATATCGTGCTACAGTTTTGTGCAAATTATGTTCTATATCTATTTTGAATTTGTCAGATGTTTTATTTCTTTGAATGTCCTTTTGTGCTTCTCTAGCTTTGAAGTGTTTCCAGCTCATATTCCTTTCTAAATGATACCTGAATATGCAAGACAGACAAGCATCCCATTGTTCAACTTGTATCACGAAGGATTTCAACTCACTTTTGTCAACAGCATTGTGGCACACCTCGCACACTGTTGTGTGCTCATTTCTTTAATGCTGTGTGAGATGTTAACATTTTCATCTAAAACAATGATCTATAGCAAATGATGGTCAATATTTTCTTAGCTCTCTTCCTGGATCTTCAGCTGTTTTCAACACTTCGGAGTTTTTGGGTCTTTTTTTTTTTTTTTCCCAACGGAGGTAGAGGTTCTCCTTTACCTGTGCCAAGTGATGGCAATAAAAGCATGAACAAACACACTCTTAACAGCTGCAAAGGAATGTGCTTATATTACTCAAGTATTACCTTAGCAAATATAAAGGGTTGGCTTTGACACCAATTCGTCCGGTAATCATTTCTCCGTTTTACAGTTTCAAGTTGCAGCTTACCTCTTTTAAGATAACTGATGGGATTGCAGTTACTGCCACACTTTGACCTTCCTTTGTGTGACCTTTAGACATGCAAGTGCTTCAAAAAGGTTGTAAACTGGCTGGTGGTGGGCTGGCTGGCTCTGGGAATTTATACTCGACATGTAAGGGCAAGAGGGGCTTCATTCTGAGGCTGGGAGCAATTTGTTCAAGGGAGCACTTGCCTTCCCTGCCCCAAGGGGGAAGAAGCCCCGGCTTTTTGGCAGCAGGCTTTATCCTGGATGAAGGTTTGGTGACACCCTTCCCCTGGAGCTGTTCATCTGTTAAGCCCTTGAAGTCATCACAAGTCCCCGAAGGCCTTACGAGTTCCTTTTGGCCTTACCAGCAGCTGAAAACGCTGTGAATAGTACAAACGTCCTGTGGCTTTTTGCCCTTGGGTCTGTAAAAACATCAGGAGCAACTCTTTGCTCAGAAGGTAGAGAGGATCTCTTGCTGTGGGCTGTTAGGTCCTGCTTGCCTGTCAGAAGCAAGCAGGTTTTCTGATTGCTGGTGCAGATCTTGATTCTGTGGTTTGCACATTAATTGAGGTATAATTACACTGAACATGCGACTGGATGCTGCTGCTTGCATATCTGACCGTAACATCTGAGAGCAGGACTTGTGCTTTGCCGGTGGCTTGCACAGGCGTGATGCAGCGCGTCCTGTGACAGCTGATGGTTGTTTCAGCAAGGATGCAGCACCAGCAATAGCCACTGATGCTCGTACACTGCCACTGTGCTGACACTTTCTAGGTATTAACAGTTTGTAGTGGTGGGTATAAGTATGTGAGTTAAAAAATGAACTATTCACCCAACTAAAAAAAAAAAGAAAAACACCAGAAAAAAAAAAAAAAAAGAAGAAGAAGAAGAGGAAAAGAACTACGCATATCCTAAACCTGGATTAAGCCACTTTTAATCCAATTAAGTTTCTGGGTTCAGTGGAGCTGAGTAATTCTTGTGGGTGTGCTTTGGATAGTTGTGGTCTTTTGGTTGAAATGATGACATCAATTGAGAAAGCGCTCACGTGTGGCCACGTGAAAATGGGAACAGTTGTTAGAATCACTACAAAAACTTCTCTTAGTCTTCTCTTACAACATGTATGCTTTGATGCTCTGTTACTTTCATTGGTTGTGTTGCAATAAAGGGAAAAAGAAGAAGCTGTATTTAACTTATATGCTAGAAGATAACGAGCTGCTATCTCAGGGAATACTTTCTCAAAGCACTTTTTGAGTGCTACATACATGTTCGTTCTTCAGCATACTTGGTGTCTGTGGTAAAATCAATTGCATTGTTCCCAGCAAAATATGATGCCTGCTACTTAGTTCAAAGGAAGGAAAAATAATATTGATAAGTTTGCATAATTCTTGGTGAATTATCATAGAATCATAGAAATACTCAGAAATACTTGTCTCTACATGCAAAATAGCATACAAAACAGAAAGAGGGAAGGATATTCCTTTCCTAAAGGGAGGAGTTTAGAGAAGGATGTGTTTGGAGCAAAAACATTACTAACATTTTTGATAACTAAGATCACCACCGAGGTTACTTCCACATTATCTTATCAATGTCTGTCTTCCCCACTATCTTGCCTATCATATATTTCATTTTTCCTTTCAGATTCCAAAGATTTCCCACTCTTTGCTTGACTTCAGGTAGCCTCACTACAAACAAGGTACAAGGATACACAAGGAGTTTGTGCTAAAAATCACGTTAACAACTGTGAGCACACCATTTTCTCTTTCTTGAAACTGCCAGTGAGTGTTGGCAGCAGAGTACACACAAAGGGCAGAAGAGAAGCAAGCTGGAGGGAGTCTGTGGAAAATAGGATACTGAAAATAGTAACTTCTGCTTTGCTTGAAATTCAGCATTTTTACCTTTGGTTTTCTTCTAAATACCCCAAATTCCCCCAAAACTGAATTGATCAGGACACTAAAAAGAATCATTTCCCTTATCCCCAAATACTGTGTTGCTGTGAGATCACAGTGGTTTAATTTATATAAGCAGTTTGCCATTAGTGTTTGAATATACGCTTGAATTTGACAAAATCAGTGCATTCTAGTGAAATTTTTCAGTTTGCTTGAATCCTCGTTCTAGTGGACCACTGTTCCATCAGCACACTTCCACTTGGAGGGTCCTGGCTGTGTTCATGGTACACATCATCTGAAGCAAACTCTGCTCAGTACTTCTGTTCTCGGTACTGAGAACTCACTCTTACAGACCTCACTGATCCGGTATTACCCATCTCCTACTTGCTCTGTTTTTTTTTTTTTTAGTAGCCACTTTAGTATCGGAAGACACTTGCATGTTCTTCGCGTCCTTTCCTCCAAGCAGGAATAGTATTGTGAGAGTTTTTCAACAAGGAAATTTTTCTGCAGGATTTGGCCTGCCAGCAGGGCAAGTGTGTGCAGACAGATTTGCAGCTCTTTCCCACGTTTCTTACTCAATCTAGTCCCCTGCTGATTTCAGTGAAAGATTTGGGTATGCAAAAACATACTGTTTTTTGTGATGTTAATCTTAACGAGGAGTGGGTGAAACTACAGTGTTGAATACGAATCAGCTACAGTGTCAGTTTTCTTTGGCTCTCTTTCAATGAAAACTGTGTCCACGGTGGGCAATGCTCATGTAAATGGCCTCTCTTTTGTAGAAGGACGTCTTTGCTGTCAGAGGTGAAGTACCAGGGAAAGCCAGAGGGGAGCGAGAAAGAAGCAGCAGACTTGAGAACTGTACCCCCAAGCCCTAGGTAAATGCGGTTAATGCGGCGTTGTGCTCTCTGCCTCTCACAATAGGAGCCTCAGGACACCGGGACTCCACCTGTCCTAACTTTCTGGAAAAGGCATTAGCAGAAAGGGGAGTTGATAGAATTTTGACAACAGAAATAGAGTGAGTCAGCAAACATGTTTTTATTGGCGTCACTACTGGTCTGCTGCTGTCAGTGTCTGACTTAGTCACCCACACACGAGCCCGGATTGCTGCGCATTTATTGGTTATTGATAATTCAAAGACGAAGCTTTCTGAGTGTCAGGCTTCTAGACAAGTCACTCGCTCTTCTTCATTTGTGTTGGGTAAGTAAGCGCCTTTCACAACAAGATCTCACACCCGCATGGACAACTCTTAAGTAAGAGCAACTGAGCTGCCTTAAAGAAGAGTTAGTACTTAAGGAAAGACTGAGCAGGCTGCTGGTCCAGAATTACTAGGAAGTAGAGGCTATAGTTCACATCTGTATGGAGAAGGTGCAACACAAGGTCCTTTTAATGAAAATTCACAGAGAGGATCGTGCTCAATTTTAAGCATATCCTTTCACTTCCAGTTGCATTATGATGTCTCCAGACTTCTCCCAGATTCCACACAACACAATGAGATGGAAATGAATTTTTCTCTCTGCTGTTCTGCTTGCAGAACATATTGAACAGTTATTCTGATTATTCAATTATTCTGATTATTCAACAGTTATTCAGTTATTCAATATTGAACAGTTATTCTGATTTGGCAGGAATAGGGAGTAAGAGCATGTACGTTGTGTTCAGACTTCATTTGCACCCATTTTACGCTGGTGTCATGTTGTGGTGCTGGGTGAAGCCCAAACTCAAGCTGTCCCGAGGCATGATTTATATCCTTACTGACTGACGTTCAGTAAGCTCTTAAAAGCAATGGCATATGCCAGTCCCTGCACCTGTGTCTCATTCTGCAGAGGCAGGTGCTTCACCTTCCCCAACAGCTGTTGAGCTTTTCCAGCAGCTGATCAAAGCATAGGTGTGCAGGTACGGGATGCGTTTTATGAACCTAGAACCCATTCACTTGCTGAAATACTCTTGACACTTGTTTAGCCACCTAGATGTCCAGGTATGATGAGTAACTACTTCCCCTGAGCATCTGCTACTGTCCCAGCAACAAAACCTTTCAGAGAGCTGGTGCCAGACTGCTTGGTGAAGCAGTCAGCACAGCAGTGCCAGTTGAGCAAGGTACCATCCTAAGTGCAGGCATTAGCATCTACATCTGACGCAAAAGAAATTTGAAAACATGAGCAATTCAATTCCAGAGCTCTTTTTGTTGACAAAAATGCTGAGTAAACTTATTGTTGACCACTGAAGTACTTCCCTTTTTCCCTCAGCCACTATCATGGTTTTGCAATAAAAACAACCCCAAAATAAATCTTGTGTAACATGAAGAGAAACCTGTCAAACTGCACCTCTGGACTTGCATGGGGACTTGGTCAGTTCTATAGACCTTCAAATTTCTTCTTGTAGTGGAAATGCCCTTCTCATTGACGATTCTTCTGAGGTAAATCAACTTTTTTTTTTTTTTTTTTATTTCTTTTTTTTTTTTTTTTTTTAATTTGGGTTCAGTTTCAGGCTTGGAGCTGTAAGTTTATTCCAAACTATTTGCCCGTATATTAGTTCAGGTTCAAGAGCATCAGCATGCACTAGCACATCAGTGGGGTCTAAGAAAACAGCAGAGAGGGGCTTTCTTCTCTTCCACTGAGCTTCCTCAAATGGGGCAAGTACCTTGTACAAGCCAAAAGCTCTCGAGGAATGGCCACCAGCCTCATCTTGCTGTGAAATCAGTTTTGATTCAGGCTCAGTCTCTGGCTTTTAGACCCATGTTTGCAGTGTAGAGCATGGTGGGAAGCCAGACGGAAGCTGTCATAGCATCTGCCACTGGAGGTGATGGAGAAGAAACCTTTCAGTGTCAGACTAGGTAGGATGTCCTGTTACCTAACGTTTGTAGCACGCTTGATCTCGTCACTCCTGTCCTTGTGCTGCTGGTTGGGTAACCCTGCAGATTTTGGACTTCAGTACACAATCAGTGAACAAACTCCTGTAGTTCTTCTTTAGCTGATGTCTGACCTAGGTTGTGGCAATGATCCTCAAGCCTCTCGCCTTTGTTCCTTTGCTTTGGGACCTCCATATCCTGAGGTGGCAGGAAATTTTTCTTGCTTTCTTTCTTGCTTCTTGCCATGTTTTTGCCTTCTTGCCCACTCTTGGTATTGGCTTGTGTTGCTTAACCTTGGAAGTTACAACATTTCTTGTAATGGCCTTTTTTCACAATGCCAGCCTTACCACAGAGGCCAGCTGTCGCATTATTGTGAATGTCCTTCATTTTTCTAATGACTCTGTAATATTCTGACTCTGATTAGGATTCATTTTTCCTCAAATATCTGAGATAGAACTGGACTTACAAGGCATAGAAATTAGCTTTCTTCTTCTGTGGTGATGGCTGTGCCTTCTTTTACTGCAGAGACTGAGAACCCAAGTCCTATAATAAATTTCACGATTTTTCACAGTGTCATTGCCTTTCTTTCACTGATTTTTGTCTTTCCGTACCAAAATCCAATAGAGTATCCCAAATTTGTCCATTATCAATTTATCCCAAAGGATACATTAGTCTCCAGGTTCAGATGCTTCTTTGTGTCCTGCTAGCATTGGCATTGCTTTTGGCTGCTCAGACTAGCTTTATGATAGCACTAAATAACACGATCTCTTTTCTGGGAGCAAAATGTACTGCCATACCCGAACTGAGCTGCTTAACTTTGCTTCTAGAAGCTCTGTTCTGTTCTTCTCAAACATTCACATGAATGAAGACAGTAAGCTTTGCAAAGGAGATGTTAGAGAGGAAAAAGAAGGTGTATTTTGGGTGCAGGCACCCTCTCATTTTGAGACCTCTGTAGATCAGAAAGAGGACCAAAACCTGTTATAAATGGTTGGTCTTAGCCAAATGGTCCAGTTCTGCATCCTAGAGATGGATTTCCATTGTGGTGTCTCTGGCCAGCACTTTAGATCTGGCGATTTCTAGACTAAAAAAAAAATTACTGTCCCATACAGATTTAAGGGGAAGATCACTTTGCCTGTTTCCTCCTTAATTTCTGCACCATTCCGGACTGGCAAGTCTGCGGCTAGCCTTCTCCCTCAGAGCAAATCTTTAATGTTTGCTGTTCCAAAAATGTTTTCATCCCTAACCACAGAAATCTTCTAGTTTTCTTTGGAAGACTTCCAGCCCCTGTTTTAGAACATCATGGCTTATTTTGAACCTTCTCCATCTCTTGGATATCCTAGTCTCACTTTTTTTTTTTTTTTTAATTTTATTTGAATTCCTTCTATTTTCTTCCAGCCCCCCTCCACACACACACATTTGCCCAGCTCCTTCGCTTATCTCATCTTTTTCCACCAGAAATCCTAGATGACAGTGTATCTCCTTTGAAAGCAGAATCTGCTCCTCATAGCAGTGTCACCTTTTCTTGTTATTTGTGGTAAATCAAATGTCGGGGTTCAGAGTGCTTTTTCAGTCTGAAGAAAAGATAGATTTGTTGCTAGAACTGGGTATTTCTCATGTAACCCCATACAGTTATAATGGACAAACCGTTCCTTTCTTAAGGAGCCAAATGCCAGCTGTATTTTCTCCACGTCAAATTCCCTTTGTCCAGCAGCTGCCAAGAGCCCTGTCCTGGTGTTCTTTCTGCTGCACTAATTCCACCTGCGCCGGATGCTTCTGTCTGGGAGTTCACTGTGTGCCCGCCCGCCTGTTGCCCTGCCTTTCCCCCAGCGAGGCGCAGCCGGGCCGGAAGCATTCGTGCAAAGCCCGTGCGGAGCCAGATCCCCTGGCTGGTGCCCACGGAGCCAGGGTGGCCCGTGGCTGTCCTGCCAGGCCATGGCCCTCCGTCCTGGCAGGGGCACGGTCCTGGGGCGCGGCTCTAGCAGAATGCTTGTAGGTCTCTTGCTGAGTCACAGCAGGATTGTACGGGCCTAAAACTTAATTTTTTTTTTTCATTTTTTGTTTTTACACCCTGCATTTGCACAGGCAATCTCTGAGAGGTTTCATGCGTTGCGTCGAAGAAACCATAACAGCAAAGCTATTGGGGTGCAGAGGGATTGGCAGAGAGTTGTCAGCAAAGCTTTCAGTGCAAAAGGTGAAGTGGCAAGCTGCCAGGCTATGTGTTTTTTGAGCTCCAGTGGGACATTGTCATGTATTCTGCAGGGCTGTCTTCTGCCCACTTGTACAGTTCCTTTTCCATTATGCACCAGGTGTGGAAATAAAAGCTATTCGTTCTGGGCAGTGTTTCATATGTAATTATTCAGTGAAAGGTAACTAACAGCTAGTGAAGCATCTTGGGTCATTTTTAGTTACTCTTTCTGTATTTCACCTACCTTTTACTTGAAAATCACATTCCATCCTTTTCCTGGATGGCATATGGGGACTCTAAGAGTTAACTTTCAAATATACCACGTTTTCCAGATTTCATTTCTTGGGGGCATGCCAATAATAGGTTCCCTGAGCATACATAAAATAAAAAGCTGCCTGCCTCTGCAGAAGTAGGAGCAAGAAGCGGTCTGCCTCCCTGCTTAATTGATTCTAGCAGGAGGAATGGCCCACAAACTCGGATTTCTTAACTGCAGAATCTTCACCATTTTTCTGAGCGCATACTGGGTGGATCCTGTGGTACCTCTCAAGCCTGCAGCAAACAGATATATTCCCCCAAATCTGCATCTCTAAGATGCTGTCAGCTTCCCATGAACTCTGGCCTGCTAGGAAGAATTCAGATGTGCTCTTGTTTATGAAGAGCTGAGGTCTGGAAAACTGTGAATGCTACTTAAACAAATTATGGACTCGCACAAACTAACACAGTTGGCAAATCCTCAGCAGCATGACAACTGCAACAGCATCCTGTGGACAAGTTAAAATAAACCTTATGTGCTTTACAGCATTTCAGGGCAAGAGTGACGACTGCAGCTGACGGCATTTTCTAACTACCTGAAAGAACACGTTTTAGATGTTCTCATCTCAGCAGATAAAAATTAGATGCAGATGATATCAGACAGGGGCAAAAGCAGACTACCAAGCTGTGGAGTACTGGAAGAAATCGGCTCATCTTCTCTTTTCCAGATGCAAAACACAGCTGAGTACACTCATGAGATCTTTCCTAATCTCAAATATTCTGCTTGTATATAAGTACACACACTGTGTTTCCTTGTACAGTATTTGATCTCTAACAATGCTGCAAGGTATATTTAACTTCTAAACTTTCCACCCCATATGACCTCAGAAAAACAAAAGATCAGTTTTTTAAAAGTTTTTTATTTTTTTATGTCTTCAAAATTCCTTCCTTCTGGAGTTCTAAATGTACGTTGTTACTTACAAAACCCCTTTAACGTTTCATTTTTAAGTAGATGGTCAAGATCTGAGGGCTTTCTAGGGGTCAGATCTAGGAGCAGGATTTTCTTAATGTGCCAGGTTCTAGGGCTTGTTTTGAGGTGCACAGAGGTTCCCCTTCACTGACACCGAGTCCACGTGCTCAGGTTTCTGGTTCCCAGGGCCAAATGCACAAGTTAGTTTTTGGATTCTCCCTCAAAAATTCCCTCCATAGTTCACTGTAGAAACTGTACTTAATCTACTGGGAGCTGAAAATAACATCACCTTTGTTGATCCAAGTGGCAGACCTAAATTCTGGGTTCAGGGGGTAAATTTGGGAAACAGGAGAAAGTCACAATGAAGTCAGATATTGCTTTGATTAAACTGTTTCTCTTTCAAAGATAGCACGAAGTTATTTTTGCCTGGCTGCTAGTACCAAGACTTTGCTTACACTATTTTTTCCAGACAGCAATTATCCCAGAGTGACCCTAGTGTTTTCTGAGGATCATATTTCCAGTGCTTTTCTTGGCAGGATGTGCCTCTTTGGTTATATCTTGCTTCATTTCCCTCTCCAACCTTGTCTCCCTAGTATATGGGAGAGAGAAGTTTTCCAGCCTGGTACCTGATTCTGCTCCCTGTGTGTCCAGGTTTCCTTCCCATGAAGATCAGGACGTGGCAGGGGACAGTGGAAACGCAGATGTTGTCCTGACAGGGAGACAGGGTGCAGCTGGGTCATTTGCACAGCTCCAGGAGTTGGGAAGTGATCTCAAAACTGTCATTTTAGATGGAGCTGCTGGAAATGAGCATTGCTCAGTCTGGCTTTCATCTGTCAGTGATGACCCTTTACCTGCATATGCTTTCCACATGTCTTTGTTTTGCGTGGTGAAATGTGCTTTTGTTGCT
Organism: Anseranas semipalmata; assembly: GCA_013399115.1. Lineage (NCBI taxonomy): Eukaryota > Metazoa > Chordata > Aves > Anseriformes > Anseranatidae > Anseranas > Anseranas semipalmata. Next base: position 390,364 of record VXAA01002104.1, read on the forward strand.
ATTTTTTTCATCTGGAAAATACTTTACTTGTTCACAAAATTATTACTAATGAAGGACAGCAATTATATCTATTAGTTTCAGTGTGATTTAACCTTAACCCATGACGCTATGCACTGTGCTTACTCACTGTCCTTTATCTTCTGATCCAGTATCTCAGAAGCCACAGGAAGGTGTGCTTGGAATTTTGGTGGTTTGTGTATATGCTATTCTTATCATCCTTCTGCCATTCCTCATGGTGGATCCATACCTGGACATTCCCCTTCATTCTCTATTCCTACCAGTTTTCATGTGGGTATTACAAGTCTGTTCAGTGTGAGGCAACCAGTGCTATACAGACACGTGCTGAAGAAATCCCCATGCCCATGTGGAACTCTCTGCAGATTGTGTAAGTCTTCCAATAGTCATTTCTCACATATTGTTTCTGTGGCATTTGCAGGGCTAACCACAGCAATTATGAGAGCCGTTGGCACAGCAGGTATAAAGAGGAGTACAGTCCCTGTCTTAGGATGCATTAAGGATGGAACAGACCCAGAACACGCTTGTTTCAGGAATGTAGGTATGTACTTGGAGGCTAGTTCTTGCATGGAAGCAAGATGTCCATGGATTAACTAAACCAAGCAAGTCTTCTCTTAAAGCAAGTTTCATTGTTTGAAAATAAATATTCCAGAGACGCAGATCATCCAAGATACTTCCTACCTACATAAGGGGACAAGGTGTCTTGGCTCTGGTTACTGAATCAAAACTGAACTGCGTGATCTGTTCAGCAGTCTAGCCTATCACTGTGAAAAAGGTTCCCATCCTCAAAGTATGTGCACTCAATCCACGTGTCTCACGCTACTCCTGAGGCTGTGTGCACAGTTTTCCGCCTGACATGTTAGTATGACATGGTTTGTTTTTTGTTTATGTTAATATGTTGGGCTGTCAGGGATTCCTAATGCAGAGGGAAAATATGCCATCTTTATAGCTGTGTAGATGGCTGCAGATGGTAGGAGCCTCAGGTAGGAGAAGTGAAAATATCTGCTTGTACAGAAAAGTCATGGATGGCTGTTACCAAATTAGCGTATCATGGTAATTTTGCCCATCAAGATCCTAGAGTTGCCCTATTTCCTCTGAGAGTGTATGACACAACACGAGATAGCTCAGAAGAAGCAGAGCTGCCCCTTGATATTTGTCCTCAGCAAATTACTGTGAGAAGATACGAAACCAAAGAGATGAGGGGGAAATTGCTGCATTGTAAACAAGCTGCTGATTAATCAGTTGGAAATGTGAATCCCATTAATTAGAATAAAGGTATCTGGCATCTGTTCTCTGTAGACCTCAGCAGAAGTATCTGGGGGATGTGTCCATCATTCTTTTGCTGAGCTTCTCTTTTCTGGAAAACTAGCAATTAATTTCCTTTCTTCTATGAATCTTAAACTATATAAGCATAACAGGAAACTACTGTCTGCCTCTTGCAAACTGACAAACAGCTTGTACCACAACTGAAGGTCTAACTGCAAATCTGACTGCTTCTGCTACTCTTGATAGTCCTCTTAACCAAGACATGCAACTTGGACCATAAACTTCCTTGAAGCTGAATACACAATTCCTTTAGGAGTGGTGACTTGTATAATACCAAATACCACAGACAATTTATGTGCACCAGCCCCACAGGTCAAGCAATAGAGAGTGAATCATACTGGAGACTCTGGCCTGGGCCATGTCCTTCATAAATCTGGTGTGATTTGAGTCATCTGAATGAGATTCAGTGCTGTTATTCAAATGATAAGTGACTATTTTAGATGCACTATGTGAAAATAAGGAGGAAAAAAAGGAAGTGGGATGTTTTCCACCTGTCAGGATGTCACTACAATTTTGGCTTCAGTGGTTCCTCTCCAGTGACAGATGGGATTTGAAGACTGATCCCCCAGTGTCTTCGATCAATTCACCTCCAGTGAAGCTATTTCATGAATGGCTTTGTGGAAGAGGTGTTATATTTCAATGTAAGCCTACATTGCTGGCATTTTTATCGCTAAGGTGAAAATAGAAAGCTTTCCGTAATGAAAAAAAAAAAAAAAAAAACAAAAAAAAAACAAGAATAAGGAGGCAGAGAGAAGAAAAACCATGACTGTAAATATGCAATCATTTAATTTCTTTGCTGAAGGTAGGCAATAGGATTGAAAAACAGCACAGAATCAAAAAATAGCAGCTGCCCTTCAATCTTACAGCTGCCCTTGATCTAAGAAGAGCAGCTGCCCTGGTCTCGATGGGGAATGGTTCTGAGGGGGCCTCAAAACCATTCTTGCTGGTGGAGAATGCACATCCCCCTTGTGCTGGGTAGTGGGGGGCCTGAGCTCTTTGGTGTCTCCATTGAGAGTTTCCTGCTGGTGATAAATCATGCAGGAGCATGAAGATTTGAAAAGAAAATGAGATATTCTGGTGAGAAATAAGGAATTCTGATATCATTACTTCCATCTGTAGGACATTTCACAAATGAATGATTGGAAATCTGAATAATGTGGCAATTCTGTCAGATAAGCTGCTTTTGTAGTAGAAAGGGGAACTGTAGGTTCATCTAGTTTTATTGACACAGTAATTTCTTAGTGAATCGGTCATTGTTTCTGAGGAGGAAAATAAAGCACTAGAGCTTAAAGCATTTCAGAAATACCCTCCACTTGGCCAGTCTTTTTGTTAAATTTAAATGATTTTAATATCTTCACAATTTTAGGATTAAATTACATTTATGCTTTGAATGAACACGTTTGAATTCGCGATAATAATGAGATGTAATTCCAGTTTAAGCATTTTCAGAAAGTAAACATGCTGTTACTCATCCCTTTAAGTTGGTGATGAAAACTTGACTAAAGCAGATTTTAGGGAAACTGGCAGATGAAGTACAAAGCTACACCAAAGCAAAGTCTATACTTGAGTTATCTGTAATCTGCTGGGATAGGCACATACCCGGGAAATGCTCAGGAAGGTATTTTCATTGTGCTTTGGGGTGGAGCAGTCTCTGGACAAATCATTTGCAAACATGCAGTACTCTCAATTGGTTTCATCTTGGCCTAGGCAACAGGAAAGGAAAAAGTCGTTCATTATAGCATACATAATATGCAAATATCTCTGGGTATCCTTTTGTCCGTACACTACCAATGGGCAATGGAGTAGACGCACTGAGGTCGTGTTGGCAGAGCTTCTCTACAGGGAATGCAGCTGTGATGCTGAGCAGGACGAGAGAGAGTGCAAATTAAGAATCAGGAGGAAGCGATGGTGCTGAGGGAGATGGCAGCACCCTTTGGCTTCTGTAATGATTGCAATAACAGCACTGCACAGGGAACAGAAAATGCCTCTGGTTAATGAGAAAATGACTCAGATATATCGCGTCTCATGACCACCTAGAAACCACTCATTACTCTCTATTTACAAGATCTGTGAACTCAGAGCAAAGCTTGAAAAAGCTCTTCCAGATACCTGACAATAGCACTGACATATAAAGGAGGGACAAAAAAGAAGGAAAAAATCAGGATGCATTACTTTTTGCTTCTGAAATGTACTGCCACAAGATGGGCTACCATTTGCAGCTCCGTCAATCTGGTTTATAGGTAGATTTGCCTTCATGTTGTCATGCCATGTCCTTCTGTGCTCCTCTGGTGATGTTTTACCTTCTCACTGGAAAAAATCTTGCAGGAAAGGGAGGGAAAGACTGAGTTAGGATCAGCTGCATCTTAATTTTGTGCCAGCCTTGAAAGACGAAGGCAGACAGTTTTTGCCTTGTGCCCCTTCAGCTCGGTGAATCTGTGCAGGGCAGGACTTGTGGCACATGCATTGCAAAGGACTTGCACACCGTCTCCAAAATGCGTTGAGCACTCAAAGTGGGAGGGAAGGTGCTTTTCGGAACACAAACCAGCACATTTAGCATGAAAACGTCAGCCAGAAGCATGTATGCAAAGTACCAAATGCCCAATAGCATCGATTAGAATTGCTCTGCTAATTATGGTTAGGCCATTTTCTGTATTTTCTCCATTTTCCTGAGCAAATAAAAGGCTCAGTTTCTACGGTTTCTGCAGAAACAGGGGTGGTGTTCAACTGCTTGATATTTCTAAGCCTTTTATTTGCTGTCCCTCAGGAAACATATTTGCATTGTGGTAGAATTTCAGCTTCTGTTTCTGTTTCTTTCAAAGCCAATTACTGTAGGGTACTATGGGATTGGAAATCCTTGCTCTCAAGGAAACAACAGGGTGTCTTGTAAAGAGTCTTCAATATGTTAATATATAGCTACCAGGAATAAAAATAAAATAAAGCTAAGTATAAAGGTATAAGGATTAAGACCAGATCATCATGGGGCATCATCATGTCCCAAACTCAAGCAATTAAAAGCTGTATTTAAATGCTGGAGCTCAAATCCTGTTCCTACTTCACTTCTGACTGAGGAGAAACTGGCATGTTTCCATTATGTTTTGAAAAACAGAAAGCTGTGATGCTAGGCCGCTGTTTAGCAGTTGGTAGCAATGGTCTTTGTATGGGTTTGAATTAGTCAACCACAGTAGCAGACCTGTTTGCAGATCGACTTGGGAGCTAATTTTGAAGAGTGCTGCAGTATGTAGAATGGAACCAAGCAAGTGGAAAAGCCTTGAGATGTTTCACCCATAGGCATGCTTATATAAGCTACTCCTCCGGCTGCAAATCAGGCTCAAGGAGAACAGGTGTAAGTCTCAGCAAATTGAGATTGCCGTATACATCAGCTTAGCATTGTCTTTATCATACCTCTTCTAAGACATTATTTTAACCTCTTTTCCTAAGGAAATATGCCTTAGGCAATCACCATGTGCCTGTCTCCCCAGTCCCCTATAGTTATATTTGAACCAAGTCTTTCAATCTGACAGAAAAGAAGAAACACGAAACATGAAACACAGTGTACATTTTCACAGAATGCTTCCTTCCGGAGGAAAATAAGCTTTCTTCTCTTGTATTCAAGTAGTGTCTGAATATTTGTTTGAACACTGTAAACAAAGGTAGGAAGAAAAAGAGGCTGATAAGAAATTAATTCACAAATTACATTTTCCTAACTGTCCTGTACTTAAGCATAACTCTGTAATTGCCTGCTGAATAGGAGAAACACAAGAGCAAAAATACTACAGCAAAAATAAGTATCAGTGGTTAGGCATTATGAAAATGTAGAATAGTTTTGTAAAGAAAAATTTTAAATGACAAGTAGAGAGAATTCTGCAAAGGCACTTACATGGCTTTCTCACTTGGCAGTGAGGTCTGCTGTGGATCCACCCTGCTACCTGAATGGCCTTGCCAGGGTAGGGCTTGGAAGTGCTTGTACACTGACACCAGAGCTCACAGCCCACTCTTGCCAAGTCCGACCTGCGAAAGAGAAAAGGAATAGAGGCTGTTACACAAAGCATCTCTCCAGCTGGACCTGGTAAGGCATGTAGTTGTCAAAATTGGTCTCATGTTGACAAAACTTGACAGAAGAATCACCTCTGATCCTTGTTCTAAACAACAGAAATATTTAAAAATGTAAAGGTTTATTTTCAAGTACTTGGAACCTGAAATAACCACAATATATGGTTAGTTATATTGTATTAAATCTGCATTAATGCCTTCGCAAATATCCATTTTTACTGCTTTAAAATGTGTCTATAGATGCTTCCTTCATTTGTACAACCTCTTTTATATGGCATAATTGTTACAATGGGGAAAAAAAAAACCACAAAACAAACTAGCTTTCATACAAAGTTAAGAAAAACAAAGGAATGCTACATAGAGGAAGATTTAACTGTATCAGCATGAGGTCTGATAAGTAAAAGATGCTGCACAGCATTTTCTAACACGAGTGGACTGTGTCTTTAAATGTTTACTAGGTTTTTATTCAGTACTGAGAAGGGAAGGTAACTTTCTCATTGAGCGTAGGCTGTTGTAACTGAAAATCATTTGTCAGTGTTTTTGTCACTGCCTATGCATATGAACACACACTCAGGTTTTAACAGGTAGGTCACTGGGTATTTTGGAAACCTACTCTGGCTTTAGTCATACGGGTTTGAAGAATTTGCTCACTTTCAGATACGACTGGTGGTACCAGGGGAAGAGTGGGGGCAGCAGCAATGCCATTCATGATTAGATAAGAGATTTCGATCTATGCAGATGTCTCTCATTCCAGACACTTGTGGACATCTGGGTAGCACAATTCATCCTGCTTCTATACTACATCCTCAGAATTTATGTCATTAAAAATTCCTAAATGTTGCAAAAGATAAAATTTTCATGTGAGTGGCATGTCTTGCTGCATTGTGTTGATCTTACTGTTCACACTAGAAACCTAGCTAAGGACAAAAATGTAAACAGACATAGGATATTCACAGATTTATTGAAAAAAATCTATTCAAACTGTATCAGCAATATAGTTTCACTTACGGATTTCTGTAGCTTTTTTTCTTGATCACTGTATTTCCATATTCCTGCTTGCTATTTTGTATTCTTAGCATGTTAATAGTTAACCTGTTTTAAGACCTCACACTTTTGCTTTTTCTGGGATGTGTAGGTTTACCAGAAATACAAGAATTATATCAAACCCAGTGTTGCAGACTTGAACATAAAGCCCAGTTCTATGTTTTCTTTATATCTATGAAACAGCAACTGCAGAGGTCCACTTTGTTTGATTCAGGCACATTGTAAGGGAAGAGCGACCTACCTAAACAAACAGAAAAATAAGTCCTCTCTCTGTTATGACTGCTTTCCTTTCCTGAACAAGAGCCATATCTCGTCAGCCCAGGAGATTTGAAAGAAAACAAGCATCTAATACATCTCTGTCTGCAAATGGATTTTGGCTGTTCTTGAAGTTGCCTAAGGATTCACATACCATGGTTGTCCCAGTGATTTTTTGTTTTAGTTTTATTTCACATACAGTTTATGTAGTTTCAATTAGTGGAAAAACCCAAGCTGAAAGTTAGCAGAGGCTAAGATCTGAAGTGCCATAGATGGTGATTTCACCGTGAGTGTCTCTGTACGGGAAGGATTACAACAACAGTTCTGTCACATGTCCCAGGTTGGGCAGTGGCAGGTGATGTTGCAAGTCGTGTCCTTTGGTCCTTTGCTGTACTTGGCATACATGGTTTCTGCTTTACCTCTTTTAAATCTGTCCAAAGGGAGTACATAAGGCACTCATTTATTGCCTGCGTGCTCATTCATTATCTCCTAACCCACTATGGCAGGTGGCTGTGAATTCCTGAGTACCCAGAAATAGGCACTGGCTTCCAGTTAAAGACCTTGCCTTCCAACTGTGACATTAGCTGTTTCCTTGATGCTTGTGCTTTGTCCCCACTCAGTGGCTCATTCTCCTGCCGTCATATTCCTTCTAGAAGTTCTGCATCGAGTAAAAAGAAACACATGCGATCCAAGCTTTCACAGGTATGTGCAGTCTTACCATTCATGAAATCTGTCACTGAGTGATTTAGCATTTAGCTAAAGGGGCAAGAATGTCTTCTGTTAGTGCTTCCGTGTTATTGATACTTCATAGCCATAAACAGAGCTTTCTTTAAGTGCATGGAAGAGGACAGAGCTAGTTTTCATAAAATGCACAAGTTTCTTCTTACCTGGTTTTAAGGTCACTACAAAGTGGGGCATAAAATGTCCTGTCGAAAGTTAACAGTAACCACTGCTGAAGATTTCTGTAGTTTGAGTATACACTAGCATAACTCAAAGAGTGATGATAGTCTAGCAGACAGACAAATGTGTGCCGTAAATATGTATCCTACAGTTCATAAACAGTGAAGAAGGAAAAAATACACTGCAAAGAGTTACAGCAAAAAGAAAGAAAAGAAAATGTTCCCATTTCTCAGAATTAAGGTTTGACTTCCTATCATCTGCCTACATTTTTCTTTCTCTTTGTTATTCAGAATTTCCTGGAGGGAAATTCTCCCTGGCACCACCTGATTCCTTTAAGTTGCCAAGTGTCCTGTGATAATAAGACACTTGAAGTGAGATGAAACAGAGAGTATCTTGGGGGACAGAAATTTGAGCACAAACCTGAAGGCCAAACACTCCTCAGGTCTATTACAACGAACATCCTAAAGTCAATCCCAGTTCTTCTAGCGTCCACATACATGTGCCTTTCCCAGTATGTAATCCTAGCTACTGCTAACCATTACCACTTTCTCCTCCACCAGAAAGGTGTAAGGGCACAAATGCCTTCCCTGCTGCATTGAAATACAGTGCAAATGTTCACAACAGCATTATTAATTGAAGAAACACTGGACTTGCATCCTCCATGGAGCAAATGCAGCCTTCTAGTCATGTTCATCCCATCCAGGCAACCTGAACAGGCTATAACAGTCAAAAGCATACCTCAGAGGACAGAGGGATGCCAAAAGCCTGGCATTTTGAAAATATGAATCCAAGAACCGTAAATACCTTATTTTCCTGACTTGGTGTCTAAACATTCAGCAGATAGAAAGATAAAATTTGAATCCGTGCTCCTGGATATGAGAGAAGGCTCTCTCCTTGGTGATATCCTTATGCAATAAAAAGGTAAACAAAGGCGGTAGAAATATTTCCAGAGGAACTCCCTAAATGTAAATAGAAGTGTTGAGTATGTCAAGCTTTTACAATGTTATTTACCTTTTGGTTTTAGCATGGGCGGTTGAATTCTGATTATCCTCTTTGCTTGTAATCTTGGAAAAAAAATGTGGCCTCAAAAACTAAGAAAAGGAGGGAAAGAAGAATTATCAGTGGTTTTGAAGCCACTGTGATTTCCGTGGAAGCATGAAATACTATGATTCTGTGATTCTATGAAATACATATCTTTAATTTTAAAAAAGCAAGATAAGAAGGTGGGCTTATTCATTTGGCCTGCATACATGCCATGGATCTGTCATCATTCAATAAAATGGTTGCAAGAAAAAGCTGGAAATCATCAGTCTCAGCAGCTCAGTGCAAATGTTGCCTCAGTGCTTAAAAAATTGTTTTTGACATTTTGGCATATTGTGTTAGCTGGGTCAGAAAAGCTGCTTACCTCTCCTCTTTCCATCGCCTTTCCAAAAACTGAAGTCTCATTGGAGGAAAGGTGATTAACTGGGTCCAAATGTGCTTTCAAAACAAGATATGTGTCTAATGACCTTTTATTTCCACAAATTTTGAAGGTGTGTATCTATGAAAAACAGTGATCTGCAAAGGAAGAATATACTAGATTTTTCCCAGTTTCCCTATTTTCCAGTAGAGAATGGGAGAAATCGATAGACGGATACTGGAGATGCCAATGCGCCCTTTGGAGAGGAAAGTCTTTCTTCTCATATCCCCTAGAATCCTTGGCTGAGTCAGTGGAGATACAGACAAATGGAATCTGGTCAGCCTGGTACACCTTTCTTTCCAAAACATTTTATCATGTTCCTCATGAATCTTAACTCTCATGTATTAAGATAGTTGGACCTGTTAGAGGTTGATAATTGGTTAAAATGGATGAAATTTATTTAAAAAAAAAATACTGAGCATAGCTGTACTGAAATCCTCCTGCAAAAATTTGTGGAAAGATGTCACAGTGCTGCCAGTTCATGAAAGGGCAGATGTAACAGGATCAGGAAGCCTAGCTATACCTATAATCTAATGGTATACGCACAGAAGGAGTTGTGATAGATCTGGGTGTCACAGGTTGGATGTTTCTAGACAACTGTGTACAATATCTTACGGCAGTCAGAAAGGTGTCTAGAGTTCTAGGAAGCATTTAGAAAGGGATTAGGAAGAAAAAAATGAGAAAATATGAGAAAATCCTACATGTCATTTTGAAGGCAACCAGATGTGTGTAGTTCTACACCGCATGATTAAAGAGTGGAAAATTCGTTGTCACAGGATGGTGAGCAGGCAAAAAGCACGATGGGTTTGAAGAAAACGCATTGTAAGTACTGTAGATATGCAGTTGCAATAGTACAGAGTTTGCACTCGAACTTTCACTAAGCATTCAGTCAGACTAAAGGAAAACAGCTAATTCCTTTTGTAATTTCCACATTACACTTAGATTCTCAGCCTACATTCTAGATTCTTCCCCTCATAGCGTCTTCCTCTCTAGAGATCCACAGAAATGGTGAAGGCATCTGTACACTGATTGCCACTAACAGTATTAAAATAACCAAATGTATTTAATATTAAAAATAAATGTTCACAGTGGTTTTTGACAACAGACATCTCAGGCTTGATTTTACAGGTGGCAAAATTCTTGTTTCATTTTTGCACATAGAAATAAAATGTCTGTTTGCTGACTCAGAAATGTCTGTGGAAGCCTGATTTCAAAAGGATCCATTTCCTGTGCAGTCGTAATATCCTCTTATAAACAAAAATAAATGCAAAGCTTGGAACAAGTCTGTAATATCAAGCCAGCACTATGTATAAATTTCCTGGGATTTTCCCATGTTAAGTGATAGCAACTTTACAAGTGCAATAATTTCCAGAATGGGAAGCAATCCATAAAACAAAGGATAGCAAAACACGAGTAAAGCATCTGTCACCTGATACATAACCAGGATGTTTGTATTAGTAAAGATACAGCACAGGCAGAAAAGGGGAGACCAGCAAGCCAATGTTTCTATTCTCTATTCTTTTAAGGAAGAATTTAGAGTATTTGTTCAGGGACTTTCCAGTATTTCTTTAATGACTTCCTTTATGGTTTGCAGCACTTATACATTAGAGAGAAATATACTTTCGATATTTTAAGAAAATACATATGAAACAAAACATATGAAACATATGAAACTTGAGGGAACAAATTACAGTTCATGATGGAGTTTTTCCAGCAACCAGCCATGGGAAGGGGAGTTTGAGGATATGGGAGATAATGTGAGGTTGTTGCTTGGTTGTTTGGTTGTTGTTACTGTCATATTGCCCCCAAATTGAAATTATTGGTGAAAGAAGGAACAGAAAGTGGTTTCGAAGGAAGGTGAAGTAAGGGACCATGATAACAGCTGAGAACAGAAAGGACACGTAAGTACCTCTGTTACATTTAATTGCAAGGATGGCAGGAGAGAAACAAATGGAGGTGATGAATGCAGATGGCTGCTGTAAATGGTATGGCTTTCTGACAGGGCTGTACAATTTAGATGCAAAATGAAGTGGCCAAGGGCAGCAGAAGCTTATACACGACTGAGGAAAGGGGAAGATAGACAAGAAAATAGAGTTAACTGCAATGAAATCTCAGGGTCCTTTTTTTCATTGGTGGTGCAAATGTCCTGACTCTTCCTCACCTCTCGTTCAGCTTTCTGGTGTATTACACAGGTCCATGTGCAAACACACACATATGTGCGCACACCCACACTTACTAAGTAGTCTGCATGTGTTCAAAGGGTGCTGTTTGCTCCTATTTCTGCATGATGTGATAACTGTAGAGCACACAGCACGTTGTTCAGAGTTCAAGTGGCTGAATGCCTTAAACTGGTGCCAAGCTCATATGGGTTGTGTAGAGGAAAGAAATTGATCTCACTGAGCAGCATCTTCAAGAAGAAGCAAGCCAAAGACAGTTCTCTTACTTTATGATCACAAAGTTACCTGGCAAAAATTCTTTTGTTGTTTTAAAAATATCTAGATCATAGGTAAAGGTGAAGTAAAGGGGTGCATGCCTCAAACAAACAGGTAAACACTAGATTAAGTTTACAGGGACAGTGATACAACAGGCTTCTCTCTGTACCTCCTGAGCATTTTCCCATTGCTTGAACAGACAGCTTAATCCAACTTGGACAAGCTGCTATTTTGTCACGCTGTTACTTTCAGCCAAGGCTGAAAGCTCTTTCAAAGCTCTTTCAGCCAAAGAGAGCATACCATCTGGTGAAATAAAATGATTTTTTGTTGCTTCAGAGAGAATGCACACAGGATCTCATGGATGGCGATTCACCTCAGTTTCAACTGGTTTTGTGACTGTTATAAAGCAGGAAAGCAGGAATCCAACCTATTTTTACCACATCCTCTGGAAATACTGTTTACTTGGGGCTATGGTGTAGTCAGTCTCTGTTTTATATTCTGTTTTATCTTAAGAAGTTTTTTTTAATTATTATTTTTTTTATGGCAATGCTAGTATTTGCAACAGGAAGAAGTACGTAGATCTCCTTCCTATAAGGATCAAGTCCCTGTTCCAAATCAAGCAGGACAAGGTCTTGAATCTTCTAGATTTAGAGTTTCCAAAATACTCCATAGCTCTCTTGCAATCTTCTTTTCTTCCTATCTGGGGAAAATCCCATGAAATCTTAACCCTTTTCTTCTCTCAAGAGAAGAAGCAGGCCTGTTGCTTTGCATCATTCGGCCCTTGGTTATGAAATGGACAGACACGTGGGCAATTGGTCAGGAAAGGAAAGCGCTTGCTTTGCACAGGTGTAAATTGTGCTGCTAACCCCACGCTGCTGTGGTGACACAAGGACGAAGTGCCTTTCACTCTGGGAAGTGATCCTGAAGAAGAGAAAAAAACAGAAGCCATGTTTTCAGATCAGCTAAGCCTGCTCTGGTTACTCCAGAACAGAGAACATACAAAATGCCCTAAGGTCAGTGCTGCTGTCCAGCCAGCCCAGCAGCCTGTGTCCAGCAGTGGCAATAGAAGAGCACGCAGCCCCGGGCTTTTCTCCCTTATCCCCACCATACCTTGGCAGGTTTTAGGGAAGTGAGAAGTACGTCGCTCAATATTCCTTTTAGTATCTGAACCTGTCTGCCTGCTGCCAGCGGGTCATTATATGCTGTGTAAAGAAGTACTCTTCTTACCTATTTTACACTGACCTGCAAGTTTCGCCAAGTACCTCAAAGAGTGGGATTTGGTGAATCACAGTCCTGTGTTCGTGTCATCAGTTGCCTACATGATTTTGTAAACCTTGCTCAAATTCTCCCCAGCCTTCTCCTCTCCTAACTGAAAGACATTTTTAGTCTTTCCTGTAAGACATCTGCTCCATCCCTTTCATCATGCCACTGCCCTCTCCTGTAGCTTTTCCAGCTCAGGTACCTGCTTCTTGGCATGCAGAGATCCCAACCGCACACAGTGTTAAAGAGGTGAGCATGCTGAAGTTAGACGTACAGCAACAATGCAGTGACCTCTTCCTGTTACCCTCAGTTCCCTTCCTGATGATGTCCAACATTTTACTGGCTTTTGTTTGGCTGTTTTTGCACTTTTAGCTGATGACTTCAGAGAATTGCTAAGGCTGGCTGTTTCGTCCTACTGTCGTATGAACTGCAGTAGGACTCCTGTGGGAAGAGCCATTGCACCCATGAGCACTGTGTGATACAAAGCATCACGGTTTCTCTGCCAGAATCCTGCCTGAGAGTTGCTATGTGTTATGAGTGCTTCTCTCCCAAAGGGGCCGAGCATCAGCCACTGCGCGATGGGGAGGAATAGCCGAGCCTCTTCAGAGACAGGCAGAGCACACAGTGCTCTCCATTTCAGGGATCGGAATAGCAAGTTACACCAGGGCAAATGCTTGGTATTTGGGTACCCTAAGTACAAGGCACAAATTCCCTTTTTGACAGTCGAATAGTGGCCTTTTGATGCAGTAAACTTACAACTCTGGGGCTGATCTGGGCACTGGCAGTGTTCAGGTGTCTGAGGGTAAGGCTCGCTTATAATAAGGAGCCTCAAGTAGGAGCCTTGCCCTACAGCCCACCAGTCCCCAAGGCCCGGGAATAGCCAGAAGAGAGGCGGGTGAGCATTTTATCCTCCCCTCTTCCCAGAGCTAGGAGTTCACTATTGCATTCAGTAATGTCAGGTTACTGTAACAGAGGGAGTTAAGGTACCATGTACTACCAATCAGCATTTCAGCTCCAGAAATCAGACTGAGATGGCAAAAATGAAGCAAACTGTTTCCAAATAAAGCAAATGAAAATGTGAAATAACAAACAGATAACAAATAGATTTTTTTTTTTTTTGTAGAAAACATTTATTATATTGTCAGGAATAATTACATTCTCACAAGTAAATTCCGTGTATGCAAGCTGTAATTTTTTTCCATTAGCTGAATAACTTGCTAATTAGACATAAAAACAAGTCCTTATACAGAGGAACATTTCTGGTCTGTGAACATTTCTTAAGAAATTATTATTAGGAATGGAAAATCCAGTAGAAATTAAATAAATTATCATCACTTTCTATCTTGTATAGAAACTACTAAATAAATATATTATTATAAATACCACAGAAATCACAATAAATAAACACCAAAGCCACTCTCTTACAGGTTCTGCAGGCTAGATTTTTGAAGTTATAAGTCACAGTTCACAGTGTAGCCACGGGCTGACTGTGATTAAGGAAATTGTTGTTGACACAACATACCTAGAGCACTCCAGGGGAGCAGGAGGATTTGCCAGTTTGCTGCTGTAATAGCAAAATAGTAGGGCTTCGTACAAGCAAGCTGTGCTGTAAGTGCATTGCACTTAACTGATTGTGTTTGACTGAAGTGGCTTCCAAAGGATCTTCATTTCCTTTAGCAAGCCACTTTTCCCATTCAGTGTCTTCAGTTTCAGCAGACAGCGTGTCCCACGGACAACACTGACCGTTCTGAAAGACTTTCTTAAATAGATGCAGTTAAATAAATAAATAAATAAGTAGATACAGCGATCTACAATTAACATAAGAACACCCGTGCAGGAGGTGGAAGGTGGTACGCCTCCTGAGAGCTGGATGATGCTTTCCCCAGATGTTTCTCTCAGCAGAGGAGCGGGAGCAGTTCTGAGATTTTTTCTGTCTGGACTTTTCTTACAGTGGTGCATCAGAATTGAGCTGAGCCCTGTTAAGAGGTGAGGGAAAAGGATGATTTAAAAGGTGGTTCAGAGAACAATTATCATTGCTTAGCATTGCATGAGCAATTAAGGATGGGTGCTCTGTTTCCAACTCTATCTGCTGTCTTGAGGCATGGAGACAATAAAGGCGATGTTTCAAAAGCAGTTACTGGAATGCCAGTGTCTGCATATCTGGTGCCCAGCTAGGAAACTTCTGCACCATGAGTTTCTGCATTCACTCATATCAAGGAATTAATTAACTTGGAAATACGGATTATTAACACGGGGTACTGCAAGTAAGGGGAAGATGGATTTTTTTTAAAGCCCCATTTTTTGTGGGATGTTCCTTTCCCTGCAGATGGAGCTGCCAGTACTCAAAGGTTTTGTAGTGGCGTAGCAGCTTGAGCAAGGACCCTGCAGCAGAGCCCACAAAAGAGCCCAATTCGATATTTAAGCAGCAAGTTGCTTTGTTCTTTAAATCTAAGAGAAAATGGAAAGTCTCACTATGAAAGCCTACAAGTTGGCTTTTTGTGGAGGTTTACAACTTAACTGCCCAAATTGAGAGTGCGTGGGACTTACTTGGCCAGAATTGCCTTTACGATCAGCTGTACCCAGGGAGCAGTGGGGTCCAAGCACACCTCTCTGTTGTCCTTCAGAGTAGCACTGCAAAACAGGGAAGAAAGAAAGGTCAGGAAACTAGTACATGGATTTGTTTTACTGCATTTTTAGAGCCTGTGTGCCTACACTCACATCACTCACACATTCCCAATAATATTCCTCAATGTATATGGGCACTTGCTTTGAATTTGCTTACATTAGTAAAGACTGTCAAACAAGCGTTGCAACCTCCAGTGCAAAAAGGAGTTTCGGCAGTATACAGACTGCAACATTTTAGTCCCCCCTCCCTGCTATTCCAGACCAGGCTAGTTTCAGCGCTTCCCACAAGCTGCTTGCAGGAACATAGTTTTTCTCTCTGAGACGGTCACAGAACTGTTTTACTGGGAGTTTTGCCTGCCTAGTAAATGCAGGATTCAAACTCAATTATTCCCTCATGCATTAAGAACTGACCAGTCCTTGCAATTCATGTTCTACCTCTGTAGAACAAATATTCAGTGTGTCCCGTGACAGATAAATAAAGGTCAGTTCAGGAATACACAAGGCCAAAGAGACTGTGCAGGAAGTCTGCAGCCGCAGCTTAGTGTTGAGTGTAGGTAAGGAAGAGAGGCTCCTGCAGAGGTACTTACATGATTTCAACGTTCTTGCAGTGGGGGCCGCTCTGCGTCAGCTTCACGTCTTGAATGGATTTGGGGTGGATGAACTTGGAATGAGTGCTTATGCACTGGCACCGGAGCTCATTTCCCATCCTTGCCAGGCTCCTGCCTATGAGCAGAAAAGGAAGATTGCACTTTGAGAGGCAGTCTTAGCATCGCTGCAGCAAACAAAAAACATGGCTGCTCTGTTTTAACAACAGTCTACATTAGAGTCCTGCATTTGTCCAAGCTGCCTAAACCCTCATGGTATAAAAATCAGCTGCTTTTTTTTCAAAGGCTTGTCTTTGCTGCATGTTTGTATTGTTTGTTCTCCATTCCCAGCTGTATGTTGCTTGCCTGAGGCAGTATGGTCATGCAGTAACAAATATGAGATCATAAGCTGGAAAATACTGTCCTTCGTGTGGGAAGGCAGAGGAACAATCAAACGCTTTTAAGAATGCTCTGTCTCTAGCCAAATAGGCTTAAAATGAAACACAGAAGCAAAGCAAATTTCAGTAGCAGCCTTAAAATTTTTCCCACAAGATGTCAGTAACTCTCAGTACAAGGGCTACATGGTACATTTCTGACTGAAGAGAAGCTGCTGAAAATGTTTCAGAAGAAAGGAGCTTGCTGAAACAAGCATAAAGCTACCTCTCTGCAAGGACACACATCTCGGCAGATGCCAAGACAGTGCTGCAGTCATGTGGGTCTTGGGAGGGATTCACTTACCTTGAGACAGAGCCACTGAAATCAGCAGAAGAGCCAGGACAGCCATAAGTTTGCCGTTCATGATTAGAGAGGAGTTTGTGGCTTGGTTGTTGAGCTCAGGTTCTGTGGAGCTATGATCTCTCCTGTCAGAGGATTGCTGGTGTCTGAACCGGGTGATCCATCGTGCTTTTATATGGTTTGGTGCCTGACTTGTGTGCTCTGCTAGCATGTAGATTGCGTTAGAGGAATTTCCCAGATGCAGTAAAAATGAGTCACATGACTGTTGTGAAACTCCTTCCTAGATGACGATGAATTATGCTGCTGCAAATAATATAATATATTAATTTATTAAACTATGTAAATAATATCCATGCTGTGTTTCTTTGGTAGCTGTTGTAAACTTTGTGCTTTTTCTGTAATGCATATGCTTATTTCGTAATATGACTTTATGGTGGTTTCAGTTACATTTATAACTTTTTTTTCGTGGTAATAACTGTTTTTATAGGGATGTTTGAGATATTTGATTTCTTCTCTCTCTTGATGGTCATTGCTTCAACTTATCCGATTTTACACAACTGGAGAGGAAATCAGATGGTGCTGAAATCAGTGAAAAGCTTTTCCACTGCAGTCAAGATTTTACTTCAGCATTATTTTGATGTTACTGACTTTAATTTTTTGATCTTTTCTTTTTTTTCCATTGAAGTGGTATCTTACAAAATAAATTCATCTCCAATACTTTCTGTTCGGTAAAGGAATTGACGGTGCAGTATTCAGAGCTTCTTAGGGGATGTAGATATTTAATTCCAAGCAACCTTGAAAATCATTCCCGCATTTTTCTTGTCACACACATTAATGAATGAGGAAGCTTGGTATGCAAACATAATGGCATGACTTGCCGAACACAATTGCTTTTGTTTGCTTTATAAATGTTAGTATTGTTAATAACTCATTTCTCTTTCAGTTACAGTAACCCTAGGTCTTACCACAGGGAAATAACATATTACGGTACTGCTGTAGACTTGTTTGTTAAGGAACCTTGTTGCATGAATGCTGAGTATTTATCTGCTGTGGCTGGTAGAAATAATAGCCATTTCAAGGGAAAACTTGGGCTGAAATGGTGATCTGTCACATAAATGAAGATTTGCTTTTTAACCCATCTGAAGTACATGTGATTAGGTGAAGACATTCTGTTCTGATGCTATAAAAAAGTTGTCATTTTGACCATGATGACTTTTGCTGCTTGTCACCTCCAACCTCAAAGCTTCGTGTTTCTATAATCTGCAGATTTACAGAGGTACTTCTCCCCATCTCTGAGGAGTTCGTAAAAACTCAACTTATCTTTAGCATGTAAAGTATTATAATTCATTTATAGTATCAATTTAATAGTTTGTTTATAATTTCTTATATTTTGCTGTTTACCACTGGTCATTAACTCACTTGATAAAAGAAACTTTGTGACGAAAATTAATCTGTTTCCCATCACTATATCAACTGGCCCAAGAAAAGATATAACCAAGTTTGACTCTCCTACCACTTTCTGAGTACTGAGTCAACAAAAGATAGCACTTCTACCTCCAAATGGTGCTTCTCCTTAGCTGTATGTCTTACAGAGCTGTCCTGAAAAATACATTTAGTTCTCTGAAGGCATGAAAAAGAAGAGAATTTTACCAGATACTGAAGGTTGTTTTTGTTTGTTTGTTTGTTTGTTTATGTTTTATTTAAATTAACAGCATGGTTTAACTAGGATGAAATTGCAGATGTCAAACTTCTAGCTAGCTTACTTTGAACAAGCTTTGGCTGATTCTTTTCTTCTGGGATCTCTCTTTTTATTTCTGAGTCGCTACATATGCATGCACACACACACACACAGGGTAAGTACAAAGTGATTAGGGATCCCACTTTTCTTTGTAACTATTTGCAGCTTTATTATCTAATTTTGGTGTGCGCTGAAATGTCATTAATATCTGAGGCCAAAAAAGAAAAATCCCCCTCAAATCCCCTAGTACAATCAATGACTTCTTGCCCTCCTTAGCACTAGACTAAACTATTTCCTGAGAGTGGCAGTAACAGAACCACAGAAAATCCCCAGGACAAAAGTGAAGCCAAGAGCCTGCTCCACCTAAATGATTAACCCTGCCCCTGAGCTAAGAGTAAGTATCAGTTTAAAAGAGCAGGATATTTGTAATGAAATAGAAGTCCACCATGTTTTCTGAGAGCTAAAGCATCCCTTCTACCTACACTTTTTCCCCGGTATGACACAGTTTCACTGGGACTGTGTAAGGAGATGTAATAGAAATGATAGTGGCATAAAAAGGTTGAGACATGATATCAAGCCCAAAGGCCAGGCACTCCTAAGCTATGTTCCTGGGAGTGCCGCGCTTCACCCAAGTTCTCCCTACATCCCTTCAACACTGCCTGGTATCTGATCCCAGCCCCTGCCTGTGGAAACTCCAAATCCATTATCTGATTTTGGCAGCGTGTGTTTTCCCGCCAGCCGTCTGAGATGACTTGTGCAAATGGAATTGTTGTTCCTTTTGAAGGATAACGTCATTGACCGAGCTGATACTGCCGCGAGCAGAGACCTTCTATGCTTAACCATGTTCAAAGCATGCTGCTGCAACAAAGAAAGCAAAAGTTATGCAATAATCCAGTTGCTGAAAGGCTGCTGAAAAGGGAAGCAAATACTTCTCTTGCCTGTGTTTTAAGGCAGCGTATAGGATGTGTTCTCCGTGCTACAGGATGGAAGACACTATTTCTTCTTTTTACGACTCATTGCATTGTGTAATGAACACAAAAGTCAAAAGGGAAATTTTTTGGGATCTTGGCTGGCATCATTTAGAGTCTTTGCATGTAGCAAAGGACACCCAGACACAAGGGACTTGGCAGGGGGAATTCAAGTGTGCTCTGGTGACCAAGACCATCATGAGGGATGGGAGAGAGGTGGGCTCCAGTACCTTACTGTTTCGGGTTGTCCCAGTTCCAGGTGAGTGCTCTAACCTCTGGGTTGATAAAGTTAGTCTCTCTAATAAAACTAAGAATCCATCTTTTTTAGACAAATTCAAATCTCTCATTTGAAAAGTTGCACATGCTAGACACCAAAGGTACAGGAGCCAAAGCTTTCCTTGGAATGAGAGTTCAGCTTACGCAAGCTGAACTCTACCAACCGTCTCCTGTGCGCCCTCTCTACCAACCCGCTCCCTTTTTCCCCAAGGGAAAAAATTCCTCTCTGTTTTCTGAAATCACCTCCTTTTCCCTGCAGAGAGCTTAGCATGTGCCTGTCATTCCACTTGATCTATGGAGCATGGAAGGGACAAATACTGGGGGTTGGGAAATAATCACTTCCGCTGTTCAAAAACCGGGCACGTTGTTATGCAAACTCCTGTGGAAGTTAACAGTGAGGCAACATGTCGCGCGCAGATATGTACAGAGCAGACTGACTCCCAAACATCTGTTTTTTGACTTGCTGTATGAGGAAGCGATGACAAGGAAAGGAGAAAAGCTTAAGTCAACTGTGTTGTTTTTTTTCTCCACATAAGCATCTAAATATAGATGATTATGTACCCACATCACCACAAGTGCTGGACTTTCCTGAATCCCCCTGGAACCATAAAAGAGCAGGACAGGTTTTTAATGATTTGCCTTTTAATTCAGACATTTCTAAATACAATAGTACAGGTATATATTTACGTGTCTGTTAAAGCTCTGTTTGAAAACAGACAATTCTTTTAGTTTTCATTTAAAAGATTGCTGTGGGCTAAATGAAGTATTTATTTTGATCCAATTCAATATGAAGTCATTGATAATATTCAGTATCTAGTAATACTAGTAAATGATACATTAGTATGTGTAATATTAACACACAATATTATAAGAAATCTTCATATTGAAATATATATTTGATCTCCCTGATATTAGCAGAGGAGATTTTAAGTCCTACTAGAGAATTTGTAGGGACCAGCAACTAGAGTTTTAACTGCTAGATGAAGGCTGCATTTACTCCTTTAGTTGCATTTCTCTTTCTTGGCTGTGGCAGGAAACATTTTCTTCCTGCCCAGCAGACTGTGGAACTAAGATATGGAAGCGATGGGAGGAAATGCATGAGAAGTTTGAGGAAGCTTGTACTGGGAATTTCTGATTAATTTAGAAGTGGTCAGTAGACAATACGCATCACACATACATCTCTGGTTCTTAGAAGGCCACTTGCTGTTATTTTACTGTCTGCTTAAACTACAGCCAGTGTAGCTTTGCAGATGTCAGCATGAATATTTCCTGGCAGCGTAGTCATGGCAGGTCACTTCAGCCCGAGCCCCACCAAACAGCATGCAGAGAGGTTGGCATGCTGGGCTTCATCACGGTCTAGCCATGCAGCCCTTCGTCCTCCATCTCACTGTGTCTGTCGGCATCTTCCTATCTGTAAGTGGAAACTAGAGCACAATAAATATCACTTCAGAAATAACACAGGTAATTTAGTATCACTAATTTTAGCTGCTTCCTTCTGAAAGCCGTTAGTTTGTAGTCCTTAGGCTACCCTGAGGCTGACAGCAGCTTAGACGTGCTGATGAGACATAATGAAGCACCTCACAGAGCACAGTGTATTTGCCAGTTTTCTGGCAGTAGCAGAGAATCCATGCCTATCCATTGCTTGCAGCCATGCTGTAGGTACACCCAATCAAATATCATTCAGCTAAAATCACTTCTAAACACCCTTCATTTCATTAGTCAGTCACATTTTAATCGGTATTCCCCATTTCAGTGAATGGCATCTCTCAGACATTTAAATCTCCTCTTAAAAAGATCATTTTAAAGATATGCTGCCAAGAAATTATTTTCTGGGCACACATAGAAAATGAAGTCAGCTTTGGTCTTTGTACTACACATTACTACAGCTGTCAACAGCACCTCATGTAAGGATCTCTGCCTCTTTCTCAAGGATGGTTCTCTCATGGAAAAATGCATATGGATTCACTTCTGTCACATTCACCCAGGGACATCTTATTTATAGGATCTTTAGAATTTTCTCCTTCTGTGCAAACCGCTTTTGCTACATCCTGCAGTTAACTTCATGTGGTTGTTTATTGCTTACTCTAAGTCTGCTAAGGTCCTTCAGCAGTTCTTTGTAGTTGATCTTAGTCTTTCTCACCCTTCAATTAGTATCATCAGAATATCACAGCTCATGGCTAATTACCTTCCCAGACCACTTGTGGGTATGCCAACCCAAACAGAAACGCACACAAGCTGGTGTAGAAATCCCTGGGTGATGTCCCTTTATCACAAAAAGCTGACCTTTCTAATTCTGTCCTTCATTTCTGTGCAATCATCTGTTATTTATCCATGTCCAAGACTTCTTAGCCCCTGATGTCTTATCTCTAATGCTTGGTGAGGACTGTGAAACCCTTTCAGAAAGGCAATTTGACTAGACCTGTGGGATCTTCCACAGCCATAGCCTAGTTGTCACCTTCCAAGATCTTGAAGTGCATGAAAGACAGCTTCCTTCAACAAAGCTTTGTAGACTTTTCCTCACTATGTTTTTTCACGTGCTTACCAATTTTATCCTTTACACTTCTACTTTAAGTAAGGCCATGTAAAGGTAACTAATTTCCTCTTGTTTATTCTTGTCCTCACAACACTAAAACACATTCGTTAAGCTGGAACTGCTTTATCTATTGCAGACATAGTTTTAGAGATAGATACAGCAAAGGAAATAAGTGGAATAAGCAACAGTCTCAGAAAAAAAATAAATGAAGGGTGGTAACATAGCAGAAGGGAGTCTGTTTTGTGACATTCTCATCAACAAGTTTTTCCTCTCATTTTGCATCCTTTAAAAATTCAAAGACATTTTTCCTTGATTTCTCAGACTGATGACTCTATTGTCTCTGTAATTAGAGAAAATGTAAAGCGAATTAAAAAATTCATTAAAAAAGTCAATTACCATTAGTACAAACTACAAGGAAAGCAACAGGTCAGAATTCATGCTCATTTTTACAAGTCATTAATGACCTACTTTGACTGCATCAACGAACTGAAATATGTGCAAACTCTGTGTTGACACAAGTGCTGCTCCAACAGAATGGACTTCCATGTGTGTGTGTCCAAACTGAGCAAGGTAAGGACCTGACTGTCCCCAGTTACACCTATAAGAGGTAGTTAGCTTAGAAATGCCACCTGTAGATCTAAATTATACCCCAAAAGAGCAAGCCAGTCTTTGAAATCTTCATTTGTGGAAGTGTCAAAACACACAAAAATTGAGCAGTCTCTTAACAGACATTTAAGTGTATCATAAATATGGTCTATTAGGTGGCTTAACGCACAGGGACTATATCAGAGCTACAGGAAGCTATTTTAATCCCATTATGGATCCTCAGGCATTTTAAAATGTTGATTTAGAGAGAACTGTTGGAAAGAATTACCAGTGCCTGAAGAGGGCGAACATTTTTCATGCCAAGACATTTAAATCTGCCTTATTTTGAAGTAGCTTTTAACTGAGGCTGTTCTAGTAAAGAAAACAATTTACTTGGCCAAAATAGCCTTTGCGGTGAGCCAGACCCAGGCAGCAGTGGCTTCCAGACATGCTTATCTGCCACCTTGCAGCAGAGCCCTGCCAAGAAGAAGCAATGCTGTTCAGGCGAGGTGGATCCCTCCTGCTCTCCCAACAAGCTGAAGTTTATCTTAGCTGTTTGGCAAAGAACTACCTGAAGGACTTGGTACAATCTTTTGTTTGTTCAAGTTGTTTGATGTTTTCCAACTACTAGCTCTGAGAACTAAGGAAAAATTATTTTCCTACACTTTTCCATATACTTTTCCTATACTAAAGCATTTAAAAAAATTAAAAAAAAAGAATTAAGTCAGTATAGGATCTTATGATGCAGTCTTTTTAATGAGCCTGATAGACTTGTTTTTTATTTGGGTTTCTCTTCTCTATCTGGTCATAGTTTATGAGGTCTTTCAGGAACTTAATTATCCCGGCAACATGTTCATTTATTTATTTTAATCAAACTTGGCTTAAATTATCAATTATAGTAAGGTGGTGAGGAGGACACACAATACTGCACAGAGGGTACAATCACTCAAGTACTATTTGAGTATCAAAATGTAATGAAAACAAACAAACAAAGAAAGGGAAAGTCCCCTTCTGTTTACATGAATGCATTGATTCAATTAATGCAAATAGTTCTTGCTGTCAGTTTATATGAAGCTTATCATAACTTGTACTTGGTACTCACATGGATTTTGCATTTTAACTTCCATGCCCCATGCAAAGGAAAATGCTCAGTATGCAATTTCTAGCATAAGGAATAACTTGGGTCATTTCAAACTTTAGCCACATGCAGACCACGTTAGTGGAAATACTTGGAATTTGCGTCAACGAGATCAGGACTGTATCTTTTATTCTTCATCATTGAAATTATTAATCATGCCCTGCATGTGTTATGGGGATGTAATTCTCTCCTCTGAAATTGGTCTTAATTAGGATAACAGCACATAGAGAGACTTTTACAATATTGACTGGAAATGTCTTGTCATGCTGTTAGGAATCAGCTCATTCGTTTTGATAGGAGGCCTAATACCCTGTACTTACCATCTGTGAGGCTTTACAGGGGATATATAATTCCACCCAAAGTAAATAAGTCAGTAGGGTGTGAAATGCCAAGTCATTTCCTCCTATTGAAAGCAAAGTGCTGTTTTGCAAAATTGCTTACAGGATTTCCACGTTTTTGCAGTGAGGTCCTCTTCAGCTTAGTTTCACGTGCTGAATAGCCTTGGGAGGCATGCTTATGACAGGCACTGGAAGCCATTTTCCTCTGTCTTCACCAGTGCCTTACCTGTAAATAAATAAATACAAATCATGTCTAGTTAAATGAACCACCTCGTTCTTTGCTCCTATGAAGCAAACAGTATTCCTTTCTGTCAGTCCTGTTCATGTTATTTATAGGCACTCTGATTTGCTCAGGACTTTCAGATAACAAAATTCATCTGCATCTGCACAACAGAAGCAGAGACATTTTCAGAGCTGCTGGTAGGCAGATTCATTAACACTGAACTTGCACTTCTCTAAGTATAAATACTTAGATGTTTTCATAATGCATTTGTGCCTGGCCAGATCCTGCACCTAAATTACAACACTTGAACAAACTAGATTAACATCATTAAGTATGCCCACACATTCTTTACTACCTTCTGCCACAATCATCTACTCATTGTTTATTCTGTTCTGCAGAGTGCATGAATCTTACATCAAGGAAGCACTTTCATTAACCTGCTGACCAAGAATAAAAGCACAAATAGAAAAAAGTTGTTCTGAAAAGAAGAGATGCGTGGACACATTCAGAAAAGAGATACTGTCTTCATTCAACCGTTTCTTAAAATCTAGGGTTAGACATACATAAACCATAGCATATGAATAAACTAATTTCCTGAATTTCCTGGCAGAGGCATATTCCCACCCCCTGAAGCTGTCACAGCATCTGAACAGATGCAGATACAAATGATACTGTGTACTGCTGAAAGAAAATCTATTGAAGATTCACATCTCTAGCAAAAACTCAGGATTCACATAGCATAAGCCCACTTGTGTTTGCTTATGT
Source organism: Anseranas semipalmata (assembly GCA_013399115.1). Lineage (NCBI taxonomy): Eukaryota > Metazoa > Chordata > Aves > Anseriformes > Anseranatidae > Anseranas > Anseranas semipalmata. Next base: position 415,613 of record VXAA01002104.1, read on the forward strand.
GTATTTAGTCACTGATTGTGTGAGCTTTAAGAAATTGTTTTCTTACCTTTTCACCCAGTCATTAACACCAGATAGGGAAGCAAGGTGACAGCAAAGGAATTACCATCCATTACTACAAATCAGTTTTCTTCTTGACAGACATCCTGCTGTGCCTCTATTTCCTGTCAGGTTTTGTACTGGAAAGGTGTACTCCCACCAGCCTAGGAGCTGAACACATGCTGTGGGTTCTGTGCACACAGGTTTCCTAATTTCCGAGAGCATCACATAACAAGTCCAAATTTCTGTGCCGTCTGTTCAGTGGCACTTCAGAATTCTATAACTTACTTCTGCAGCTGTATATTAATTATTTCTTTACATTGTGATTATTATCTACGTCATTCTGTTTGCACTTCTTCTTGGGATGTTAGTTTTAACCAGCAATACTGCCCTTGCATTTGGCAATCCCTGCTCCCCCCCAGCCCAAAATCAAGTGGCTTTTGCCCCTCTCTGAATCCAAGATTTTTGCTGAGCTCTCTGCATTGAGTTTAAATGCACAAAAACTTTTACCCAACATAGTTACTAGGACATTTCATCCCAATGTTGTGAACTATATTTTGATACAACTCTAGTGAAGTTATTTAGCCAGCGTATTATGACAGCAAGACATAACTAGTTTCTAGTGTTCTGTGAAAGGATTTTGGCTATCATTTTCAGTTGGGCTAAAGGGATTTAGACACTTAGTTCTGTACTGAAAAGTTTCTCTACTCATTGAGCAGGAAAAGATGAGCTTAAAATGACTGAGGGATTGTCATCTAAGGCACGTAAGCTCTTATGAAAATGTCATTTGTTCTGAGTATGAAAGAAGGATTTATTTGACAATGAGTCTTAATAACACCTGGCTCAAATAAGCACTTACCAAATTACCTGTTTTTCTCTCTAGCATCATGCAGCTAGAATAATCATAGGTGTTTAAAGCAGAAAAAAAAAAACATGTCATAAGTGAAATATCTCTTGAGTAATTAGTGTTTAGTGTTTGCTCACTGGGATGTTGAGATGATCTTTTTTTTTTTTTTTTTTTTTTTTTTTTCTTTTTGCAGGGGGGAGGGGTAGCCTCAAGGAAAGAAACTGGACCAAAACTCTGATCTGATAAAAGATGTCATCCACGTGAAGTAATTTCAGTAGTTTTCTAAAGTTAAGAAAGGAATTGGGTTTTGAAAAGAAGGAGCTGACTAAATGAGAGCCTTGATGCTGTGTGGAGGGGAGGTTATATTTTATCCTGGACATACATAGCGTCTAGCTTTTGTTCACTGGGGAATGGGACAACACTTTGGATATATTAGCTTAGATCATTAGCTAGTTCACTAGTTAACATGAACCTAGATCAGGTATGTCAACATGAGCTGCTCCGATTGTAGTGGAGACACATCACATCACATAGCCTGCTCTATTTATGAAGTGGGCTTGTAAACGTCCCCAGCTATTTATAAAGCAGTCATGAGGAGAGAATCACTTCAGCTAGACCTCACGGTCACATAATACGCTGGGCTAGCAAAGTGTACCCCGCATTCTGGAGTTGGTATGTAAAGCTGTTTGGTTTCCAGAGTCCCACATCACAGCAGCAAAGGGTAGGCCAGTTAACTAACTTTGGTTCTGATGACTCCGCAGGAGTAAAGAACAGGCTGGAGAAGTGCCTGTTCCCAGGCCAGGTCTGATGAGCGACATGGCCACCTTGAGGGAGCACCAGTCACTCGCTGTATCACTCAGTTTCTTACCAAGGTCTATGTGATTGGTTTAAAACAACTTAAGAAATATATTGTGTCTTGAAAACATAACCTTTTCTTTACCTCCTGCGGTTATTATTTTGTTTCCCTTTATGTAGTGTTCAGTTATAGAAAAGACATTTTTGATAGAATTGTTCTGTAAACTCCAAGAGTTGAATGATGACTTACGCTAGGGAGCTGTGCTGGACACCTGCTCCTTAAAGGACAGGGAAACAAAAGGGACACCACATCCAGCAGGGCAGGGCACTCCCACAGTACCTGAGCAAGGCAAGCAGAATCCACCCAAAGATGATGTCCAAGCTCAACCAGCAATCAAGCTCACCAGCCACATTCCTGGTGATGAGGCAGGCCCAAGGTCAGGTCTGGAAATCAATCCACAGGTCAGGAACAGGATCCGGTTAAGAGACTACCATACACATCCGTGGTGGCAATGCAGGTACAAGGCCAAGCCAAGACGTGAGCCCTTGAGTCATTGTCTGGATCAGTAGAGTCCATAGCCAAGACCAAGCACAACACTGACTAAGCTGAAGAGCAACATTGCTGCAATACTATTCAGAAAAAAGGCAAAAACCCCATGCTAAGCTTAAATGAGGCTCCTGGGTCTATGGGCAGGTGAGTGGGTGGAGGCCCCAGGTGAGGCTGATTGAGACCATTAGGGTTTAGCAGTGCCCTCTGGGCCCTGCCAACTCCCAGCTCAAAGGTATCACTTTGATCTAATGTACCTGATTACAGAAATGAGATAGTACTGAACTGTAAAGTCATTTTAATTTAGAGTCCTGATAACCTGTTTACCCTGATAACATGCTAACAGGATGTCTATGTGCCATCTGTATCTGAAGAAGACCTGGATGTTCAGATGTTTAGCAGAAGCCCAACGTATGATTTAGATGGACTTAGGCTGTGGCAATAACTAGAGGAAAAACATAAGTGAAATTTAGTAGGATGGAAGGTGGCTGAACATTGTGCATGCACTAGATTTTGCTACCGGTACAGGTTCAGTTCTGTGTCCCTAACCACATGCTAGCTTGAAATTGACTGTACATGTTTCACATGCATCTTTTTTTTTTTTTTTTTTAATACTGCTTAGAGAAAGGAGGTAGTTAAAGGGAACTGGTTGAACAAGTAAGTGTAGTAAAAAGATTTTGCCAGGAGAATTAGTCCTTTCACTGCTTCTGAGTTCAACCTTGAAGAGAAAATATTGGCAAAACAGAAAAAACAGTGAAGTACAGCCCAGGTTTGACAAAAGTAGACATCCAGTCAGAAGAGCTGCAGAGCTTCTCTTCATTTTTGCTGGCAGTCTGAGAACACTGAAACATGTTTTTGGAAGTGTGAGAGCTGTTGTTGTGTTCCTAAGAAAGGTATCTTGTGGTTGCATGCTGAACAGAAATGCAATATTTTATCATTTCTAGCCAGCCTCTGAATCACTTTTCACCTATGGAGGAAGAAGGGGTATGGTTCAGCCTCTATGTAGATGCCCTGCTTGGGGTCCCAGGAGTAAGCCATTGCTGACAGTTTGGACAGAAGCATTGATGAGAAAAGACATTCCTTCGCCATGACTCAGCTGCTGGTAACTTGACTGGGATTTTACTGGTGATAGAGTTTGTGCACGTACTGTAAATATTTCTACAGCAGTAAAACTGGTGCCAGACCTTTAGGATACACACATGCTTTTATGGGTGTGCATACAAAGCCTTTCTTCCCCATCTCTCCCAGTTCTTGGCTGATATTTCTGACCTGCTTGCTTCCAAATTAGATATCTGAAGGAAGCCGGCTTGTAAAAATCCTTCAGAAACCACAAGTCTTACTGTCGTAAGATAAGTCTGGACAAAACCTGGCCCCATGAGAAATGTTTTCCTCTTTACATCCTGAGGATGCAGTCTAGCAGTCTGGGTAGTGCAGCAGGACAGGAGCAGAGATGAGGATAGAGGCAAAGCATGGCTGGGATAGTTGCACAAGAGCTTGCTCAAACAGTAACAGAAACTCCCTTTTTATCTTCTTGCATCAGGAGCAAACATACACTGTTTGTGCAGAATATGGAGTGGCTCCTTGTTGAAAAAGACCAAAGAAAGATAAATATCACAACATTTGCTCAACTTTCCCATTTTCTCAAGTGTTCGCTGCTGGTATTCCAGCTATTTCTGTGTAAATCAATGTGTCACAGACGTGGCTGTACAATTGGAGCTCATTCCTTAGGATTTCTCCTGATGTAGTCCCCTCTCCTCATTGGAATTTGGGAGGGTGCTCACTGACTTCCTTAAAGTTTATCAGGTATCCCTGATTACTGTAAGTTAATGAGAAACCTTGTTTTGTGCCAGATCCGCAGCTGACATGCTGCCTGAGCACCACCACTGCTGTGACCCTGGAATTTCTTTGACTCATCTTTGTTTGTTCGTTAGTTTCTGTCTGTGGGCTTTATCACCCAGACCTCTGAAAACACTGAGTCTGGTGAGAAAAGAAGAAGAAAGTTGATCACTTTTATATTTCTTCCTCCTGGAAATCATCTGCACTCACTGGAGGCAAGCATTTGCTATTTTAATTATCTGTGCCCACAACTCAGCCACCACGTGCCCTTGTGAGACTCCTTTAAGTGATATAAAATGAAAGTAAATGCATCCTCTTTTTCAGTTCTGCATTTAATTAAGGAAATAAATAACACACAATATTGAAATAAAAACATTTCAACAAGCATTTATTAAGTACATAAGTTTCAGTATTTTCCATAAAAAAATAAATAAAGCATGAAGACCAATTACATTTTCATACCAAAGTATAAATTAAGTAATTAATATTAGAGAAACAATATTAAAAGTGTAATAGAATTCAAATAAATAAATAAAGTGCTTTTTTTGTAACCAAAGATGGCATTAAAATATATGTTCATAGCGTCACAGCACTAATTCGCAATAAATAATAACTTGAAAATGATGGCACAAAAAATGATGCATCAGAATTATGGCTTCCTAATTCTGAAAGCCCACTGTGAGCGGCAGTGACCTAGGTACAGTTGATGCTACCCGTCAGTGTGTTTCTGGAGAAAAGGAGTTGTTGGTCAGCTCCTAAACTATTAGCAAAAAGGGAAGATGTCATTTAGAGAAAGCTCCGCTGAGAGTGAACTGCACTGATCCAGCCGTGGCTAACAAAAACGACTCCTGAATCGTCTCCATCGCCTTTCACAAGCCATTTTTTTTCTGCCTGCTTTTTCTGGTTTCAGTGGTTTCTGTCCTGTGTGAGACCTCTTTAAAAGACTTTTATGATTGTATGATTCTATGACTTAAAGTACTGTTGTCAACTAACTACAAAAACGGGGAATCCATACTCTCTGGATGCTGTTAAAAGAGTGAATGTAGGAGGCAGGAGGAAATGAGCTGCCAGAAGCTGGGTGGTGGCATCTCCCATTTTTGCCTTCCTGGAGGAGGTAGGACATTTTTGCTCTTTGCTTTAGGACACTGTCTCAGACTTGGTGTTTGCCCTAGAAAGAAAGAAAACGGAAAAGGAGAAAATTAAAACTAGTCCATGGAACAGGTATCATAGAATCATAGAATTGTAGAATGGTTTGGGTTGGAAGGGACCTTAAAGATCATCTAATTCCAGCCCCCCTGCCACAGGCAGAGAGAGATGCCTCCCACTAGATCAGGCACCACATGAACAGGTATCACATGAAGTCAGCCACTAAGGGTTTGTGCTTCTATGTCCAAGTCCCTTAAAAGCTGTTTTGTAGGATGCTAGGGGACACTGGTATGTGATCACCTCTTCACAAGTATTCAGCAACTCTGTGGGCTTCCACAGTTCGATGCCTCACTTAATACCTCTTGGACCTGATTTTCCCCCACTCATCTAAATGCCATTAGTTTTGAAAAAGAAGTTGTTGCTTTCTAGCATCACAAGCAAGAGAAAACCAGTCAGTTAATGCCTGAATTTCCAGAGGACTGAGCACGTGAGCTTAGTTTTTCAATATGCTTGTGCCTTACGAGGGATGTAGCTAACATTCACGTGGGTTGCCTGGCACAGTAAGGAACTGAACCTAATACCATAATTAAAGCACAAAGCAATCACAATATTTGTCCCAGTTAGTGAAAAGAAATGATAGCAACTGCCTGATGAGATAGAATTTTTGAATTCTTTATTCAGTGAATGCTTGCTAACTTCTTTAAAACACCACTTTTCAATAAACTGTGCTCATTGAGAACAAATGACTCACTTGTCCAAAATTGCCTTGATGATCAGCTTCACCCAGGGAGCAGTGGGGTCCAGACACACTTCTCTGCCATCTTTCAGGGTAGCTCTGCAACAGAGAAAAAAGGAACGGGAGAGGTCTATTTAGTGAATTCCAAGGCAATTTCCCTTTCCTCTTGTAACATCGGAGTTTTCTAGGTATGATCTCCTTTACTTTAAACTGTATCATTTGTGGTTGTAGCCTAATATATAGTTGTTGTTTTTTGTTTTTTGTTTTTTGTTAAACCGGTTCATATCATCTCATATCTGTTTGTTTGAATGCATCAAATTATTTGACGGACTCACTGTTTTCAAAATTGCTTCTTTTTTTTTTTTTTTTTACGTTGCTTTGTTTGTATTTGTGATGGTGTTTAACTGAGGAGCTGAATCTTTCCATCTCAGTTTAGAAACTGTACTAGCTAGGCCATGGGAATTTTGTCACAGTAAGATTTCTGGAACTGTGACTGCATTATAGGACTTCTGTGCTAATGGTGTTTTTTTCATTGACTTCAGTAGAAGTATGATCATATTTTGACCTAGCCATTAAAATGCACGTTTTGATAGCCTGCTCAGTACAGCTCAGTGGCTTTAATTCTCTTTTCTTATGCTGGTGGAATTCAGTTTTAGAAATTTATTTGCTTGTGTGATAACTGCAGGTTTAGGTTGAAATATTGCATGGAGTATTTACGAAGCAGAGATTTGCAGAAATAAGATGCAACATATGACACACAGTGGAACATTCGTAGAAGCATCAAGCATTGCTGTCCTGGATTCTGAGCAGCCACGCCTGCTGGTTTGTTACATCTTTTAGGGAACCCTTACATCACCCTTAATGTAAAATCTGTTTCCTTTTTGTTAAGTAACAGAGAGGATTTTGCATAAGCACTTACATGACTTCGACGTTCTTGCAGTGAGGTCCGCTGGGGGTGAGGTTCACGTTCTGAATGAACTTGGGATGGATGAACTTGGAATGGGTGTCTATGCATTGGCATCGGAGTTCGACCCCTGAACGTGCTAGAGCCATACCTGTAAAACAAGAAGAAAAAAAAGGTAGTGTATGGACTGCTTCACTATTTGTGCAGGAAACACAACATGTTCTTTTTGCTTAGAGTATTAAAAATAATTCTTATTTTTAGGAATCTGAGGACTTGTAAAAGTTGCTTTCAGACATTCTTTTAGGTTGTCTAATAGCTATCCAAAAACTGCTGTTACAGCCACTAGTGGAATAAGGAAATGCAAAACCATAATGACTGAGCACCAGCAGTTTTAACACTGTGCTTTTATTTGGCTGGTCTCTGCACCTGGCTACCTCAGATTATATGTGGGTTTACGCCTTTCACCTGACTATACGATCTCGCCTGACACACAGTTATTTGCTGCACTTTGAAGACAGCAGAATATCTCCTCTTGTCAGCATTCACACTAGCAATTAGTTACAAGAGTTTTAGGAAGGATTTCTTTACCTTTGGTTCCAACCACTGAGATCAGGAGAAGAGCCATGCCGGCGATCACAACCTTGCCCATCATGATGCAAGAGTGTTTCTTCCTGGTGTCAGCTGCGCCTGGATGTGTGCAGAGGTGAGCTCCCGCAGCCCCAAGGGTGGCCAGTGCCTGTGCTGTGGTACCTGCCGTGTTTATATACTGCCTGCTCCCCTGTGTCCTCCAGCATCACGTGTGGGTCATACCAATGGAAACTCCTGAACCTGTCAGATGCTGTCGTAGAATGACTCACCGTGGCACGGGTAAACCCCTTTCCCTCGATGACCATGAAATCGCTTTTCATCCACAGAAAACACTTTGTTAATTGAAGGAAGATAAAAACATAGAATATGTACAAAATAGCCCTTTACTTAGCTTTGTGTAATCCGTATTTTTTGTGTAACACTCATTTTCTTATGATTGTTTTCTTTTGTACCTTCATACTTTTGCTGTTATTATTGTGTTACTCTTTGTGATTTTCCCCTTCTAGTGGAAGGCATTTGATCCCTGACTTTCTGCCTGTGTGTCTTTGTGCTTTGGTTTTTTGTTTGGTTAGGATTTTGTGGTTGTTTTTTTTTGTTTTGTTTTGTTTTTTAATATTATCATTATTAGAAGAAATGATAGAACCAGGAACTACTGTTTTTTAGAAATGATGAGTACTAGAACTGGATTTTAATGAGCTCTCCTATCCCTGACATGCAATTACATTTTTAAAAATCTTTATTTTCTGAGATGACCTATGGTGCTTTTTAATACATTAAAACCTAACCTCATTGAAATAAGCAACAAAATACAGAATGACTTTGGAGCACTATTGAGCATGTTGAATATTGAATTTTGAATTTGGGCAGAGGAAAATTCCAAAAGCTGCTGTGGGATTCTTGTTCTGGCATTAATTGAGGCATTTTTGCACATTTAAATTTGGCCCTGTAAAGAAAAGAGTTCTTCTATTATGATAAAATTAAAGGAAAAATGGAAATTGGATCATGAAAGAGGATTATTCAGATAAAGTCAGATATGTACAACCATTTTTATTAACAACAGAAAATAATACTAAAACACAAGCGTGAGATTTTTGTTGTTTAATGCATGAAGGAATCTTGTTATTGTTCTTCTGCCAGATAATGGAGACAATCAACGGAACAAAACATAGGACCAAATATGAATGAATATATGTTTATCGTTCTCTGACTCATCATGAAGGACACAAAGATTTAGGTATGCCAGGATGAATTCCACTTAGTATTACCATATGTATCAGTGTCTGTAGTTGTACACAAGTATATAAATAGTCACAGAGGATGTGTTCTGGTTAGTAGCCAAATAAGATGTGTAGACATGGAATTAAGCACCTGTTTTTCCTGTAAACTTTTATATTGCAGTGAACATAGCTGCATTAGGTAACCTGAGCACCTAAGCACTTAATAACAGCCTTTCTGTGTCAAACCAGAGGTCTGCCTGGTGAGTATCCTCTCTTCAACCGTGGCCATCAGCAGGTGTCCGGGAATGTGTAAGAAAAGGTCAAGTGTGTTTGAGACTTATGCCAGGTACAGTCCCATGCTGTGCCTGGCTTCGTTTGATGCCTCCTGATACTTTTATGGAAAACAGGAGTTAGCAATCGATCCTTATTGCTTATTTCCATCTTCTCCGTAATTCCATAGACCTCTATCGCATCTCCTCCAGATGATCTCTTGATACAAAATGTTGTCTGGTTGCCCGTTGCAGCCCAGATTGGGTTGTTCATTCATATATCTGGACGCACACACGCCCCCAACACACTATTTCCATGAACAGTAGACAGTCTACAGAAATATAAACTAGGGTATCAATGGAAATGTCTTCTGGCCTACATACAAACAGAAAATGGAAGTATGAATGGCATTGCCTGTGGCGTGTAGACCTTGTCCAAATAAGCCCAAGAAAGGGTTCTTTGTCTTTAATGTCATTCAAGGTTTTCATTAACTCAGAGATAAATTTAATGTTTCTGTACTGCATATGCAAAGAAGGTGATATCCTTTGTGGTCTTTGTGTAAAGCTTACTGCCTGTGGTATTTTAAGGAAATATCATTTCTGCTTTCTTGATCCAGACAGATAAGATGTTTGTGGCTATTGTACCTCATTACTAGTCAAACACAAAGAAAGGGCTTAGGTGCCTTATATCTATCGTGTATGATGCAAGGATTACAGTGTAACAAGTTTTGATATGGAGCAATGAGAGCAACTGAGTAGAGGGTTCTGGAGCCTGTGTTTTGATCTGCAATTTAAAAATCAGACAGAAAAACAAGAGGTAGTGAGCAGAGACGTGGCCTTCAAAAAACCCAAAACCAACAAATGTAAAATTCCTTTTGTGGTTACAGGGAGAAGTCAAAAAAGATGAACCATAAATGAAAACATCACATGTTTTATTATAAACTCTTGTGATTCGGACAAAAGCGAGGAGTTACTGTTTCAATTAATTTACAAGCTTCTAGTCTGGGAGATGTGAGGCAGGTAATGCCATGAACTAAAAGTTACTGAATTTTTAATGCATACAGTCTCCGACTGAAAAGAATAATTCCCAAGCCTTAACTGTGACTGTCATAAACAACATGTGTCAGGCTCCAGCTGCAGAAATATTTTCTTTGTCATAAGGTTTATCACTTGTTGGTGATAAGGTTTCTGAGAAATGGTGGGCTTGGCAGCAATATGATACACACAAATACAGACTAGAGACTAATCTAATATCCTGTATCCAACTTCTGACATTGATGCGTGGTACAGAAGCCCCTGCCCAAGTCACATAGCAAACTGGCATATATTAGATTATTTTGAATCAATCTGCAGGTGCTACTGCAGGCCTAAAATTAGCTAATTTCACTAGTGAAGGCTTTCTCATCAGTTTTTCTATGACATCGCAAAAGGCAGGAAAATGCTTGAGTGAAAAAATTGGAGTTTCTCAGATTATTTTCTGCATGCTTCTCCCCAGCTTTCCCCGACTTGTGAGCGACCTGGAACTGTACATTTCCTTATACTCCAGTCAGCAGTGGGGGATTTCTTTCCCCCAGGGTTCCTCCAGCACTGCTTTGACCTCATCTCCCTCAGTGGTTCCTCACTGGTGTCTTTGGAAATCCTGCCTCTATGTCTGAAATTTTAGATCCAAAAATTTAAAAGACCATTTAGAAATAGCTGAATAGCTGAGTCGGTGAATGTGACAACTCCTGTTCTTCCTTAAAATAATATTAGGTTCAGCAAGAAAGCATAGCCCTGCTTGAGCTGTAGATATCCTTCGGGCAAATTCTTCCTCTTATTTTCTTATACATCTGTGACACTGTATGCAAAACCTATGAATACTTCTGATGTGCAAAGGGAAAATGTCTCAGTTTTTTTGCATCTTTGTCTGGCAGTCTGCACCTTTTGTGTCATCTGTAGTTTCTTTGGGCTGTGAGACAGTCTCTGCTGGGAACCTTACCTGAGGCAACTTGACTGACTTGAGAGGGCCAAATAGAGAATTTACATATAGTTACCTATACCATAGGTAGATGTCTTTTCCACCTACCCATTTCTTAATTAGATAGTGACCAAAAATAAAAAATAAAAAAAAAAAATAAAAACACACACACACAAAAAAAGAACATTCTAAGTTTGCCAGCTGTCACACAATGATTTTCACATGATATGGAACAAATGCAACCATGAGATACACGTTTAGTACCTATCTCTATCTTCCTGATAAGCTTCAGCAGTGTCCGGATCAGCCCTTTGTGAAAATATTTGTTCTCTTTTGTTTAGGTAATATGGAATTCTGAAAGCCTAACTTGTTTGGATGAGTCCTCCTTCTCAGGAAAGGCTTACTGAAATTTTTGCGGTTATCTGTGCCGCTCTTCTTGAAGTTGTTTATGCTTGATATTTAACACCATTAACAAGAACAGAAATTGTGTTCATTTGTTCCTAGAAGAGCTGGGCATGGAGTGTAGCATATTTCCTAAATCAGTACCCTTCTGGGCATGTGTTACACAGGTCACTGTGTGACTGATTTAACAAATGAGTATCAAATGGTCATAAAGTTGCAGCAAGTCTTCTGAGAACAAGGATGAGAGCCAGAGCTCTGCTGTCCCACAGTACTACTTCCTCACCGCGCAGGAGGTGATCATCCCTGTTCCTGTATTTTCCGTGCAGTCCTGTGATTCTTGCTGCAGAGAAGTACAGTTGCAACACCTGTGCTGGTGAATAGTTTTTTCCACCTACGCTGATGATGAAAGCTCTGTTTTGGAGGGAGAAGCGCTTTCGAGTTTTGTCTCGAGAGGACCTGGCACAAGGATCTCCCTGCAGCACAAGCACGTGTGCCAGCAATAGATGACTATATAACACATCTAAAACCATCACCAGCACTTCTTGCTCTGCAAACAAAAACAATCTTTCTCTCTCTCTCCTTCTTCTGCATTTTCTGTTAGCTGGCTTAGTTTCACTGTTCATCTTGCTAGCTGTTCTGGATCCTAGTCCAATGCATTTATTACTCCACCCTTGCAGCTGTGCTTCAAAAATTCATTGGTGACGATGTGGAGCATTACTTCAGCAAAATCCCTGAGCCACAGTCAGAACCTTTACTGTTGACTCAGAACTTTATTCACAGTTCTCAGTAGTCCAAAGGAATCCAAAATTGCAGTCCTTCCTTTCTGTGCCCTATGGCCTATTCTCAATACAATCAAAAGTCATTAACAGATCAGTTTTGATGGAAAATATCTGTCTTTGTATATTCCTGGGGTTTCCCCATGTATGTAGTAACTGCATAGGAAATGAAGTCATCTCCAAAAAGGGAAGTTGTATTGAAAAAAAATAAATAAATAAGAAAGAAAAAAATGGGTAGGATGCTGCCTGAAGAGTGAACTGGATATTTGTGCTACTCCACTTACAGCTACTTTTTCAAAACAAAAGTGACCACTGCGGTTTAATTGCATTAGTTACATTATTAAAAAAATAATAATTTCAGTAGCATTACTCAGGGGCTTTCCAGAATTTCAGCCAGTATCATCGTATGTTGTCTTTCCTAGTAAATAAATACCATTTTTCATTAATCATCTCAAGTAACTGAAAACCAACCACAATACATAAACCAAAGAGTTTTTCAAACAAATATTTTATCTAGTGTGACAAAGCCAGGACTTCCAGAGTAAGCAGAAACAGTAGTTCAGAGTAAGGAAAGAGACCGTAAAATACGTACGAGTACCCCTTGCTCCTGCTCTCACACACGCTCGCTTACTTCCTGGCCTCACCTTTGAAAGTTTCTATGACTTCAGCTGTGGCAAAACTAGAAATCTGTTTTCTAGGTAGCCCTGGTCTACCTGGGAGAGGAGAATGAAATAATGGTAGTTTTTCTGAAGTTATTTTCAGGCCTATTGCCAGTTACATTTTCAAAGCAAAGCAGAATTTGCATCCCTGTCCTACCTGGGCATTGCAATTCTAATCATCTGCCTACTGGCGTAAACCAGGAATAAGTGAAAATCAATGGAGTCACGCTGCTGCATTGGATCTAACTACCAAGAAAGCACTGTCCTGAACTCAGATGCAGTGGGATGATGTGAAGGATGACAGCTACTAGGAGACAGAAGAGGGTGCTTTGGCCTCAAATTCCTGTGTGTGAGTCATCACGGCATTTTTTATTTCCAAAGTTTCAGCTGTATGGAGGAAAAATCAGTTTGAGCAAGAGAGAGGGAGGTTACGTATATTCCTCTTGCCTGCACCAGAGCAAAGGGCGAAGACAGAGGAACGTGGAGAGGAAGGGAACTGCAGGCTGCATTTTATCCTTAAGGCCCCATCTCCACTGGGTGGGAAGCTAGCTGGCTCCTTGTGGGACTGATCTTCACTAAGCAGACTGTATGTTAACTTCATGTGAAACCAAGACAGAGTTTTTAGCTCCTTAAACAAAGACCTCTGACACTGGAGCTGAGGGAAAATGCTCCTGAGTAGGAGCCAAACTGGAGGCTAAATTGGAACAAACGCATCCTAAGGAATCTGCTCCTGGTGCAGCCCTGCTGGTAGGACACTGCAGAAACCTTAGCTGACTCCAGGCAGGTAACTAGCCTGGAAATAGATTTCTGCTGGTTTATTTACAGGTTCTGCTTAAATATTTGCCTTGCTTGGTGCATGGCATCCATTTAGGCAGATTAACAATTTGTATTTGTTCTGCTCTATGGTGTGTTGATTTTCAGTATTTGCTGTGGAAGAGATTGGTTTCCCCTATGAATATGTAAAAATAAGGATTTGCACTGCAGTTGCACTTGGGTATTCCAGTTGCTTCTGCAGTTGTTACAGACGCCGGGCAGGAGTCAGGAAAGTCAGCGGAGATGGGAACAGACCCCAACTCCTGCCTCTTCCCACACAATCCTGCTCTTCGAAAAAAAAAGAGCAAAGGCAGCACCTCCAGCATTTGCTTTTTCGGATTACCAGGACTGTGCTGGAAGGTTATGTTTTTCAGGGGAACCAAATTCATTTTTCTCGCCACTGGCTTTACTTCCTCTTTCCTTCATTTTGTCTTGTAATTTTACTTCTATATCAAATTGAAAATTTGCATTACTCTGACTTCTTGGCAACTCCTGCTGTAGGGAGATTCTTTTAACTCTGGTGGTTTCTGTAACACTGACCAAGAGTCAACACTTCTACTGCTTATTACCTCAAAATCAACAATGGGTGAGTAACAGTTGAGTATTCCTAATGGCAGACCAAAGATGTGAAACAAGATAGAAACAACACATTTCAGCAGCAGGTTGAACGAATGTTTTAGTTAAGACTTCTTTTGCCTTCTCCCCCTGCTCGTAGACATACAATAGCTAACCAGAACTTGTGCGAAGGGGGGAGTTTCTGAATTTGCACCTTGTTTTCTTCCCAACGACTTACAAGTAGTTCTCTAGTTTTTAAAGGTCCAGTGATATGAAGACAGAATTTGTGGTTTTTAAGCCTCTGTAGTTTGCCTGCTTTTGGAAAAGTAACTCTGTTTGCATGTAAAACTTCTCAGATTTTGTGAAATTGACATTAAAAAGACCATTGTTTAGCAGTATAGATACATGCCTAAGCGTCCTGGATTAGTTATGCTCTGAATCATATCCCCTCACATCCTATGATTCTTGTGCATTTGCAATTCACCCTGGTGCTCTGGGGAAAGTGACAAAGCTATTAACTCTTCAAAAGAAAGTGCCTTGACAATTGAAAGTAGTCGTTTTGCAATCTGATCTAAACACCTCCAACGCAGATCGCTTTGAACCCGAGTAGATCCTACCTCTGTATGACTGATCTGTGCAAAGTATGACTGCGGGTCTAATGTTTACCAAACCACAATCAACCAAGATCTGATCTAGCTTGAACAGTCACGGTTACAATTGCCAGTGGTTTTACGCCTTTTCCAATTATTAAGTTGCATCCTGAACTTCTGAAAGCCCTTATCTCCTTCTGCCCTCTCTTTCATACTGTTCTTCAGTGTATGTCCTTCTGGGCTCGGATTCTCACATGCAGCTGACGACAGCATTCCACAGAGCAGTAGTACTTCACCACAGAAGTGGCAGTCAAGTTCCAAGAAGTTCCTTGAGATACACAGGAATCATGGAATCATCTGGGTTGGAAAAGACCTACAACATCATCAAGCCCAACCTTTAAATGCAAGAGTATAACTATCAGCCCTTCACAAAAGATAGCTACAGCTGATCTTGCTGACAGAATCCAGCCTCAAGCCATGGCTGTTAATGAACAAGTTCTTTGAATAAAAGTTGTCTTTGCCTACTTATTTTAGGAAAAATATTTTTCACTGGAATTCAATGCAAGGTGTGAAAATTACTCTTATATATCACCATTTCTCTTACTTCTAGCCCAGACCTAATTTACTGTCATATAAATTAATGTAACTAGAATACAGGAATCTACTCACTTCCAATTTAGCATAAATTGTGTGGTAACACAGACCATTAGTGGTGTGTGCCAGACCCAAACCAGGAAAAACGTCGGCATCTTAGATGTGGATCAAGGATATAAAAGTACAGCCAGGAGTCTGGTTTGCCCAGCACTTTCTTCCTGAAGGTCTGCTAAGACCTGTTCATTAAGCCCAAGCTGTTGAGATACCCAGTGCCGGTACAGTTAACCAAGAAACTATTGTGAGCATAAAGCATGTACTAGTAGTAATAGTCACTGAGCTGAATGTCTTACCACCCACACAAAACCATATCCCTTCCCCATTCTTCTTAAGTGTAATAATGGCTGGAGAGCCTGGAAACTGTGAATAGTCATTGTAAATTTGATTCCAGCATATCTTTTATCATTTCATTTCTGAAGTGGTATGCATGACCGCACACTGGCTGACAGTCTTCCATAAGGTTCATCCGGCTAATCACACGTATTCTTCAGAAAACATTTCCAGTACTTTTGCAAAATCCTATTGATTTCTGCAATTTTGGAGGACAAAACCTCTCTGCGTAGAAAGATGATCTCAGGCACAGTTTCTTACAGACTGTCAGAGAGTAAATGAGAAATGCAAGGGATCTAGGGCCTCTTCTTCCTGGCTAGACTTCATGTTTGCATCTGCTTCTTGGCTTTGGTGAGGTTTTAAAGGTTCTCTCCCAAATACATGAGAACAATCTCATGTATTCTAGTTTTACTGTTCTGGTCAAGGCATTTGGCCGAGATCCATTACACTGAAACCACTATAAATTTTCCAGTCTTAAAGGACTTCAGATACTTTGAGACAAGTTTTTCTCCTTCATGCTCAGGCTTAGTGTGTCCTTCCTAAGAATCTTTCAGATGATCCAAAAGCAGCTCTGACTTTGCCACTCCCTAGGAGGTCTGATGGAGCAAACCTTACAGACCAATATTCCTTAGAGCTGGTAGGAAATACATGGAGCAATGGTGTAAAATCACCATGCGTTGTGTCGTTTGTAACACAGCTCTGAGTGAGAACTTCCCTCCTCCATCGGTTTCTGATGGTAGTATCAAATGTATCACCACAACTAAAAATGTTTTGCCTTTCTCTGAATCTGACATAGGAACAAAACCACGTTACTTAGACATTTGCTGTCTGGCATCTCAAAATGTATCCCAAGTCTGCTCTCCTGAAGTCCACGGTTGTGATCCTGGTTTTTGCCTTGCCCCTTCCTCTCAGGGTCCTGACCTCTACTGCCTAGGGTGCTGCAGCCACAGTTACCCCCAGTATGATATATGATGATAACCTGATTATTCTGATGTGGTAACAGAGGGATAGAGTGTCATTTCCCAGACCTGCAAGGAGCACCATTACAAATGATCTAGTCAAGTTTTTGCCAGAACCTGACTCCGTGACTCAGTTTCACCTGTAACAACGGGTGATTCATTGCTGCTGGCAAAGCAGTTAAGTGACAACTGTTACTTTAGCAATGTACGACATTCAGAGCTTGAACCTTATGTCCAACCTTATGTGTGAAATCTTATGTTACAAGATCAGGACCGTACAGCACATCAACACAGCTGCTCCAACACTCCTGCTACTGCACACAAGCTTTATTGTTATTTTTGTGTTGGCCACAAGTTTGGTACTGACCTCAGGTGGAGCGTGGTGAGTGCTTAAAGAGTGACAGAACCCTTTGTGAGCATTGAAGGCCTAGCAAATTAATATCGTTGAAACATAAAAAAATTTTCAGGTAGTAGCACCTTAAAGAGTAATTCCCCAGTACTGTATTCAAAGCCCTTTGGCTATCCAGCTGGAATAAGCACATACTTATTACAATTGTGTTAACTTGGAGCCATCTTTGGTAAAAGCTTTAGCTTACGCTTCTGGAGCTGCAAAGGTCCAGTAACCACACTGCACATCTCAGCTCTATTTCTGCAATTTTAAACACTTTTCTCTGCAAAATGAGAGTCGCTTTGGCAAATATCACAGATGATAAAATTGTCCAGTTCTGTGTACCAGGAGCAGCGAGAGCTGCTCAAATGCTTTGTCTCCTTTTCTACAATTTGTACTTACAAGTAAAACTCTATGCAATTAATGGTTCATAAGCATTTGTTTTGCTCTTTAGTGAGGGATACGTAACAATTTAGCTGTATTTTTGACCAGGGAATGGTTACTAAACTGCAGTTTGAACACCATTTCCTTCCAGCTAACATTGCAAAATGAGCAGGATGTGCACTTGTTGGCTTCAACGTCACCTTTCACGCGAGTTTTTGAAGTACGCTATAGAAGTGTGTGAAAGGGGATAGCGATGGATTACACTTGCACTCATTATTAAAATTAAATAATAAGGCTTGAACTTCAAGGTACAGAATTGGAGAGGAAGGAAAAAAATGAGTTCTGGAGTATGCTTGAGCAGCCTCGTTCAAATTTTTAGTCTTTTATGCCCAGTCTCAAGATAGGGCTCAATTTATCATCGAGGTTTGAAGCACGGTGTACTGAAAGGTACATTCAAAATGAAAAAGCTGATATATTCTTTGTTGCCCTGACATAAGCACTCTTGCCATGGTAGATAAGAAGATACTGTTCAAAGTTTTGTACCACAGTAGTTCTTATTTTTCAAATCAGTGTTTTGGGATACTTCTTTATGAAGTTACTAATTAAAAATTGTGTCATCCCTTAAATTCAACATAGTGCATTCTGAAAGGAATGCATATACTGAATATGAATATATAATATAGTGAGATTAATATATCAGCCAGTGTGTGTCCTACTCTTTTCACCACCCAGTCTGAAAGGAAATGCCAAACATTATTGTAATCAGTCATCAAAAGAAATTCCGTACGAAAAGCATTTATCTGTTGCAGAAAGAATAAGAGCAAATAAGTTTTTCATACTGATTTTTTGAGTACGTGATTGAGAATGCGATTTGATGACACTAAGAAGTGTGAACAGGGTGGCACAAGTTCAGACAACTGATGAATTGCTTCCCTTCTGAAGACAATAAAAATTATATTTTACCATTCAGGCAGAACATTAAGGCAAGTCATATTGTACCACAGTGAGTTCCTCTGAGTCCTCCCTTATTGCCCTCTGCTTATTTCTTCTCTGAATCAAAGATATTTCCCAATAATCAACAGCTGCCATGCTGTTTTACTATGATTTGGGAAGATTAATCCAGGAAGGAATAGTGTTTCTCATTAACACGCAGTCAAATTAGAGTTTCCATGGAGGACTTTTGGGACTTAATTTGAGATCTGGAAATAGGAAAGGGCTAAGATTTCTGAGGTGCTCGTTATTACAGACAGGTTTAGTTTTGGTTTTGTTTCTTCACTGCAATGCTGGTCATTTTATTTTTAGGGTGATTCTTTCTTATTTTTTGAAGGAATCCCATTTTATCCTGTGGCTCAATGACAGCGATGGTCAAATAACTGAGGAGGTGGTCCAAGAGCTGCACTGCAGCAGTGGGAACAAGAGGCTGGGGCTGAGAAAGGCATAGGAATACCTTCTTTTGGCTTCCCCAGAGCTGTATGCCTCAAACTACATTGCGAGTGGTAGTAACATAGCCTAGAAAATTACTTACTGTAATCCATGGTATGAAACATCAGACATGCTGTATGGGCTGGCAGATAACATCTGAAGAATTAGCAACCATTGTTCTAAAGCCCTGAAGAACTAAGGTGCCATCAAATAAGCTGTAAGACACGGTGGAATTATAAGACATAATGACATTTTTATTGCAGAAGAAAAGCTATCCTTATTAAGCTGTATATATTAACATGTAGATCACCTCATTTCTTAGCAAGTTCAGTCACGTTGGCTTTTCCTGCTAGCAGCAATGGGCGTGAATTAAGGAAGTGTTGGACATCTCTACTAGAATGCTGAATCCCTCAACCCTGACAGAAACCAGTGCGGGTATCAGACACTCGGTACTGCTCGCGAAGCAGTCAGATCACACTTATTATTTCTGGTTTACGACAACTATCACAACTATCGCATTACAGCTAGAGCATTGAGCCACATGTGGCTGCTATAGTATAAAAAGAAAACAAGTAGGCTGGAGGCAGAAGAGCAGTTGTTGTGTAAGGTGAGCAACAGGTGCCTCGTGTCTTTCAGACAGAGAGCATGTCTCCCAGAGATGTTCATCTGCAAAAGGCAGAGCAACAACATTGCATTTTTGCAATTTCGCTGGCAGACGTGCCAGCCATCGCTCATTTCAAAGTGAATCATTCGTTGTGGGGACATCCAAAGGCCATTGTAATGTCATTTTACTTTGAGAGAAGAACTTTGTAATGACTTCCAGCAAGACAATAAACCCGTACCGCATCCTGTTGCAATCTTTCATGTTACACAGTGTCATCCTGGCCATCCTGTGTAAGAATTCACTTCTGCACTAATGGCACGCAAACAAGGATGTTGTCATTTTGAAACAGCGGTGGTGGTCGCTCCTTAAGGACAGCAGGGCAGCTTCCTGCCTAGGAGATGCAATCAGTATTTTAACATTTCTGTTAAGTGAGAATGCTTTTGCTCCAAGAAGGCGGCATTTTACCACCCTTCCACCTAAGGTCCTGGCGTAGCTCATTAGTGAGCAGAATAATCATCTGTCCCTGTAAAAGGTTGCATTAGATCTTCTCTTTCAGCATAAACCCAGCAAACACAGAAGTCGGGAATAGCAGAGAGTGGACATGCGCAGGGTTTCTGACAGCACTTGCACTCTTATCAGATGGCATCTGAGAGTGTTTAGTGCAGAGCTTACAGTGGGCTGTAAAACTCCAGCACCTGACAGCAAACATCCCGTTTTCCTAGCTCTTGCAGAGTATCTAGAATAAGTGGTCTCTTACCTGAAGCAGGGCTTTTGCACACTGCCGCAGCAGAAATGAATAATGCTGGCAGTGACTCAGCATGCTCTGCACGCTGCCCGCTTGCTGAGCCACAGCTCTTCCAAGTCCACCGAGCCTTTCCACACCCTTCAGCACTCTTGCTCAACCAGCAGCTAATGGCAATCGTCCCAGGCATCAAAGAAGAAGCCTGAACCACAAGGCTGAGGCCAGAACCTGGATCTGAAGCTCCTGTTCCTGCATCAGTATTTGACTGGAGACATTGTCCAAAGGACAATTGTCCAGCACAAAATTAGCACTTCAATTACATTTATTGCATTTACATGATGTGAAATACTGATGCAGTCAGCAAAAAGACAATCGTGTGCCTAAAGTGTTAACCTGGAACTCAGGAGATTTTAGTCCAGCTCTTGGCTTTGCTGCTGAGTTTTGAGACTGGGATTGTCAGTTAGGGTAGGATCTGCAAAGGTGCCAAAGACGAGATTGTCATCCTCTAAGGTGATTCCAGAGCAAATTAATTACCTTTGAAGATTTAGGCTTTATTTCTTTGTGCCTGACTTCCCCACTGTAAGATTACCCAGCTGCACAGCTAGAAGCTGCCTGTCTCCCAGAAAATTAATTTGAGTTACCACGGCTCTTTTCCAGAAGTTCAGAAAAAGAAACACTCTAAGGTTTACAGCATGAAGAAATGTTAGTTTAAGGGCTGTGAGAATTCAGTGATAAATACTTTTCTTCTAGCAAAACACGTATACACTTTAAAAAACAGGAACAGGGGATTGCTGTAGGTTATATGATTAAATGAATTATTAGAACAATTCTTAGACATGACAGGTACAGACTTCAGACAATGCAAGTCAATCTGGGTTTTCTTTTTGCAGGAGTAGGATTTGTGAGTTATCAAGTTAAAGTTAAGACATGGATCTAGAAGACCTTTGAAAAACACCACCTTCATTCTGCCTGCTGTGCTTGAAAATAGGCAGCTCAACGGTATGAGCTTATCTTTAACACTTTAGGCATTTTAACATTTTAAAATGAAAGCAGAACATGGAATTTAGTAATGCGAAGGCTTTCTTTCTTCCATTCTGAAATCTTTCTACCTTATAATCCTCTAGGAAGGATTCTTAGCAATGCATTTCACTCTTGTTGCATTTCATAAACAAACACAGCAAAAAAAAAAAGAAAATATTTACATTGGAGTATGGTTTTGTTCTGCACCTTAGAGCCAGGAAATTTAGCTACAGCTGACACCCTGGTTTTCATTACAACCTGTTTTGTTTTCACAGTAATGCTAGTAATAGACACTACACGGAAGCTGAATTTCCTTCTAGAAACTGATGCAGGTCACGTTTCCAATGTAGGATTTTTATGACTTATTTCTCTTTTGCATTACTTGACCTGATACATTATTGGAAATTACAAGGGTCTTATTCACCCCACTGAAGTCACTGGGGTGGTTTCCCTACCACACTTTTCACTTGTGAAATCTGAGATTTTTTTCCTCTGTCTCAAATGCCTTAACAATATCATTTAAGTTAAAAAACACTAGGAGGATTTTCTTCTGGTATGTGACACAGTGCACATTTCAAACACTTAAGCATTAAAGACCTTTATGACTACCCCGTAGCCATGTGTAAGTCCTACTACCACAGCCATTTCTACATCAAATTCCTTTTAAATACACGCAACTCAGCGGTCTTTTTGAAGGTTTAATTGTTCTGTCTCAGAATGTGTAAGATAAGCAAACATAACAGGGATCTGATCATTAAAGGAGCATTACATTCCACTGGAATCTTTTACTTCAAAAAGCCTGAGATCAAGCTCTATGGAAGTAGACACCAGTAAGGAGACGATGTTTTAAGAATGTACTGACTGAGGAAAATTATTAATTATACTGGAAATGAATAAACAGAACCCACTTGAGTGCTTCTTTATGTAAACATGGATTGCAAAGTAACGAGTCTTCCTGGTTATTACTTGAATCCCACTATGTAAATATCTTTTTTTCCAGTTAATATCTAGAGTGAGACAGCAACCAGAAATTATTGTCAGGAATCAGGGCTCAAATGTGGAGCAAGTGGGAAAGTTAACAGCACACGGATGAGAGGCCACAAGGGCCAGCTGCTCCCCAGAGGACAGGGGGCCAAGCACAGCAACCCAGCAGGCAGGGTAGGAGCCTCACTGCCCAGGCCCCATCCCACCATACCTGAGCAAGGTGAGCCAGGCAGGCCCAGATACCATGGTCAGGTTCAACCAAGAATCCAGATCACAGCAACAAGGCAAGTCCAAGCTCAAAACTGGAAAGTCAGTTCACAGATCAGGTGACCAAAACAACACAGTCCTTGACCATAAGCATCCATGAATGATGCGGAACAGGAGACTGGCCCTACTTCCAGCACAGCTCAGAAAAAAAGCAAAACCCCAAAGCCAGAGTTTAAATGGGCTTCAGGGCCCCTGGGTGGAGGTGTGTGTATGGAGGAAGCTGCAGGTGAGGCTGGTCAGGGCTATTGAGGCCAACTGGTGCCCTCAGAGCCCCTAAAAGCAGGCAATCCTTGGTACAGTGAGATCACTAATGCTGGAAACGCTGTTTTGACCTGCTAGTCATTGCTAGAGGGGTTTAACGAGGTCCTTGAAGAAATCAGCTGGAAATACTGAAGGAGCAAATCTTCTGAAGGAGCAAAAAGTTGTAATAATCAACTGCATGTCTTCCTTCAGCTGTAGACTAGGAAATTGAAGTTTCAGCTTTATGAGACCTTTGTGCCCTTCCTGAAGGTGTGCTTTCTTCCCCAGTCTTATAAACAGAAATAAAACTCAATCTAAATCATTTCTGAAGAGCAAAGGAAAATACAGAGGTTTTTCTTTTAGTTCTGGCACAGCAGTAAAGACCTCTCAGAATCTCCTTGCCTTCCATCTTCAAATGGCAGCCAAGCTGTAGAGAAGTATTGCTGTATTTGAACTGTATCCAATTCACACACCTCTCAGTGTAAACAGTCCTTTACTGTGTGAGGATACCTGCCCAGTGCCAGAATCTGAAGGGATTTTAAATCACATGTGCTTTCTATGGACTTGATCTTGTGTCCCTCGTCACCAGTGGCAAAATTTCCTAGTGCTGTGTTTCACGGTCCAGTCATTGGCTGAGGACGCCTTTGGTTTTGCTGAGAGCTCAAAAGTGCCGTGGTTTTCAGAGTGCGCCTTCAGTTGTTTTTCTAAGCCAGGTATATTCAAATTTCAAAGGGGGTACCCAAAACCACATCGTCATTTGGAAAAAAAAAAAAAAATCTTATCCATGGATTTCACCATTCCTTAGGATTTTAATATTAATATTTTTGCCACAAGTGATGAGGTTTTAGACTAAATTTGTTCACATTGCCAAATGAGAGGTGTTACCTAGAGACAGCCTGTTACCACTAATAGCCATTGCTCACTTTTTTTCTTGGGCAATGGCTTCTATTCTTGTAGCAGAAAAAAGAAAAAATGCAGAAGTATGCCCCCCAAGACATGACACACAATGAAATTAAGCGTTTTCCCCCACACTTGATCTGGTATTTATTTTTGAATAAGATATAATAATACCTTAGCAGGACACTTTGGTAGCACTAGAAGTGTTGTCAATGAAATGAATGTGAAAAATGTAGAATAATGCCTAAAATATAGTCCCGCTTCTCCTGTAGATTTTGAATTGTATGCTTAAAAGCTTTGCAATGTATGTTGAGGTTCTGCCCCAATACATGGACTAAACTGTGTTCTTGAGGATTGCTTTGAACTGGAGTAGAATAATCTGATGCCCATGTGATTTTCAGAACTGGTGACAAAGAGGTGCTCATATTCAATTTTATGAGAAATAGCATCATTTATGATACCAGATTGAAAGTAATAAGCACCGACAAGTTACTGCACGCATGGACAAACCACCCAGGAAATAGCAAGCTGTTGACTGGCTAATTGAGAGTTCTCTTTTTTCCGCACAGGTGCTCCATTGTGTTGTAAAGCCTATTCTGGAGTTTGTGCTTACCGTGTTTTGCTGTGTCAGTTTCAGGCACATCCACCTGGTCCTGGAAGTTGTCAGATTATCCATATGGGTCATAACTGGTAAGAAGCTTATGTTTACTAATGAGACATGTCACACAACAGCCTCAGTGACAAGTGTAGAACAGGGAGGATCTCATCCCAGGAGGACTCTCAACAGCATCCTCTTCTAGCACTTGTCCCAGTATCAATCCCTGTATTTCACATAACAGTTTTATTTGCTGTTCGCTTAGTGAGAACAGCGGGCAGAATGAAAAATAACATCTATATCTCTAGCAGGTGATCCCATGCTGGCAAGCCTCCTAAGGACTGCAGCACACCACTATCTCAGTCATTTTAGGTGCTGATAGATCCAGCAGACAAGAGCTCATTGCTACATACGTGATAGTGGTGTCTGATGGGAAGAGAATGTTCCGCCTCTTTGCAGTCTCATTCATCCGGAGGCTCAGACAAAGGATATTTGCCTATTCACAACAATGGCAGAAGCAGCTTCTTGCATTTGTGCAAGACAGAATAGGCTAGAATGGATATCTATTTTTTCTTTTGTTCAGGGCTCAGCATTTTTGATCCAGATTATTTGTTTTAATAGTACTTGGCCTTGCCAGGAATATTGGAATTTCTCTTTGCAAGTGCTTCGCAGACTGTAGTATAATTTCAGCTTCTTTGTCCAGGACCAGTTACCCCCCCCCNAAAGCTGGCCTTTCTCTGCTATTATTTCTTGCCCAGAAGGATCTCCTGACATCCCTGATTATGGCCCCCTTTTATGCTCTACATCTGCTCCCCCAGCCTCAGGCTCAGCACAAGCACCCCTTGCATCCAAGTCCACCCTCTCCCTCCCTCTTTTCTGTCCCAGTCACCACAGTAAAATGCAGCACAATAAAATGTAATTACAGAGTTTCTTAAAGCAACCTAATTAAGAAGTCAAGTTTTTCCCCACAGATCTTTTAGACAAGGGGTATATGAAAGACTGGTCAGGCAGCAATACCTATTCACGAAACATCCTGCTCCCAGAAACCCACTCTGAGTTGTGCCTCCCACCGTTTCTTTGGTCAGATGAAAACAAGGTAAGCAACTACCAGCCCTGCTGACGCAGTGACTGCAGGCATTTATGCAGCAGGAGAAATGCGGGTAGCCCTCTCTGTGGTTGCTTCAACCCTCCCTGTGGGTCCAGGCAGGCCCGCAGTTCCACCTTGTGGCCAAGTCTGACACAGCAGCTTTTTGTCACTGACATTCAGAGCTCGCCCTTAATGGTAAGAAGCAATTCAACACCCAATCCAAAATCTTTGTCTAGCCCTGCACTTTGCATGCATGTTGAGTTCATTCCACCTGACCAACATTTACGCATAAGATTCTGCTCTCGCTGTGGAAGCTGTGGCTGCATTGTGACTGAAGTTGTGCACCACCATTACCCCAGTTGTGATCACATTGGTGATATTGGATGTGATTGTATGTCCCCAAAAGGCCACTGATGGGAGACTTAATTGATACACACTGTAAACTACTTACAGCATGTAACTTAGCTTCTGGAACTGGAAATTTTCACTTTCCTAATGGGCTTCATGCCAAACAGCACATGCCCCAAAGTAGATCTATGGGACTCAGACCACCTCTTCGATAAGAAAGTGCCCATAACATCCTGCCCTCTGTTTCTAATCTTTTATTCTTCTACATCAGCCATTCCTCCTCTCCTTTACTGAGGAATATGTGGTAATGAACACTGATTTCATCCAGGTACCCGTATCACCTGTGTCCTTTGCCTACCCACTCACTGATTCATGCAGACACCCTAGCAGGTCCTGAGACACAAAAGCTGTGTTAACCCTTTGCCAACATTTTAGGCTTAGCCCCAAGTTCACTGACTATTCTTTTATTCTTTGTTCTTTTTTTTTTTTTTTTCTACTGATTTGCCCTGTACAGGCAAATGACTTACTGGTCTGTAATTTCCCAGACTCCCAGATTTACCTTTAAAAACTGGGCTTCTAGTTGCCAGTTTCAAGTCTGGTACCAAGGTAGGTTTAAACGAGAGGTCTGGCATCTGTGGTTGTGTCTAAACATTTAATATGCCAGACTTCATATTCCTTTCATCTTTTCTCTATTTGATGATTCTTTAAACTTTGAAAGCTACTTTTAGAAATGTCTAATAGCTTCATTAACAGTGTTTAATTACACAGGCTTTTAAAGCATCTTTCAAACACAAACAACTTATTTTCCCTGCACTACAAAGAGACATTAGAGCATCCTTAGCAGTACCTTTACCTCTGATACACAGATGCTCAGGGGCCTGACACCCCCTCAACCAGCAGGAGAGTACTTTTATTCCAGCTTTGCCAAGTGAAATACAAGCTTTTGTCAAGATCAACTCTATCATAGAAATAGCATCCTTGGGGCTGCACCACCTCGTGGAGTTTTTACTCTGCTGCATCTTTACTATCCTAGAGTTACAGGGCAGGCACTGGTCAAAAGTTCATAGGTGTTGCCCTGTGTTATTTTGTTCTTAACATTAGATAAGATTATTAATATTAGTGCTTATATTGGAATGGTGTGGGTTTTGTTTCTTTACAGACCAGGACAAAGGCTCATAAATGTGTAATCAGGAATTTTTATCATCATTTTTAAAGAGCAAATAAAGTAAAGAAATAAGAAACAAGGCCAATGTAAGAAAGTGGTTCGCATATCAAATCACTTCTTTTAGTATATAGCACTTACATAAATCTTTTGAATGCATTTTCAGAGTTAATGTACCAAGGAAGGCTTGCAGTAAGATGTTTTTCTTAAAGTGGGCTTGGTGGAAAATAGATCTAAGAAAAATCAGAAGGCATCAGGGTAGAGAACATAAATAAGAATTTACAGAAATTTTGAAATTCACAAGAACATCTGACAAAAAAAATAGCTGTTTTGCTTTTATTTTGGCTGCTACATCAAAAGTATATTTATTTCACAAGAGAAATTTAAAGTTATAACATTTTAGTTCCAAACATAAGTGCTTAAATGGATACTGCATTCAGTCAAAAATTATGTCCTTTCTGAAAATATTTGCACAGCAAGTGATCCAAATGATTACTACGCTGTAGTGCAGAGGCCCCAGTAGCTCATAAAAATTAAGTGTTGCAGCAATATGTGCACTGTGACCATAGATTTAAGTTCCAGGGTACAAAGAACTTAAAATACCTGGATTTGAGTGCCTTAGCGCAATCATTTTTAATTACATTTGACACTACACTTGTATTTTGTGACTAGAAGGCAAAAAGCACAGTTAAATTGAAATCCTCTCAGTAAATACATCATAGATATAGTCTCCAGCATAACAGTCCCATCACCCCAGGAGATGAGGAAAAGCAAGAGCAATAATGACTCATGTAAATCTCTGGTGCATATTTTGCTGCGGAATCCACAAGAGGCCAGTGCAAGCTCACGACGTCGGGCTGCAAACTGCCTGCAACACGAGCCTAGCCAGCATGGGCAGACACCCTGCCCCACTGTTTCTTTGGCAGCAGTTGAAGCTCAGCACACCTCTTGGACCCCTCAGCTGCTAAACAAGTCCCCTAGCACCTTAGCATGACAAGCTGGGCAAAGCCAGGGATTGTGGCCACGTTGAACTAAGAGTCCAGTTACCAGGCAAGGTTACAGTGATGATGCAGGTCTCAAAAATCCATCCTCAGGTCAAGATGAGATCATCTAGTAATTGCATATTGAAGTCCAGAACAACCTCAAAAGAATTTAGTTCACAAATCATAATCAATAGGGTCCATAGCTAACCACAGACCTCACTATGAGTAAGACAAATACCAACCCTTCTACAACACAGTTCACCAAAAGAGTAGAGGTCCCCCAGGCTGATCTTAAATGGGGTCTTGGACCAATGGGCAGGGAGCAGGGGGTAGGGAGGTCCCAGGTGAGGCAGATCAGGGTGATTAAGGCCAATTGGTGCTCTTAAAGCCCTAAAACTGAAAGAGATCATGCTTTTCATTTTGCAGCATGGAGTTATGCATGTGCCTGCTGTATGGAGTGTTATGACGGGAAAAAGCATATTCTGAACTGGGCAGGGCCTTGTCCACTGGTGTGGGGTGGACAAAGCAGAAGGATCCAGCCCCGGAAGAATATCACCTGTGATGACATTTCGGGTAACAAGGGCAGCTGTCTTTGAACAGCGGAGTCCGGTCCCTTTTCAAAAACACTGTTGTTATTGAAGTGCAAATTGATGATGTCATATGTCAAGACAGTGATACCAGGCTGAACATTCAGGTGAGTCTTGTAGAAAGGACCAGTGGTCTGAGAGTCCTCAATTTCAGGTTATTTTACTAGATATTCCTTAATCTCTCACAGAGGTCTCTGAAATTCTGGAATTTATTGCTGTGAAACAAAGGCATAAAAATTTAGTGCCAGCTTCTGCTGCACTACCCATCTGACTACTACAGAAGCACACAGGGGCCAAAGAGGATCTGTGCAGCTACCAGGTGCTCTGGGAGAGGAGCATTCAGCTCCCCGTCTACATGCCTCCAGTAACAGTCGGACATTTACTGCTCAAATGCGGTTCCTGTTTCTGCAATATCTTTTGCATACGATTTCACGCCTGAAATTGCTTCCATTCCTGCACCTGTTCAAACCTGTGCTTTCCACACAAACCTGGGTGAGCATACCATGCAACTTACAGTCCTTAAGAGACTCTTATTTCTCTATAGCTTTTTGTTTTTCTCTAAAGCTGGTTGAACTTCCTCTAGTTGAAGACTGCCTTCGTCACACAGCAGCCCATGGTTTCCTGAGGTGAGAATTGCCTTCTGCAAGCACGTACATTTCGCTGGTGCAGAGTGCGCAGTGGGTGCTGGGACAACATGGTCCCAGAGTCTGAATTTGCATTTCCAGAGGGCAGCTTGTTCAGATTCTTCACTTGCAGGGACATGTGTACTGGCTGGAAGCAAGGTATCGCCGGCAGGGCTGAGAGTGACAGTTTCAGATGGATCAAATTCCAGACTGGAAGACACACCCTCTGAACAACTGCGTAGGGAAGAATCTTTCCAGAATTTCAGCATCTCCTAAACAGCTATTGACTTGTTTGTGTTGCTTTACACAGGAGCATAGTTCATAGTCCAAATCAGACAGTGATTTTATATGCTGCTGTGTTCCATCTGCCTCCTTTCTCATCTGGCTTTATTGTTCCAACGTGCTTCTCAACCAGAAAGACATTCAGATGTCCTCAACAACGAGATCAAATTTTAGCCTTGTTAACTCCCATGTAACCTAGCATAGGTTGTAAACGCATTAACCAAGCACTGAGAAAAGATTTATCGCTTTAGAGTTAGAGACACTATTGTGTCATGCAACACCACTGAAATGCCACCGCCTCTGCCGTAGAGCTGGCACATAACTGCCATCCACAGCACACAGCACTCACTGTGCTCTGGGACCCTACTCCGAAGAGTTTAGGCCTTGGATAGCTGAACAAGAAGAAAAATGTGATCCATAAGGTCAAACACTTAGAAGAATAGGAAATGACACAGTAAGTATATAAATGCATTTATTCTTTGTAAAGGATGCTAGATGGCTGAAATCCCCCCAGAATGGTTATTTGGTATTGTAATAGAAAAGCAGCATTGTGCAAGGTTAGAAGGGATTCAGAACAAGCAGTTAGAGTGTCTACGAGGTGATTTTCGGCAAGAAGAGCGAATAGAGCTGAGGAATGTCTTAGTGTCAGAGGGAGGACTTTCTTAGAGAGAACTGAGGAGTCACGGAGGTCTCTTCAGGCCGCCAGATATGAGGCAGAACCTCACAGATTCAGCCCAATCTGTTTTGCTTTGCACTCTCCCCTTCTCAGTGCTCTCTGTGCTTGTGAGATTTTAAAGAGTAAAAGAATAAATAAAATGCTACAGACGCTTATAGTTCCCCTGTTCCACTGTCCCTTTAGATATCTAATGCAGTACAAAAGGTAAAAAGTCAGTTCTCTCTCCAAACATTTTTTATGGTGTACTTCAGGGTTACTTGCTTACTTTGGCAATATTCAGTATGGAAATGAAAGTTTTTAAGTCTTGGATTTCACAGTTTCTGTGCTAGCTTCCCAGCAGCTTGGTGTCTCACTCAAGTTACTTGTGCTTAGCAGCATACAGTGAAGAACTGTACGCTGTGCAGAGGCACGAGGACACAATGTGAAGAATGTCTGCACTGCACAGCAATCCTGAGCAAAGGAGAGTGGGCTGCTCAGACACAGAGGCGGGCTGCAATTGCCGCGCACTCCCTCCGTGCCCCCCAGCCTCTGATTCCTCACTTCGTAATTACAAAGCAAAAACGTGAGAGCACTATTTCCTGTGCTATTCCTTTTCAAGCTGGATGCTTTCATTGCACAAAGTGTTATGTACGTAAGGCTATCTGAAACTCGTTTCAGTGTGCTTTGCTGCAACAACAAACTCTGTCCTCATCTGTACAGGAGAAGCTCTGGTGTGTAATGGCTCTTTAAGAAAACCTGACTTTCTTCTAGAACAGGTGCTTGAACAAATGAAGTGGAAGAAGTGTCAGTGTGCTCTTCATACTCTTTATCTGGGTACCTGGCATGAGAAGACAATAGAGTAGCTGATCTCTTTCCAGGTGACTCGTGGTTCAATCTCCTAGATGTCCTAGTGACACTGTGTTTACTAAAAGGTTGTTTTCCTTCAGTATTGATGGACTTTCATCATTTTATGCCATCAGGAAATTTGGTAGAGTAAGTTACAGTCATGTAAAATATGGAGGAGATGACAATTAGCTTTGTATCACACATTTTTTATTAAAAATAATTGATAATCTCAATTGCAGTAAAACATCTGCTAAATGCAGTCTCCCCATCCTGTCTTGTCCTTACCATTTTCTTGAAGTGTGTACGTTCTAGTAATGCCGGGTAGCAACGTTGGCAGTCTTTATTAAAGTTGCTTCCATTTGGTGCCCCAGTGCAGAGTATTGTCTGAAAAAAATATACTTTCTTTTGACAAGTATGAACAGAATGATGTCTAGAAATCTGGACTATTTTTTTTAACCACTGAAATGTTCACATAAATGATGACAAGGTGTTTACATGAATGCTTTCTCACCCATATCCAGCCTAGCATTAAACCAATTTAACATTTGGAGGCTTTTGCTTCATAAGTATGATTCAGCTTCAATTGCTATGAAGCAGGAATATTTACCTTATTTTGGTACTACACAGCACTACATCTTGGTAGTACAGTATGTAACAGGGACACTCCTGAAGTGCAGTTTACTTTAAACACTTTTTTCAAATATATCTTGCATTTTATGCATAAAAACAATTGCTGCTGAGCTCTTCTCCAAAATTTGTCAGAGACCTGCGTGTGCTCGGGGTATTTTTAAAACAAACAGAAAAGAGGGGACGGTCCACATTAGGACTTAGCTTCTTTAAGAAATAAGTAATTAAAGAAAAATCATTAGCATATTGAAAATGGGAGTCAGGTGCTATAGTCACATGACCCTCAAGTGACCATTACGGAGGCGTGACCAGAGCATAGAAGCATCCTATAAGGCAGCTGTGAGGAAGGGTTGAGGCTGTTTTGAGTGTGAGAGAATGTGCAAGGTCTTATCCTATGCTGCTAAGAAAAAAATGTGACTAGGAGGTTCTCATTTTAAAGACAGAAAGAATTAATACGTAGAAGGATACCTAGGAAGAAATCTGAGCAAGTAGTGCTTTACAGAAAGCATAATTGAGGTTGGCCTGGATCTGGAAACCTTGAGAACAAAGAGCTGGAGAGCTGCTTGAGAACAAAGAGCTGGGGCTTCAAAGCACTGTGAGAGTGGGCTTGGTGTGCTGGGGCTGGTTGGGCTGTGATGGAGCGAGAAGCTGTGTGACTGCAACTCTTTTGCATAGTACGTTTCCCTTTGCCCTTAACAATATTGCTTAGCTCCAGGCAATGAAAACATGTGTATGGCTTTATGAGACTCTGATATCAAATAGATGACTTCATGGGATATATGATCAATGCCAAGCCGTGAGGCGTGGCTGATGATGTTTTTTCTTCTGAGGTCAGACTTGCACTTCTAACAATGGCTCACAGGGGCAAAGGCAGTGTTGTGTGCAGGTAGCTTTCCACTCAGGCAAAGGTTAGTGCCTGAGACACTCCAGTTGTTTTATCTGTGTGGAAAGCCATAGCTGTTGGCACATCCACTGCCCCAAACAGTAGGTCTGCTCCTCCTTTTCTGTCATTTTTTTTTATTAAGAACTTGTGGCCCTCAAAATGGTATGTGTGAGGGATTATGGCTCACAAAAGAATGCCTTGTAGTGGATGTGTGTTTTGTGTATTTAGTGATTTGAGCTAATAATCTGTTTCCTAGTTTCTGATCTGGGCTATGCTTATCAGCTGTGCCTGGAAAACATGTCCTGGCACACAAATATTGCTGTTGGCACTAGGGTGCAATGACAGAAGATAATATTGTTAAAGAATAGGAGGCCCTTTGCAGGGTAAACCCAGTTGTACTGAAGTCCTTGATTTGGTGCTATTATAAGTGCAATCCTCATGGTAACTTCTGTAAGGTAAAGCAAAGAATTTGTGAACTGCTACTTGTTGATTCATGTGCAATTCAGATCTTGTCACTGGAGGCTCTGTCTGAGCCTCCCAGTATCTGGCTCAGGAGGTCCAAGAAGCATTTTCCATATTTGGGGTCAATGCAGATCTGAAGTTGTCCAGGAACAGCTGTTTGCAAGCAATATGGGGTATTTTCTTTTTCATTGTAAGGCTGAGAAATCTCTCATGAGCTCACGTGTATCCTGTTGTGTTTCTCAAAACACTGCCACTGAAGTCCAGCATGCCTGTGTGATCTTGCCATGGCCAGCCTGTTTACTATGATTGCATACTGCAAAAGCAGAAGAGGAAACTTTTAGCACTTTTTTTCCCCCACTGTTGGAGGTGTTCTGGCTTGAGCAGTCTGTAAGTTAATGATTTGAAGCCAGGTTATAAAACAGCTGGACTCCAAGTTCCAATTATTTATTAACTTAGAATTATTTACATTAATCATGCAAGGAGCCAGAAAAGTAGCATATCCTTATGGACTCAAGGATCACCATATCACCTGCCTGTATTACCAAGCTGTGACGTTGTTATATTTCCAAGGCACACGAACTATGATTTTTAAGAAGGATGAGCAATAATGCTCGCTCTGCATGTGATGATCTGTTTTCCTGTGAGAGGAATAGGGACATTCTCTCATTCTTGTAATTTACAATAAACTAACCATTGCTTTGTGGTCCTAAAGACATCTTTCTCCTGTGTAATGTTCCCAGTCTGCAATGATGAGTCTCCACAAAGTAGCTATCAATTAACTGCATGTGACTTTAATGAGATCAGAACTGGGTCATTGGTACAAGTAGTTCAAGTGGGAGAATGAAAACTAGACGCAAGCCTGAGCCATGTTCACCAAACCAATATAAAAATCAATCCACCTGGTTTGGCTAGAAGTTAGGACTATAGTCCTTTATTACAATATTTCCTATTACAGCTTTAGTATATTAAAGACATCTCTGCTTGAATCTAAGTAATTAGTGCATAGGGTTTTCAAAACTTACTTGTAAACTTAAA
Source organism: Anseranas semipalmata (assembly GCA_013399115.1). Lineage (NCBI taxonomy): Eukaryota > Metazoa > Chordata > Aves > Anseriformes > Anseranatidae > Anseranas > Anseranas semipalmata. The sequence goes on from VXAA01002104.1 coordinate 449,349, forward strand.
GATGTGTAACAGCTTAGATTAATCTTTAAAACAAATACCTTAAATATTGGATATGAGGATGAACACCGAAGGGTTAACCTCACATTGCCCAGTTATAAGCTGACGAGCTGGCCTTCAGTTTTTAAAATACTCATATACTTCCTGGTACCCACCAGCTTCATGGTGTCAGTGTCCAGCAGGGTGGCCTAATTGTCAGATACAGATTGATTTGACTTCATCTTGATTTAGGAATTTGAAAGTAGGCTGTGCTTTCTCTCTGCTCTAATCTAGAACTGTCAGGGAGAGTGCTCAGGTATCTGAAGCTGTGACAGGAAAAATCACACTTCTGGGTTTAAACAAGTTGAAGTTGTATGGATGTGTGCTAAACCATTGTGGAGGAGCTGGAGCAGCTCCAGAGGTGGAGTTTGATGTGAAGCTCCAAGCTCACTGCAGTACAGAGCTTCTATGGTGTTGTGAATTGAGCAAAAATCCTGTATGTTTACTCCTTCACGTGTTTTGAGAAACTTCTCAATATTATACAAACCAATAAAATCCTTATTTAAATATTTTTCAGGTGTAGGGCTAGAAGCTCTACAGTATAGACTGTAATCCTAAATATCAAATCTATTGTGTTGCATGTACATCTGTGACTCTAGCTCTTGAGATGAGCATACCAGAGGACAATGATATGAACAGGAATCAAATATTAATGGGTCTGTTTTGCCTGTCTCTAACATGAGATGATACAAACCAGAAGTAACTTGATAATAATCACGGTGTAGTAGGACTGGTATGAAGGCAAACTCAGGCTTAGTATTTTTCATGCTCTTCTCTCTGTGGCCCAGTAATGTTCGGTTTCAGGCTTGGTCCTGTGAATAAATTGCTTGCTAAAAATGGATAGGCAAACAGCAGGAATTTAGAGGTTTATGTTCTGATTTTTTTTTTTTTTACAGCTCAAACATCTGTTTATATGATTAGCTGCTCAGCAATTAAGCTAGGTAACGGTGCTTTCTCTCTTACAGACACAACTCTTGCCTAGTGAATACTATTTGTAAGGTATATTAAGAAATTGAATTTACAGCTGTATGTGATTAAGTAATCAAGCTATGCTGACAATTTGTCATAATGTTATAAACCCATATATTTATACTTAGGCATCATCTGATTGCATGCATTTATGATTCCGCTGAACACTAGAGACTTAAGTACATCCAGAGAAGGAACGACCGCTTTATCCGATAGGTTAGAAAACAGACATGAAAAGAGTTTAAAGTGTAACAGTGCTTTCAGCATGGGATGTTTCAGGGTGTACCCTGTCAGCAAATAATTACTAAGAGTCAGCAGGTGGCCTCTCATTATGAAGTTAGTGATTAAAGTGTTAACAGGAGCCTCCCTGTAGGTGTAACCGTGACTCAGGGAGTGCTCCTGTCAGCTGCTGGGAGGAAGGAAAGTGGGTAGGTAAATGCTCCCGACATGCACTGAGGTGCGGGGAGTGTCCCGGGTTTCCAGCACTCTCAGTTTGTTGAGCAAAACAGTAATTACCAGCTCTGTGGGTTCCACAAGGTAGCAGAGGTAGCTGTCAGCTGCTGTCATGCCTCTCCCAGGGCTCAGCGCAAGGTACGTGAAACTCCTCTGCTTCTGTTCTGCTCACACGCGCAGGTAAGTGAAACGTAAAGCTGGAGCTCCTCTGCTTGCTGTGTAACCTGCAGCGTCAGTAGAAAGCAAGGTCCTTCGCAGTCATCCAGAACTTGAGTCAAATTCCTTTCGGGTAATTAGGGTGCTGGAGGGAAGGAGAAATGTTCAGTCAGTCAGAAATTCTTATAAAAAGTTCCTAAATCTCCAGGCAGCTTGCATGAGTCACTTGTGATAAAATAGGCGGCTAATAGGCAGTGCTGCCGCTCGGCGTGTACGTGGGCACGAGCCTTCGCCGCCAGCAAGACTGTAAAGGGTATGTCGGTGACCTTGTCTGCTCTTTCTGTGAGTAGAAGCTATCTTTGCTAAGTGACCCGAAATAGCAAATATCTTCACAGTAATAGGTATTTCATGTCTGAAATATGTTTGGTGCAAGCCCCGCTGTATAATCATTGTTTGTGCAAAGGGAGGGAGCCTGTGTATCTTTCCCTTGGTGCCTCTGAACGCTGAGGGGCCGTGTTCACCGATAAATACCGACTTACTTCTGGTTTCGGTAATCAAGGCCAATTCTGCACGTGCCTGAGCGGAGGGGTTACAGTGTTTTGTGTATTTGAGTTGTGCAGTGCTCTGTACTGTAACAGTAAATTCTTTAATTGAAATGTAAAAAGTCTGGAAGATTTAAAAAACAGAACAAAACTCCAACTTATTGTCAGTTGGGGGAAAATGCAAATGTTCGGAATAAGTAGTTTCTTTTGATTAGACCTTTGCTTTGGTGATGAAGACATGTAATTTCAAAAAAAACTCCAAAACATAAAAACATAAAGGCTCATCGAACTAGAGCTGTGGCTAGGTAAAGACCTTATTCTGCTGAGATTGAATTTCTTATGTATGTGAATAAATCCTAAACTCATTTTTTTAGAAATAGATAATGGTTCAAAAAGATGCTAAATACCAGACACCACTGAGTTTAGGAAACTACTTAGGTATGTAGATGCATTGTCATGCTTAATGTGCAAAGCTTGAGCCATACAAAATGTTATATGTATATTTTGCTGATAGCTAAGTAAATAGATAGCTGAGCCTTGTGGTTTCTGTTTGAGAAAGTGAGTGTGCACACCATCCTGTCTTCCTGTATTCTTGGAACAGCTTTGGGAAGCACAAGGTCAAAATACATAGAAATCTGTAGGGGTTTTTGTGGTTTTAGTTTTTCTTAACACTGGTAGGAGCTCTGCATAGCACACCGCTTGCTCTGCAGTCCCCGTCTTAAAATATGGATGTGCCAAAAAGCACATCCAGGCAGTTGCATACAGACTCTTCCTTAGGCTGTTACACGCAAATTAAAATGCTGCTTGGCGTAACTCTGGGGGTCGGGTGGCCCTCTCCTCCCAGCCCTCCGCTGCAGCCACCTCCTGTCATCCTTGTGTAAAAATTTGCGTGCGTGTTTGCTCCTACCTTTGCTTTGTCGTCGCTCCACCGTCCTGTCCCCGTGCTGTCCCCTGAAGCAAAAAAATTAAAAATCACTGCGTTTAATAAAATTAAACAAGTCCTCTCATCTCCCCCTCCACTAACATTTTGACTTTTTCTTGGAAAGAAATGTCTCAAGTAAGGCATAAATCTTTTTCTAAAGGAAAATTCCATACAGTTGTTGGATTTGTTGTGTACCCTGATGCGGCTGTTGATCCTCTTGCAGTAGTCTTTTATTCCTCATTTTCCTAGACTTTGCTGATAGTTTCAGTCTTCCTCTGGAGTTTTTCATTTTGCATCTGCCCCACTTTTCACGTACTCCTGTTTTTCCTTTCCTTTCCTTTCCTTTCCTTTCCTTTCCTTTCCTTTCCTTTCCTTTCCTTTCCTTTCCTTTCCATTCCATTCCATTCCATTCCATTTTAGACTTCAATCAGTCTTCCTCCATGTGTGAAGTTCCTTCTTAGTTAAGTCTCAGGTGATGAGGTTAGTCCAGCTAAGGTCTGATGCTCAAGGTCTTGCCTATCTGAGGGAATTTTATGGTTCTAGTCCCATTTAACATAATGAGGAGACCTGTCTGACATGAAGCAAGTCAGGAGATACCATTGGATAGATGGCTGCGGTCATACACTGTTGGAGGAGCTGGAAAATCAGCAGATTTTGATTATTTCATATAGAAAGGAACAATGGAAAAAAAATCACCTGATTTCTCCCATTTGCTTCCTCAAAGAGCTGCAGGGAAGTGACATGGAAGAGAAACAACAAAATACCAGGCGGTGACAGAAAATGGGACAGCTCTGTGGATTTAGGGAGCACAAGCATAAATATGGTGTCATTTGTGGTGCCATAGGATTGTGCTGGGGAAGTTGCTGCATGCTCTCAAGCCGCAGGTTGCTGGGTTAGTTACAAATCAGGGCTGCAAGACATTTTAATGACACTTATTCGCTTAAATGATGCTACTACCTTGCACGAAGAAGGAAGTGAATAAACATAGCTCGTGGACACATGCAAGTCCCTAGGGGAACTCCTGCTCTGTGACGGGAGGGTGTAAATTTTAACTCAAGGGCACCACGTGGATTTGTTCAGCTGTCCCCAGTGTTGCGGGCAGGGCTGTCTCTTTGCTCCCGCTGCTGCCGGGGAGCTTGTGCTGGGCTGCGCTGCGGCGAGCTCCTGGTTTGGAGGCTCTGCACAATTTAGCTTCTGAGTGCTGGCCAAAATGCGCTGGTGAGAAGGGCACGCGGAGAGGAAGTGTTTCAGCTCGAGGGTGAGCGAGCCCTGATGAGCGGAACTGGTCAGATAAATGAGGAAGGTGTAACGAGTGTTTTCTGTGCTTCTGCGCCAAGTACTGGGAAAAGGCCTGGTCTTTGTCCAGGGTAATTGGCCAGGGAGGGAAGGAAAAGTGGCAGGCGCTGGTGAGGGGTCGTTTCCATCACCAACGCTGCTTTGGTTTCATTGTCAGCGCTCTAATGGCAACCAGCAGATTTAAGGTACGCTCAAGGATTTTAAGGCAAATTTGTCACTACTTACTAGAACAGGTAGTTCAGCGGTAATCCACTTTTTGTGTAAAGATTACTCCTCTCAATCTGTAGAGACGAGGTTTTTCCTTCATATGAATCATTTTATGGTCAAATTATATCGAGAAGTATGCAGCTCTGAGCAGTGAAGTGGTGCTGGAGTCGCCCCTCTGGTGAATAGCAGCCTGGCTGCCCGCTCTTCTTCACAAGTTTTCTGACAGCTGGAAGCACACTTAAGTGTATGTCCAGTTATTCAGATGCCAACGTACATAAACTCCTCTGCATCTTTTAAAACCGTTTTGAAAATAGGTTGGCATGGGCAGCTGATTCAGTTAGAGGTATTAGTAAATCACGTAAAAACAGATTGCAAGGTGTGGCCAATGGTTACTGAACTCAGGAGGCCAAGAAACAACATTATTAGACTGGGCTGCAGCAATCTCTTCTGTATATACAAACTCCTCTCTGTACAGCAGTCCTTGGGCTTGTTCAGTAGTCAGATACGTTTCACCTTGGTCTGGATGTCACCCAAAGCGCTTTGCTTTATGGGATCCTTCCCACCATTGTCAACGAGCCTTTGATCAAGCATTGAACCCCCCGGTGCTCATGTAAGGTTCATTTCAGTGGTGCACTTGGATTTCAGGGGTTGTGAGAACTTCTGACAGCACTATTCTATGTTTTGTAGGCGGAAGATAATGTATTTTTATGCAGGACTTCACATTTGTCCACGTTTTTTTCAGAAGTCAGGCATCTTTGACTATGGTAACTGCAACGTTTAACTTTAAAAGAGAAGTTCACTAGCACAGAATCATTTGCACAGAAACTAGTCACTTTCTTTAGCCAGCTGTGATCTTTTCAAGCTTTCATTTCCTTTCTAAATTGATTTCCTGGATGCTACTTGTCCCTAGTACTGTGGACAAGAAACTGATTTTCAGATGTCTTTTACTAGGCGGTCCCATGCAGTCTGACATCAGGCTTAAGTCAGTCTCCTGGCATAAGTGAGAACGGACATTGAGTGCTGCTGGGCAAATTCCCCTGTCACAGTGCTTGACTACGAGAGAACTAAAAGTGGAGTCATTGACTTCCAGTGCAGTCGTTGGAGATTTTACTGCTTGCAATGCGATTCGTTCTTTCCCGTTTGCTGCTTCTAGGGCTGATTTTTTTCAGTGCAGTATCAGTTGTCAGTCTTGAGCCTGAGTCTCTTCAGTTACTGTCCTCCGTCTGCCTTTTCTTCTAGTACCTGAGGGTGGATGAAAGCAGCCAAGACTCCATAATTAAGCTTATTCAAGAATGCATTGTTGGAGTCTCATGAGTTTGGCTTTTAGCCTGCACAATGTGCTGAAATTGCTTCATGGAGATCTGTAAATTGTATTGCTACATCACTTTAATTATAGCCTTGTTCTCACTTTAATATTTCAGCTGGTTTCTTTGTGTGCTGCAGGACGCTGCCAATGATCAACGCTTCTTCTTTTGCCTAGTCTTACAAACCTGGTTAAGGGTGGTTTGCTGAGTCACTTTTTTTTGGTGACCCTGGGCAATACTCTATCCATAATTAACAAATGAATCCTAAGCAGTAAATGGGTTTCAGTCTACTAGGTACTGAATCATCATGATGGAGTTCTAGAGTAATCCTAAAACTACTGGAAAAAGTCATGGCATATGTAGTACTTGGGATGTAAACCCCTGTGATGTACTTGGTGGAAATGGCTTCTGGCTTTTTTTTTTTACTAGGAGTGGGAAATATTTGGGTATTAAGGCTAAATACAAAGCAGATGAAGCATGGTCTATCTAGCCCTTAGCCTGAGTGTCTGAGTCTGTTTTGCTTTGCACACTAAGGCTTCGTTGTTGTGTTTACCATTCAGTCTTTCTTAGTGGCATTAGTGGATGTAATTTTTTTTCCTTCCGTTTAGTTTCATCTCTTCTGAGTAAATGAAGAAAGTGACTATGAAAGCACAGCATCTACCTTCTGTTGCCATCAATGAGGAGAAGTTTATAACCAGGTAAATTATTAAAAAAAAAATGTAATGACTTTGCTCTACTCAAGTTACTCCATATTGATTCATTAAGAGGGGATTCTGTAGAGAGCTGTGCCTGCAGGCTGCAGCAGCAGCAATGCCTACAGCTTGCTTTCTGTGAGGTATCTATAGAACAAAGTGGCCTTTTATATCAATTTCAAAAATCAGAGCAGTAAACCTTTTGATCTGTGGATTTTGTTTATTAGGTAGAACAGCACTTTAACAGGCTACTGAAATTAAATTCCAATCTGGGAAGACGACCTTCCTGTCTTGGAACTCTATTGAAATTGAACATGAATTCCAGTGTTTAACATGAGTTCCACTAGTTTGAAGCATGGAGCTTGGTTTCTAGCCCCAGATGGCGAGGTTTCTTTGCAGAGAAAGAGGTATCAGGCTGCCAGCTCTGTTCTGTGGTGAGTTGTAGAGTTCTTTAACCTACTTAGAAAAGACTTGGAACTGCACATGAATTGTGTTTCATGGGATGCTTTTTCACAGTTAGATTGGTCTTTTTTTTCCTAGTTTTTTCCTCAATTTTTCCTAATGTTGCCATAAACCCTGAGCCTCCTCGTGTATGGTTCCATCACCTTTTTAGAGGATGGCTTTTCCCATGTTGTCCAGAGCACAGGAGCTTGAATAGATGGCAGTTTTCTCACGTCATTTCTATCCCTCCTGCCATTTCTGTGGGAGCATGGAAGAAGCTAATTAAATGCACTGGGGATGGAGCCTGTGTTAGAATTTCTTGTGGTGCACAAAGTATTTACATCTGAACCCTGATACTCTTACATGGGTTATGAGCAGTGCTGTTGATTTCTTCCCCTTTTAAGGAAGGTCATCAGAGCTCTACCCAAAGCACACAGGCAGTAAATGCAGCCTTCCTCTTCTCCTGAACAGTTGTTCCCTTTATGCTGCTACTGCTTTGGCATGTGGTGTTTTTGGGTCAGAGGTAATTAGTCTGTGTTAAATTTTATATTCTTGGTATACAAAAGCATTTGGAAATGTTCCAGATGAACCAGTGTTTTTGTCCCCTCCCATATGTTTGTTTGTTCAGCTGCTGACATGTAGATCCTGGTCAAGACCATTCTGCGTTACAGCCATGGTTGCAACTACTGTTCACGTTTCCTTGCTTTGGGGCAGGGGGAAGCATTTCAGGAATCACTGATGTATTCCATGTGCACTCAAACTTCAAACTCGTTTCCATCGCAATTTGCAGACTGTTGTCCTTCTACACCTTGAATTGGCTGTTACACAACTCCTCTTACAGTTGTACCATGCAAATCTTGCTGATGTGGCAAGCCTGCTGCTCGGGGATTGCAGAATGGCTGGATCAAAAGGGAGACCAAAGCTTATACTATTACTTGGCTGGCTAAAACGTCATTAAGCATAACTGCTATAAATAAGCATGGATAAATGCATAGGTCTCAGGTGAGAGGAGGACACAAGTGAATTGGCTGGGATTAGTGTTTCAAGTGAGCATATGCTGTGCTCTCTTGTGGTTTACCACAAGGGCCTTTGACCTTCCTGCTCCCTTGTATCCTGCCTTCATTACTGAAGAAACCGGTGAAGCTGCAGTAAACGCTACCTCATTCGGTTTTGTCACTAAGTAGTTCTTCCAGTTACTTAGCTTTGGCTTCGTTAATTGCTGTGTTTGGCTATTGTCACAAAAGCGTGCTCTGAGGAACAGTATTGCAACACGACAGAGCCACGGATTTTTCTGGCAGCATAACTCCGAGCAGATGGCCATCTGTCTCCTTGTTAGGGCACTCGTGGGGCCTTCTTAGTGAAGATGTGCTACAGTAAGACTCATTCTGGAACCAGTAGGCTGGTGCACGTGTTAATTTCTGAGGCTAAAAGAAGTGAAGAAAAATTTTCTTGTCTCTCCATTACACAAGGACAAAGAAGTCCGTGCGAGTTATTGTTAAATCTCTCCCTCAGGGCTTTTTTAATGGCTTGCATGGTTTGTCACCGTCTGTTGCACTAATGCAAGACTGAAACCTGAAAGATTTGTTTATGCAAACTTCCGTGGAAGTTAATGGGAAGTTTTCCTAGACGAGGCAAGAAACAAAATCTTCAGTTTGCTCTGCTAAGGCTGAACAGAGTCTGTCTCACAGACTACCCTTACCACATCACTTTGCTTTTAGCCTGTGCATTTGATTGCCTTTGCAGCCGACATGGCCTAAGAGATGGGCCTCAAGCAGATGCAAGCCCTTACGTATCCTCTAATCTGTCCTTGGGGAACTGACTTCCACAACTTTCCGCTTGGAAAAAGCTAGCTAAGTAACAGCTGTCAGTGAAATGATTGCCCAAGATATTAGGCTGTGAACTATAAGAAGATATGTTTTCAGCATCCTGAAAGCAGGATCAGCAGGTCTATTGCAACGTATGTCAATCAAAAATATGGATCTCATACTTGCATCTTAATCTTGCGTTGCATCTGGATTCTGCCTGTGTATGAGGCCAAGACGTGCTTAATCTTGCTTACCTTTAGCCTGTGTAATGAGAATTTTGCTTGTGCCTGATTAATATCAAAGTGTGTTATAACTTCCCTTTTGGAGGGATGACCTGAATATAATCCCTCACAGAACCAGGAATGAGTTATTCCAACACAATGGTCTTTCACCACCTGTATTTATAGGATTTAAAATTTAAGTGACTTGAAGGTGTTGAAAATACTATTTAGGAGCCCAACAGGGTTGATAAAGCCACTTCAAAATATATTTGGGGAGTTGTAGTATGTTAATGAAGTAAATAATTTACATCCAGTCTTAGAAGGGAATGTAGTTAACCTTGTTGAGTTCAGTGGTGCAGACCTTGCCCTTGTGTTACCTGCTGAAAAAAGCCCTGTTTTTTCTTCTCCCTTCTCCCTCCCTCTCACAGGGATGGAAAAGGATCACCAAGCAGCAGGGCACTACCATGTTCAATTTATTAAGTGGAGCAAGTGGCAGATAAGCTATGTCAGGGAAAGCTTTTTGCTTGCACGTTGTCCCATCCCAAACACACGTGCACATTAACCATCTTCCCTGCTCCCCCGGCTCCCTCTGCAGTGCGTGGCGGTCAGGCCTGGGGAAGGCCATGCTCATGCTGAGCAGCCTCAGTGCTGGGCTCGTGGGCAGCTGCGTGTGTGGGTCCCACCTCCAGGGCTCTGCTTTGGCAAGTGTCGGGAGTCTGCAGGAGCACTGCCCTGTCCTTAGGAGGAAGAGGTGGGTGCTACGGGTCTGTGTCCCATGTGGAGACACGCCACGGTATAGCTCTGCTTAGTGCTGTGCAGATGCTTCGCCTACGTGCAAATGGTAAGAAGTGACTGAGACACGAGGCTGCACAAGGCAGCTGCTTTGAGCTCTCAGGGAGACTGTGGACAGCAGAGGCTGAAGATGGAAGAAGAGTGCATGTGTCACAAACCACAGAAGAGGGTGATGTATGCCCTTGTAGTAAGACTCTATGATGGAGTCACAGGAGAAGATGTTTTTGTTGTCTAATTGGTACACTTAAAATCATATGTACCAGATTCTACCTGCATGATTTATATTTCTTCACATAATCCATTATTCTTCTATTTTCTTGTACTGATTTCTTGGGTTTCTTAAATTCTTAGGTGCAATCCCCTGAGCAACGCTGTCCTTTATTGTATTTATTTTGTCACAATCTGATCAGAGAGGTGTTATGAAATATTCATTTCACCTCTGAAAATGGCCTTCCTCACTGCTTTGCAATGACTGAGAGGCTGGGCGCGCTCCTAGGAGAGATTACTCTTAGGCTTGTCATCTCTGATAAGGGTGCCGCTGTCGCTGCTGGTAATGTCCTCGTGTATTCTGGGACGTGGGTGTGCTCTGACTGATACAGGAAAACAAACATGAAAAATTCTCCCGAAACTATTTGTGCCAGTGTCTCCTATTCCCCAAGGTTGTATTGTTAATTCCCTCCTTAAATGTATTTCTCATAGAAGTAGGTGTTTAATACTTTGCATATGGTCTTGGCCAGTGGAGTCCTGCACCTGGAATGTTCCTTTCTTTGATTTTCTTGGTGAACTCTGTGACTGTTGCAATACTTAAAATGTAATTTGTACTGTGCATCCTTCCAATGTGTGATTTGTTTCAGTGACACTGCTGTAAGTCAATTTCTGCAGTTTTTCTACTTACATTCAAAATTGGTGTAGGAGCTGTAATAGCACTTCTGATTTTACATGGATCTTGAATAATTTCCGTACATCTCTCTGGAACTTTACTGTGAGATGAGCTTTCAGATGTTGTTTGTTTTGCCAGTGGTTGGGCTGTTCTAATATTTCATACAGACAAAATATGGAAATAAATGACTATTTGGAAATAAACTTGGTGTCTTCACTCACAACTGGCAGGCAGTCCATTAAACAATCTTGATTGTTAGTAATCTCATTTAGTTCTTAAAGATTGTCAGTGATGCAGAAATCATACCTTTCCATGCAATTGTTTCCCATGCTTAATTATCCATGCTGGTGGAAATTACCTTCTTGAATTGTAGTCTAAATAATCTTTAATTGGTGTGGGGAAGAGTGTTTATTTCTTGATGATACTGAAATATTTATCACTTGATTTTCTGTTTAGTCTTTTCTATCCTGAGCTGCAACTTGCTTTTTTTCTTCATGGCTCATACCACTTATCACTCCCCCTGCTCTCCTTTGGACTCTGTCAATGTGGTGTGTATCCTTCTTCAACAGCAGTGCTAAAAAGCAGAGTACCTCAACCAAACTCGGCCTTGAGCTGTAATTCAAGCAAACTTGCTCTGAAGAGGGTGTTCCCACGAGCACCTCCTTGTGTGGTGGTTACTTTTTACCCAATGGGCATGGCACTGTGCCCTTGAGATCCGCTGGTGCTTACCAACGGCCAGAAGGCGCTTTTCCAGAGCGTTATTGTCTGAGCAACCCCCCACCCCCGTCCTATGTTTGTGCAACATGGCATTTATCGCTTCTTCCCTGTTTGCAAGGCCACATGGGCAGCGGTGTCAGCAGCGTGGGTCGTCTGCAGCTCCGCTGCTGTTGGCACAGGTAGGAGCAGCATTTGCAGCGGCTGTCAGCGCAGAGCTGGCATTGCCCCTGCGCTATGACCGTAACCCACCTGCAATGTCGCGGGAGTGCTGCGTGTGCACCCACAGACCGCTTTGGCATTTCGGGATGTTGAGTAGCCCAGTTGCAGCTCTTGCTTTGACTTGTTGGTTGAAATCTTCCAGGAGGTTTAGAAATCACATCCTTAAAATCCAGTAGCTACAGTTCATTCTTTGCACACAAAGTCCCAAAAGGAAGCAGGAGGTGGCTTAGGCCCAGAAATTCAGATGTGCAGCAGCTCTAATCTCATTATTTTGAAAAGCTATCAAGTTGGAAAAGTTTTCTGAAACCCTCTTCTGTAGTGGTGTGAAGTTATCAAAATGGAGATGGGCATAATTGTCTCCAAAGGCTGTTCTTTAATATTAAATTTAAACCCTCATTAGCACCAGCGGGCCTTACGTTGCCTTTTTGCTTCTGTGCAGTGTTTTCACAGCAGAAGGTGATGCTGTTTTTTTTAATTGCAGTGCTGATTTCTGTTTGAAATCTGACAGGCTTGTTTATAACTCTTGCTTGTAGGCAGATGTTCTCTTTGTATCTGTCCTTTCTCTTCTGAGCTAAGATTTAGCACAAAGCTGTAATGTTGCAAGCAGAAGACAACAAATATTTTGTCTAGCACACTGTAGACATTTTGAAGTCAGAATAAGTATAGAAACAATGGAAACCATTGAAAACTATCTCGTGGGGAAAACAAATTGTAACCTAAATAAAATCTTCTGCAACTTTTGTGTGTGGGAGTGCTGTTCCTGTTTGCTTCCCCCTCATGACTCTAGCAAAGTCCAAAGCACAAGCTATTATAGGCCAGTGTTATTAATGTCACTGAGGACTAACTCATTTCCTCTGTGTATCAGGTCTTTAAAGAGGTAACTTACAGGCAACCTGGTATCCTGACAGAATTCTACACCTGGAAGATGGTGTATTATTAAAAAAACGATGGAAAGATTCAGTGGGTAACACAGATACAGGGTGTTATTCTGCCACATAAACCCTGGATTTTACAGCAATAGAGATGTTTAAAAATGATTTCTTTTCATTGTGATCTTTTATTCTAGAGAGCAGCTCAGTTCTCTTCTGAAGACCTATAACTCTTACTATTCTGATCAAGCAAATCTGCAACTGTCGCATAATCAGGTAAGAATCTGTGCAAAAATAATACAAAGAGCATGAAGTAGTAGTAGGGAAAGCACTAATGGGTGCTGATGCTGTGGTGGTTTTACCCTGCCGGGCAGCTGA
>VXAA01002104.1:462370-546436 GCA_013399115.1 Anseranas semipalmata
CCCCCCCCCTTCCTTTTTTCAGCTTTTATTGCTGAGTGTGACATCACATGGCATGGAATATCCCTTTGGTTGCTTTAGGTCAGCTGCCCTGGCCATGTCCCCTCCCCACTTCTTGCCCACCCCCACCTACAGGCTTTGGGGGGTCTGGAGAGAGTCCTGGTGCTGTACCAGCACTGCTCGGCAGTAGCCAAAACACTGATGTGATACCAGCGCTGTTCTAGCTACAAGCACAGAGAACGTGCTTGTAACCATAGCCCCAGGAATGCCCCTTCTGTGGAGACCAGAAGAGCCTGTGTAGCTGAAGGACTGATGAAGGCATGAGTCGTGTCTCTGATACCAGAGTCCCTGGCTTAGCAGTCTGAACATCCTTCAGCTTCACAAGCTGTGTTTCTGTTATTTGTCCTATATCAGGACAGAAAGGACACTTAGAGCAATTCTGGGCAAAAATGGTCTGAAAATGGGCAGTCTTCAGCTGTCTGTCCCAGTTCATTCTCCTGGTACAGAGACACGGTGACCAAATTTGATGTGAGCAAGATTGGGCTCTGATAACGCGTTTTGGACTGATGCAGTGCTGTGTGTTAGTGAGGATGACTTCGTTAACTTTGTCTTCCTCCTTTGTCAGTGATTGTTCTTCCCCTTTACCGCCTTCTTAGCACCCTGGTTCCAGAAGAGCTAGTCATCCAAAGCAGAACAAATAGGATTTGATTTCTAATTGCATGGAATTATGGAAATGTTCGTTGGGAAAGGCCTCTGGAGGGGTCATCTAATCCAGCCTCCTGTTCAAAGTCAGACTAATGCTGACATGAGATCAGGTCAGCTGTGGCTTTAGCTAGCTGACTTTTGGAAATCTCTAAGGAGAGCAATTCCACAACCTGTTCCAGAGTTGTGCAAGCCTCAGTGATTTCAGTGTATTCCCGTTTCTTTGAGAGGAACTTGCTTCTCCAGCTCTATTATTATGCAACATTCTTTTTTTTCCCAGCGAGAAGGAAGCAAACCATTTATTGAAGGAATCTTGTCAATATTTTGGGGACTCCAACATCCTATCAGATTAAAAATTCAGGATGAGAAGCAGATACCGTCCTTTGTAACCTTGAAGTCAACAGAGAATGTGGGTTTGTTCCCTAGTAAAAGGTAATGTATTAAATTCCATGAAAAGGAGGCAGGCTGACATTTCAAAACAGCTTGTTTATGTGGCTTCAATGGCTGTGGCTGGTTGCATATCCCAAATTCCCCAAAGGCTGTGGTGGTTGATGGTACAGCAATACTCTGCCAGGTGTAACTGATCAGGCCTTTCACCAACTTCTTGTTGGGCAGAAAGATTCATCTTTGCATCTTTCTCTGGCTTTCAGCTTAAGAATAGTCAAGAAGGTAGAGGAGGAGGATGCTTTTGTCTATGCTGATTATTCCCATGCAAGTACTGGGAAATTTATGTCTATAAATATATATATGTATATGTATGTATATGTATTTACACTGAATAACATATGCCACCCCTGAAAGACCTCCTGTTGGTACACATTCTACAGCATGAAGCAAAAAGCTTGTAGGTTAGTGCTAAATGTCTGTCGTAGGTTACTTTACCAGATACTTCAAGTGTGACACCATTGTTCCTCAGGGCAAAGTTAAAGTCTGATGAATTCTGTATTTAAGAGCTCCTTTTCTTAGTTATTCATTGTCTTAGATTGCACATGGTACATGTTTGAATTGTGGATTTAATTCTACCATCTTGCAGCTGTGTAGCCCTGATAAAACCAGGGACAGTCTTCCCCATCTCTTGCTGTTGAAATTAATGGGTAACCTCACAAGGTGTAACCTGCAAGGAACTTGAGTCTGAGGCAAATCTGGTTCTATTGGTTCACCTTCAGTAGGTCTATTGATACTGGCTGCATGTAGCCTGTATGTCATGGTCCAGTCTGGCAGTTAAATTTCTCTTTGCCTTTTATTCCTTCAAAAATATACAACTGGTAGCAGATGTGAATCTTAAAGTAAATATTAATTCATGATCACAGAAATGTGAAACTGCCCTGACATGCTTTAAGGTATGCAGAACAGTTTGACTGTTTGATCTTAAATGAACTTTCTAAACACATGGAACAAAACAGAGATAGTTTTATTTGGCATGCTCATTCGAGTTAGTTGAATATTGCTGTGACTATATACAGGAAATAATATATATATTTTTTACTCTTTTCCTGCAAATTGGTTTATTCTTGGTCAGAGCAGTAACTGGCTAGAGATTTTATTCAATGAATTATGGAAATAATGGTATAAATAAAGTTGGGCTTTAAAACAGGCATTTGTCTCGGGAGCTGGGTTGAATTCCCTGCTCTCCTACAGAAATAGTGGGGAAAGCTCAAGAGGGTAGTGTAAGCTACTATAATCTTTCATGTCCCCGTCTGTGTAAGAAATGGCATGTCCTGTGACTTAAATGACTGCTTTTTCTGTGTGCCTGCACGTTATCATACCTGTGATCAATCCACAGCATTGCTATAAGTTATTTGCAGTAATTATTTACCTATTTTAAGGGACATCATATTCAGCATCAACAGGCTCTACATAGGATTTTGTTATGTTTGGGATCCCTAGTCATGCCACATTTTACAAACAGCAATTTTGTTATGACATGAACTAAAATTAGTTGCTTTGTATTCCCCATTGAAGACAGTAATCGTGTTCTATAAAGTTTTGAACAGGGATAGGAATGTTTTATGTGAAGCCTGGCTACAGAATAAATTGAATTCACTGAGTTAATGAGAAATAATCAACTATAAATATGTTTTGTGTTTTAGGGGAATGACACGCTGGGGAGAATTTGATGATCTACATCATATTAGCGGGGAGACAGCGAAATCTACTGAAGAAAAGCTCAACCCTGAGAAAAGTTAGTGTCTGTGCTCTTATGTTCACTAAGAAATTCTTTGTTCTGTGACTGCAAAAATAATTAGATCTAGTATATCTCCCCTCTTAGTAAAGGGAAATTCTTCTCTGTTTGCCATCTATTACATACTAGTGAAATAGCAACATATGATTGGTTAGTCTACGCATGGCTGTACAGATAACTTTTTAAATGACTGGTGTCATTCAAATTGTGTTTGAAGCTGTGTTTTCATCAAAGAAATCATTACCAAGAAGTAAACAAAATAGCCAACTCTTGCCTGTGTCCACTGCAGGCAGCCTGCTGCTCTTTGTCATATGCCCGTGCCCAACTCCTTCCCAAAAATATAAATAAAGTAAAATAAATCTCTCCACCACAAACCTTCTTCCTGTGTTGGTGTTGGCAAGGCAGGTAATGCAGCTGTACAATATGCTGATGCGGTTTCATTTTGTCCAGGTTATTCATGTTACGAAAGCAGCACTCTGAAGTCCAAGAGCGAGCAGGAACATGATTGTGCTACCCTGCCCAGGGCAGTCGGCGATGCTGCAGCTGTAAGGAAGAGGACCAAGTTCCCCATGATAGCAAGAACAGAAGTGGAAACGCACAGGTTTTCTATTAATGGCCACTTCTACAACTACGAGGTACAGATGTAGATGCTTGTCTTTATTCACCTGGAGTTGGGCACTGGAGCAGAATAAAACCTCCAGTGAGCTGCTGGACCTCCCCTGCCTCCTTAACCAAGAGGGGCACTCCCCCCTTGGTCCCCCTTGCGTGGCCAGGCCTGTGTCGCTGGGCTTTGGGCTCAAGCCCGAGGCTCTGGCTTTGGGGTCTGCTCAAGAAGGCAGGTTTCAAGTGTGCATGGCAACTGCATGGTGAGGTAGGGGCTGGTGGAGGGGGACACAGTGGTCCTTCCTTCCCGGGGGAGGCATTCCCTTCTCCTGGGGATACCACGTGCCCTTTGCTTTACAGTAACGGTGGCAACATACCTGACAGCTTGCTTTATCCCAGAGCTGTGCTGTTTTAGATCTTTTTGAGTCCCAGCCAGTAAGTACAGGAGTCCTCAAATTCACGCCCTTTTGCTGCTGGTTTTGTTTTCCAGACATCGGTTTTTACTCCAGCTTTTGGATCAGAAACCAAAATAAGAATTAACAGCCATATGAGAACAAGAGAAGTAATAGAACAATTGCTTCGAAAGTTCAAGGTAACTGTGTGCTTGCAGAAGCCAGTGCAGATATGTTCTAGAAAAGTTAACTCACTTGAGTGGTGTCCCACTAGTGCTGCATGAAAGGCAGGAAATAACTGGAAGGATAGTACGTCAAATAGAGCTTAGAAAAAACACATGGGCTATGTTTAAGGTGAGAGTTGCTTTTATTTCCCAAATGCTTCATGGCTCTTCGTGTAGAAAAGGCTTATCAGGTATATAGTTTGCAGTGAAGAAAGAACTAGGGAACAGCTTCTCTATACTATCATGCACCGAAGGGGAAAATGTTGCTGCACTTTCAGTGTTACCCAGCACAGAGAAAGAATGTATAATGAACATGGTTGTACTTCCCTCTAGTGACAGGCCCTAGTAATTGGATTTTTCTTAAAACAAAAGGGAAATGTCATTTACCCCCGAGTGCTTGGTGCACATTATATTGGATCCAGGCACACAGAAAGCTCCAGAAAGCCACACTTAAAAATAGTACTCAAGGTCAGTGTATGTCTGATTTGTTTTTTTCCTTGGAATTTCTAAAAACTAAAATGTTCACTTCTGTGAATAATAATATAATGAATGGGATTACTGAGCAGTTGTACAGAGTAAGTTGAAAAATAAATTTTCAAAAGGACTTGTATTTTCTGAATGTGGTTATGTAGGCAAGTAGATAGGAAGAGATCACAGGTTTTTGCCTTAATGCTAATATTCTTGATAAATCTGATTATCACCTGAAAGGGAATTTGTATGAAATTGTTACATATACTCCAAGGAAACTCTGGAAAAATCTGTTGTTGTTTAAGATGGTATGTTGCTGCTTTGGGCAACATGGTAGTGTTAGTAATGATAAGGTAGCGGGGTATGGGGACAAAGAAAATGGCCGTGTAGCTTTAGATCTTATCCAAATCCAGCATCTTTTAACTCATCCATAGACGGAGTCCTAATCACAGGCTCTGATTTAAACATCTGAGTTGAGAAGCACACAGAATATCTGCTGCTGATGAAATGCTCAGGAGATAAGTCAGTCAGTCTGAATAGTCTTTGTTTTGTGTTTACAGATAGAAAACAGTCCACATGAATTTGCACTTTATATTATCCATGCATCCGGAGGTAAGCCAGGCATCTCTGTGCGATCACTTCATCTCTAATTATCCTCTGTGCATGTGTGGGGACTGCTCCCCTGAGTAACAGGATCCATCACAGGCATCTGTCCCTGCTTGGACTGCCTAGGCAGTGTGGCATTTTGGCTTTTCTGGGGACCACTTAGATAGGTGCACTTCTCTGATGGAGAGGAAAACCTTAATAATTGTGTTCTGGGTGCTTTCCGAGTACTGCAAGTATGGCTGCTTCAGCTAAATAGGCCTTAGGTTTTCCAGTAATTAAAGACTGTTTAAGATACTCTTCTGCTGTAACTTCTGTTCTGTATGGCCACATGGCAGCGTTGGGATGCCAGGCTCCAGCTGGCAGTGTTATGGGATATTTTAACTGAAAAAGTGGTATCAGGCTTTTAGAGAGTGCTAGGAGATGCCCAGACTGGCTTTGAAATGTTAACCTGATGAAAATCACACTAAACATATTTCATTTGGACTTTACAATTTTGAAACATAGTCTTGGATCCCCCAGATGCCTAGTTGAAAGTACTTAAAATGTAGTGGAAAATGTACACTTCCACAATGGAGTCCAACCCTATTTCTTTGTGAAAAAGGAAATTTTTTCTTAAAAACAATACCTGAAAGAATGGGAGCATCAACTGAGGGGCATGTGCCTTAAATGTCAAAATATGATTTTGAAAGGATGTTTGAAAATTATGACGTAGATTTTGTTTCAGTGAGTTATTGTCAAACTGTCTGGCCTGGAGCCTGTTTCTTAAATGCATACTTGGCTACTTAAATTGCAACTCCTTTGTGTTGTATACGCAAATGTCTTTCAAAATGCATAGTATAAATTTAGTTGCCACATCCTCCTGAAAATATGTATTAGACTTCTTGTATCTATAATGATTGCACATGAGACAAAGATAGGATCTCTGCCAAGAAAAAAGACTTTTGATTGCATGAGGTATTTAGAAGCGCTGTTGTATGTTCTGTACATCACCACATTACTTTTAAATCCCAGAAAAGAAGCAGCTGAGGAGTAGAGACATTCCCTTACTGCACAGACTCCTGCAGGGGCCCTCAGAGAAGATTGCCAAGTTTTTTCTGATGGACAGAGATGTGGAAGAGGTCAGCAGCGATGTACGTATATCATCGTTCTAACAGTTCACAATATTTTTCCCAATTAGCATACTCACTAATGTGCACTTCTTGTCATCTTCTTCATAGGTTGCTCAGTACATTCAATTTCATCTTCCCTTTTTGGAATCAATTCTGCACAGAATAAATGAAGAAGAAGAACAGGAGATTCAACAAACAATTGCAAAGTAAGCAGAAGTAAAATTAGGGGGTCACTTTCAGGCTGGGAGAATATTTACAGTTATGGGTTGGCTCAACAGACATGCATTTATATAGCAGTGTGCAGTCAACACTGTGCTGTGACTGCTTACACGAAACTTTGTGGGAATTATAATTATTTCTGTATCCTGCATCCCTAAATGAACTGTTGCTGTTGAAGATTCCAGAGTATACACCAGACTATATCCAAGGTTGGAGCTTTCCAGAAAATTAGGAGCCCCAGGGTCACTTCTGTTGTACTTCACATTTGTCTTCTGAGCCTTAGACTAGTTCTTCAGTTTCTACTTGCTGCTGTGTATTTCCCTGGAATGTATAAATGCAGTAAATATTGTAGTACTATTTAAGTGTTGACAGTCGGCTGAATATGAGCCAGCAGTGTGCTCAGGTGGCCAAGAAGGCCAACGGCATCCTGGCTTGTATCAGGAACAGTGTGGCCAGCAGGACTAGGGAGGTGATTGTCCCCCTGTACTCGGCTCTGGTGAGGCCGCACCTCGAGTACTGTGTTCAGTTTTGGGCCCCTCACTACAAGAAGGACATGGAGGTGCTCGAGAGAGTCCAGAGAAGGGCAACGAAGCTGGTGAGGGGTCTGGAGAACAAGTCTTACGAGGTACGGCTGAGGGAGCTGGGGTTGTTCAGCCTGGAGAAGAGGAGGCTCAGGGGTGACCTTATCGCTCTCTACAGGTACCTTAAAGGAGGCTGTAGTGAGGTAGGGATTGGTCTCTTCTCCCACGTGCCTGGTGACAGGACGAGGGGGAACGGGCTAAAGTTGCGTCAGGGGAGGTTTAGGTTGAATGTTAGGAAAAACTTCTTTACCAAAAGGGTAGTTAGGCATTGGAATGGGCTGCCCAGGGAAGTGGTTGAGTCACCATCCCTGGAGGTCTTTAAAAGACGTTTAGATGTTGAGCTTAGAGATATGGTTTAGTGTGGGCCTTGTTAGAGTTAGGTCAGAGGTTGGACTAGGTGATCTTGGAGGTCTCTTCCAACCTGAACGATTCTGTGATTCTGTGAAGTGGCACAGCATTCGGTTTAGATAGGTGTGAAACTCTTAATGTCCCTTTAGAACTAAATGCCAAAAAAATGGCATGAATTCTTCTCA
This sequence comes from Anseranas semipalmata, assembly GCA_013399115.1. NCBI lineage: Eukaryota > Metazoa > Chordata > Aves > Anseriformes > Anseranatidae > Anseranas > Anseranas semipalmata. The sequence goes on from VXAA01002104.1 coordinate 469,987, forward strand.
TGGTAGCTCAAAATGCACAATGGGTACAGGTTGGAAATGCACCAGTATTTCTAAACGTATGGGACCAGAGGTCAAAAACAATCTGAGTATACCAGCTGTGGATCTGTTATCAAATGACCGTCAAGTCATTTTCAATCAAAATGGCCAGGGAATGAAAAGAAAAAAATAAATAGCAATTGCCATTTCCTATCAGAAATGCTTTCATTGCAATGTTTTTCACCTGTTCAACTAGCATGTTAAAATTTGGGTTTAATTTTTTAAGCATTCTGTGTTACTAAATGCATTCTCTCTCTCCCTCTCTCAGATACCTTAAAGAGAAGCACATGATACGCCAGCACCTTCAAAATCGAACTGTTAAAAAAACAGAGACTACTGTTTGATGTGAACGGTGTATTGTGAATACCACCCACTGCCATCGGCAAAGGAAAGTCTGTGTTTGCTTGAATGTGCCATGACTGAAGAGCACTTAGAGCACACGGGTGTGCAAAGTGTTTGTTTTGACAATCATGCTACTGAAACTGCATATGCTCCAGTATGGCTCTGGGATACAAATTGAGGACCACCTAAGAAGATGCACTAAATTGTCCAAAAGACAAATGCTGAATTTAACTTGAAACTTCAGATAGGGAAAAAGTCCTGTGCTGAAAAGCACAAGGCTTTAAAACCTACTAATTTCCAAACCATTACCAAGAGTCTAGTATATATACAAAATGTTGCAGTAACTAATCTGCTAATCATACAGAAAAATGTAAAAATCAAGTATGTGGCTTTCCTTCTAGTAGAGAAATGTTAAATTTGATTAGGAGGAAGCTTTTCAGTAGAGTTAAGCGACAAAAGGTATTTATGCATCTAAGATTGCAGCTAGGCATTTCACTTAGCTTACAAAAACACCTACACAAGAGAGACCTGAAAGCCCCCTGGCTTCAGATTGGTAGATAACTAAGTCACATTTGAGCTCAAGTTTGAAGAATACATATGACAGCCCTCTCATTTTATAGGTACTCAGCTCTTAAATGTATGAGTGAATATATCTCTGGCATATATGTTAAGCTGCAAAGAACTCTCACTAAGTACCATGGCATCTGCTTGATTGGGTGCTAGAATATACACCAGTGGTTTTTTTTGTTGTCAAGATGTAAATGATTCCATGTTACATCCTGTGTTTAGTATCTGAAGATGGAAAGGAAAAGTGTTCAGTGAGGCTGAGCGTCACAGCCATGATAGGGTGCAGTTGGCATCCTTCTGCAGATGCAGTTTTTGGATGGTCCGGTTGCTGCACAAGCATGCAGCAGTCAGCTGTTGGGTCCTGTCTGGTTGAGTCATGCTGAACAGTAAAGCTCAAATTGTAGAGATGTGAATAAAATCCAATTTGTGCACAATTAAGTGCCCTCCTGTAGTAGCTTCTTTCTTATGTGGTGCCTGTGTTTTGCATCAGCTGCGCTTGGCTTATGCAGATAACAGGATAAACACTCTGAGAGGGAAGGAATTGGTGTGCAGAATATGTTGTCTAGAAATCGCGTGGAATAAATCAAGTATGAAAAGCTGTACTCCCCCTGTGGTGATGTTACTTGGATGGTAAGTCAAAAATGAGAGGTCAGTGTGCTAATTAAGTTATTGTGCTTAGGGCAGGTACTTACTTGAACGTACAGTCAATTATAATCCTGTCCAGGAAAATGATTAAGGGCATGGGAGCACAGAGGGGAGAAGTAAAAATAATTCAGTAGTCAAGATACATGGTATTAAGTAACAGTTGTCTTATGTGTGCAAATGTCAGTTCCTTGAAGCAACAGAAGTAGACATACATTTCACTGAAATTTCCCAAGTGAACCGTTCAAATATTGATTAGCCAAGTTTTGGGAGATAGGAAACTCACCGCAAAGCATCGCAGGTTGGACTTGCAAGGTAAGGTCAAATTTCATTGAAGTCTATTTGTCCACAGTCAAGTATTGTTCTTGTCCAAAACCAAGCAGATGTCGGCAGCTTGAACCAAGTCATGCACTGGTTTTTTTTTTTGTTGTTGTTCATCTGCAGCCAGATATATTTTGGCTCCAGCTGGCCATACTGAGACACTAGAAATGGTGCTAAAGTCAGTACAGGAACAGAGCGTTTGGTCTGGATTTCAGGCTTTGTTCTACCTAAATTAGTCTAAGGAACAAATTGGAAACCAAATACAGAGCAATATTCAGCTCAAATTCATGAGCAGGGAAAGTCTAGCCTGCACTCATAAAACTGCAAGTGATGCAGATCTTTCTGCCTGCACTGCTGCACCTGCTCATCATTTTAACCAGAAAAAAGTATTTAAGGTTTTTATGTAAATAGGCTATTTCTGTTATGTGTTCCACTTGGTAAATGCTTGTAGTTTTATGAACGTGCAATGTGGAAGTATTGGAGCATGGTATAGTCATAATTCCTTGGTCTGAGATTTGAAAAAAAAAAATTAAAAAAAGGATCAGCGCACTGACCATGTGGAGACGTGTTTGCAATTCTCCAATCCTGTCTGCACGTACACAGTTCCTAAATTGAGCCATTTTTGCAATCATCTGATGTTAAATACTTGGATCCCATTGAGTTCACTTGTCTTGCTGAATTGGGACTAAAAGATACAGGAAAAATAACAATGGAACCTAGCACAGATGACCTGTAGGTTGCTGGATTTTAAACACTAGTAAAATAAAGCTGCTGTGTTGCAGTGGTGTGAGTTTTGTGAATACTGTGGTCATTTAATTGAATTGTTTCTGACAAACACAGATAAGAACAGGGGAAGAATTTATTCCAAAGCATTACTGGATATTCAAGGTAACATAGCAATGAAAAACAGATGACAGAGGAAATATGCTTTCTTTTGAACTCAGGGCCTAAGACATTATCAAAAAACATAATAGAATAAAAAAAAATTGACCTGATTTTGCTAATACTAAGCTACCCAGTGAGAAAAATCGTAAATTATCACTTGACTTTGAGGAGGAAAACAAAAAACAACCACCAAAAACCAACTCCCTGAATTCCAGAAGACTGATCTTTATCAGAATATAAAATCCTGAGAAAACCGTGCTAAAAGAAGCCTTAGATGGTCATCTATTCTTTTTTTTTTTTTTTTTTTTTTTTGGACTGAAAACATCAGTGGCACTTGGGTTGTGTGTGTTAAATGTGTATCTCTCTTTTGGAGCTCCCCACTTTTCTCAGACTGTCAGTTCCAGTACTTTGTTCTCGTTACTGGGTGCTGACTGTCTTTTCTTTGTCCTGTGACCTGCCTTTGTTGATATATGAAGATCTGCATGTTCTTGCAGCCTTTCTTATTGAACCACACAACCCTAATCTATTCTAGTTTTCCTTTTCCTTTTTTCCTGGATCTTTGACTGCTAACCGTTGCTTTCTTTACAGTGAAATTCTGTCTGCAAGTGAGACACCCAAGATTTCTCCTAATACTCCAGCAAGTCCTTACCAAAGGTGAGGAAAACAAAACCATGATGTGTATGTTATGTATCTTATTCTTCTTTTTTATCTGTTATTATTGTGTTTATACCTCTAGCATGCAAGCACAATGTTAGACTTCAGTTAGCAGCAAAATATTGTTGTCTCTTGGTCAGCTTGTGATTTGTTGTAACTGCATCATCTACACAATTCCCTACTGAATATTCTACCTGTACTGTACTAGTGTGGTTGATTAATCATACCTATGTTACATGTTAAATTTGTCCTCATAGAATATAGCTATTTCTGTAATTTGCCAAGATGATTTTCACATTAAAAATGTTGCGAAGGGATTTGCAGCCATCTCTGTCCGCCTTGTTGTCAGCCACAAATTGAATGAACAGTTTTTCCTTTTCGTATGTCATTAAGGAAAGTATCACCTAGCAGTATACACAGGATAGATTCTGATGGGAATTTATTTGGTCAACCTCTTCGATTTAACTCTGGAAAATTCTCTCTGATGGTATACATTAAACTAGGTTTGCATCTTAAAAAGGATTTATATGGCGAATGCTTCTTTATCTTACAAATGCTCATAGGATAATTACTTCTGGGTATGTTCACCAAAAGAATCTGCTACATGGGAATCTCTTGCTTCAAGCTAAGGCTTCCATAAATATTTCTTTCTTTTAATACTGTTTTTGACAGTGGATTTTTAACATGACTTCTCATTTCTTTTTAAGCAAAAGGAAAGTAAAAACCCAAATGATGTTTGCATGTCAAATCACCTCAAATGCAAATCTGGCAGCCTCCCAGTGCTTTCTATAAAACATTTGTCTGCTGACCAAGAGTTTCAGCATTTCATGTTCTGTCCTTTCCATGGAGTTTCTGCTCATCTGTCTTCTTCCTTGCTCTGTTTGAGATGCCCACGATGATCTTTTTGTGTGCTTAAAGGCAGTTTTACAATTCCCCTACAGCAGCCCGTGTTAGTGAATGAATGTGTTGTATTTCAAGGACAGTGCTTTTAAAATGTCAAAACAATTATTTGGTGGTTCAAAAATAGTTTGAGAAAATCTGCCTGTAACCATTTTTAATCTTCTTTGTTTTTATGCTTTGTAATATTTTAAACTTTTTTTTGTCTGTGACTAATTCATACAAGAAAAATAATATTCTGTAGCATACGTGATGGCCAAATTTAAAACCTCCATTTCCATCTGTTCAACTTTTGGTGAATTTCTTCAACATGATGGATCTTTCTTTGGACTTAAAGTGGTTTTAATTTACTTATTTTGGTTTTACATATCCCTGATTAGTTTGAATCAAAGTGATAGGAGCCAGATATGAAGTTTGCACAGAGGTTTCTCCCCCATCTGAATAAAATTGATATACTTATTGAATTTTCAGTTAAGTTGAGCTCTGCAGGCAGACCAGAATTACCATTTCATATCTCATCAGATTCTGTTCAGAAATGTGATGTTTTACTAGAGGCACCCCTTTTACCTTGTTCACAGTGGAAAATCAAACTGGCAGAACTGTAGCTGGTGTAAATTATCATGACTTTGGGTTTGTGAGTAAAAAGCCACAACACAGTATTCTCCGCTATGACAACTCATATGTTCCTGTTTATACTTCATCAATATTTAGAAAAGATATGCTCACTGTTAAATTTGTGTGACTCCATAACGTTCAGCAAATATCTTCCAATACGCTATGTGAGCTCTTTATGCTGACAACATTTTTTCACTTCTTTTTATAAGTTCTGGACCCTGAAAAAAAGTAAAACATGTATAAGCAATAAAATTGGGAAGATAATGTACTTGTGAACAAGTTAAATGTGTACAACAGCAGTAAGTCAATTCATAGATGTTTTATAATCTCTGCAAGTTGTGTACAAACACTGTATATCCAGTGTATATACATATGACACTGTTTAATATACATGTTGCTTTTACTGTTCAGCTCAGATTGCCTTAGATGTTTTGGCACTTGTTAGAAAAATACTGAAATACAGCTTTATTGGGTAGTAGGATGGGTCTTTGTAGATAGGCTGGGTGGATTCAGAGGTGGAAACTTCTTTTTAACAAAAGTGAGGATTTTCTGTGTTTTATCATTTGAAGCAAAGTAATGCAAAGACTTAGGAAGAGTGGGAGCAAGGCTCAAGGGTCGTGGACAGCTTGTTAAACTTCAGTTAATATATTGGAGAGAAAGAAATGAGAAGTAAGGAAAAGCAAGTTCTCTGGAAGGTAGAGAGAAACCAAAGTAGCTCTGTAGTATGAAGTTAAGTAAGCTAAAATAACACAGGAAAGACAAGAGAAAAGCAGAGGTGGGGGAAATAAATACAGAAAATGCTTTGACCTAAAATTTGGAATATTCTTTCCCTCCCTATTGCAAAGGAACTTTTAAAAGGAAATTCAGTTAAGTACTGCTAGCTAGGGAAAGAACTTCTCCCATATCCTTCAACAGTGCCAAGTCCCAGTGATTCCCCAGTAGCAACAGATGTTGCTGAGCTCTGTATCTATAAATTGCTGCACAGAAACAAGGATAACTAGATGAGTTCTCTAGCAATCATTCATGACTGAACTCCTATGCCTGTCTACCTGTGCAGGCAATAAAGTTCATCTTTGGAAATGTAACCTAAGGAATTCTGGCTAGTTAGGCTTTGCTTTTGTTGCTTAATGGAGAAATTCACACGTATGCGTATGTTTTCATTTTGAAAATATATAGGTGAAGACAGAAGCAATACCTCTTTCGCGAAACATGCTTCACGGTTTTCTTCTTTGCAGCACTGTTCTCTCATGGCAGTAAAAGCTGCAGTGACAGAGGTCAGCTGTTCCTGTGTGATCTGGGGTTTATATTTGATGAGGTTGATGAGCATTCTGCAAGAAAAGCAAAGCAAGCCCTGTGAAGCTGGAAGGTAAGCACATGGCTTAGGAAGCACTTCTCAAACACTACTGCTGCAAAATCTCTACTTTCTTATTGCCCGCTTGCTTTCTATAGCTTTTTCATCATTTTTTTTTTACCACCCAGGTAGGTATTTGCAGCAGGAAGCCAATATATGCCCCATTCTCCTGTGAAATAAAATGGCAGTGCTCATTTTTGGATTTGTTCCTACATGAATATCCATAAATAAACCATACTCTTGGTTTGTGTTGTGTACCGCTCCAGAGGGCCCAAGACAGTATGGGTTTGCCACAGCACAAGTTAACAGAGCTTTTTTTCTTGCAGTAGCAGTTGGGGGGCAATGACAATGGCAAGCAAGCACCCAGAGCTTCTCAGAGATTGAAGGAGTGCCTGTGAGGAAGAGCAATACATGGGCCGTCCCACTATGAAATGAGCTTTAATTAAGCCATAAAGGTCATGCAGTACCTTCCTTATTCTTCTTGTATGTTTTTGTGCCGTGTCCTGTGCAGCTCCCGTAAAGGGTGGTGTGAGGGATTAACTTTAGGCACCTATTGCTTCCATTCTGGTGGTATATACACCAGTGCAGCTACCCACCTCTGAAAATGACTTTCTTCTAATCAAAGGCAGGTAAATATAGGTTGAACCAGAGAGCAACAGAAACTGGGACAAATGTGAGAAGGAAGAAAAGCAGTTTGGAAGACATGTTGGTGGGGCTGAGTATGGCTGTTTTTCCATGGCATATTACAGAAGACAGCAGACAAGCAGAGTGGACGAGGGAATGGTGAGCATTGCCAGGATGAGATTAAGAAACACAGGGGTAACAGAGTAAAACAGGCATGTCTTACTCCTGCTTCTTGTGCTGTAACTTTTCCTCTTCAGTCGTACACAAGTCTTCATGGAAAGTGAACAGCCCAGGAGTCAATGATAAGGGCACATAATTCTCATCAATTTCTAGTTTCCCCAGGCATGGCCTCCTAAATGCGTAGGAGCTGCTACAGCAGTGGCAAACGCCGGGGTTTATCGGATTGGTCAGGTGTCTTCTACATATTTCTCCAAGCACAAGATCCAGCTTTACCAAAAGAGGTGAAAAAAAAAATTTCACGTTATTGCTTTATTTTCAAAAAATCCCTGAAATAGATGCTGCTCTTAGTAAAGTTGTAAATAATAACCGAGAATTTAAATTAAGCTTTGTCTGTAAGATAAGTTTATTTTTCTACTGGATGCTGACTTTTGTCAGTGCAAAAATGGTTCAGATTTTTCAGAATAAATATGTATATGTAGTTTTAGGGACTATTCTTTGTGCATAGAAATGATGTGATTTCTTCATAAAATGGTGCTTCCTTTTGATTTGTACTCATCAGCAGGTTTTGTGGGTATGTTCTACTGTTCTTGTAAACATAGTGTTCTACAAATGGATGGCTGGGTACAGGCTGAAGCTTAAGTGTTTTGGCTTATGGGCCTGGAGAACTTCTCTGGAAGAGATGCACAAAATTTATCTGTTTCATAGAGTTAGTATGGCTTCAAGCATCTAGAAAGGATGACCCCTGTAGAAATAACCATCTCGCAGATGAGATCATTAGCTTCAGAGGGAACAGGGTCAGATTGCCTGCACTACATAACTGTTAACAGCCTAGTGCTAGCATGACAATTTCCTGATCCTCACAGAGTGTAATTCAAGTGTTAACTTCAATGACACTGTGTTATGGTTACTTCAGGTGTGTATCTGGAAGTACATCTTGAGGGCAGCTCAGTAGTTCAGTGAACATTTTGCTCATTTACGGGTACTCCAAGCTCTTGGACCCTACTCGTAGCAGGAATTGTCATTGAGTTTCAGGAAAAAGTAGGACAAAGATGAGGGGGAAGAAAAAATACTTACATTTTCCTCAGCACAAGGCAATAGCTTGTCCTGGCTTAACTGGCAGCATTTGGAGCCAATTGTAGTCATTTGCTTGGTGAATTTTATCAGCTCTGCAGATGTTAGTTGAGGCATCTTCTTGGTGAAGCTCATGAGAAGCCTGAAATGATAATTTCTTTGATACCAGTGCTTTTGTTCCACCAGGCAGCAGTGAGTGAGCCACTGCCTTCGCATATGTAAAGCTACAGCCAAACCCCACAGAAGAACACTCATTCATGCAAAGGCAGGATGGTGCCTGGTGTTTATAAATTCATGTAGGCAAGTATAAGCATGCTCTGTTTGTTTGAGTTTTCTCCTTTTTCTGACCAATCTCTTAACAGGTTAAATAAAATTAATGCTAACACTCTCATTTATATGTTGGTGGGCCTAATGGTACATATACTTTTCCTGTGTTATTCTTTTCCCTGGGAGCGTAGGGAGCTTGTTTAAAAGCCAAATTGAACTCAAGTGACTTCCTGGCAGACTAGGTCAGGGCAGAAGATAAGCTCAAAAAAGTTCATGTATTTTTTTCACTTAAAAAATATGCTTATTAGCCATCATGACCAGGAAAACCATAACTGATAAAATAGGCAGAAGTGGCATACCGGGTTTGTTGGAAACCTGTAGTACCTAAGGTCTTTTAAAGATCATACATGCCCAGGAGTAGAAAAAGCCCACTATATCTCCCCAGAGTAAGACAGCAGAAGCCTAACTTTAAGTATGCAAACAGTTTACAGATTTCACTGAGATTGCTTACATACTTTGTTAGGCATGTGCTTGTTAACCTTGCAAATCAGGGCCAGAGTTCCTCCCGGAGGCTTGTGCCTGCATGTTGCATTTAAGCATAGCATATGGTTAAGCTACTCAGGTTTTGCTCTGCCTACTGTAGTTGCATTTTTGTTACAATTGTTAATATTTACATCTGCTGCAGGAGACAGAGCAAAGTCTTTTGCAAAAGATGCAGCAACTGCCTTTTGGCCAAAATTACGACTCTTAAGTTGGAGCTAACAGCTCAAAATGCAGCTATAAAGCAAAAAAAATCATAGGAAACACAGATGAGAGATGGATCAAGTTGTCATTTCACTGCCTCTGGAGTTGGGATAAGGACAGAACTCGCAAGAAGCCAGAACATTGTATTGGAAAAGAAAAAAAAAAATCTTAAAAGGCATTAACATATGGGACCAAACATTCAAGTGGTGTCATTTAGCCTAGCTTTTTTGCCATCCATGGATCTACTCCAGCCCGAGTTGTGCCCAGCTGGTAGAGGAATAATGTAAGCATATAAAAAAAAAAAGTTATACTCGTTTTGGAAATAGTAATCTCCTTTCTCCTTGTAAATATCACAGCTTGTTTTCATCACACTTTCAGTTTCATAAATGTGTTTCTTCAGTTCTTCTTCCTGAGGAAGAGAAATTAGTTTGAGGAGTCACTTTATCAGGGGGGAATGCAGAATGCCCTATTGCCTGATGATGAGGCCTTGATATCCATGTCTGCCTTTCACCTAGTATGTACCACCGATTTTTAATTTCATTAAAGGTCTTAATCTGTCTAAAACCTCTAAACTGCCTGAATGTGATTAATGTACACTTCAAACATCTTTAAATACTTAATTTTGTTTAACTGATGGAAGGCTAGGTCTGAGACACAGGGTGGCTCCAAACTCCAAACATGTAAAATGCCAATGTCTATATCCGAGACAATAACTGTAAGGGTCTTTTACATTTGCAAGAGGGCAGCTGGCACTGCAAGGGAGCCTAAAAGAGAGTAGGGGCTCACGGAAAGGCTAGCTCCACCCCCTTCCCCAGCAAGTCTGCCCACCCCTGTTAAATTACTGGTGTATCATAATAGCACCACTGCAGCCTCTTGCAAAACATCTGCAGGGAGAGGAGGTTGGAGACCTGTAATCCGATGTTTGCACCAGGAGAGGAGTTTGTTCTTGTCCTGTCCTCATGAAAAAGGTCGTCTTGACTCGGAAGGCCTGGAGTCTTTCCTACCTACCAGCTCTTTTGATCTACCAGCCCTCTCCCCAGGGTGAAGTTAATACCAAGGGAGGAAGGCAGAGGGCTGCCTGAGGCAGCCAGTCCCTCCAGGTGCTGCTGCACGGATCCATCCTGCTCCCACTCTCCACAAAGCCATGTTCGTTTCCCTAGCAATCCTAGACCGCCTCCAGTAACTGAAGATTGTGATGGCTCTGTTGATGTTTTTTCTGTATAGGAATCAATTGGGCCTCGTAATGTTTGTTACAGGAACTGTGGGTACTAGCTCTAGACCTGGAGTAGGGATATTCACTATCTAGCCAGAACCAGTCCTGTGGTCATGTGCCTGTAACCATCAATGTATTGTGTGAAGCATGATGGCACCTACCCCTCTGCTGCAGCAGTCATCTGGAGAACCGTTTTTGCAGCACTCGTCCAGTAGGTCCTCGTATCCTTTACCAATTCTTAAAAGCATTTGGGCAGAAAATTCAGGGTGTCTTCTGGAATATTCGTAAAGAAACCTGCAATAGGTGGAGTATGTGTGTAGCGGGAATTAGAGATCAAACAAAGAAACCTGCCCTCAAGAGATCAGGGATGGTAAGGACAGCAGGAGTGCTTTTGCGATGGTTTCATCTGACCTTGCATGTAACGGGGAGAATTTTACAGAATTGCAGCCTGGGATTCAACCTGAACAAATTGTGACTGATTGAGCACAGCACTGCCTAAGCAAGTCCTGTGCATGTAACAGTCCCAGTTTAGTGTCAGCTTGGGTCAAGCATAGCTTACAGCTTTGTATGGTTTGGACTCTTGCTCATCTTTATTTCATTATCATTTAGATAGGATTTAATTTCTAATAGAGCCATTTCTTAATAGACATTAAAAATAATAGCTATTGAATGCAGTCACCTCACCTTGAGTAGTCATGCTCAATCTATTAGCTGCATTTTTCATAAATGGCGGTGACATATGTTACTTGAAGTAAATGAATTCTCTTTTTTGGGGACTTGATACTGTTTCTGTTGCAGCCTGTGCCATTTTTGCCCAAGTTTAATACAGATAGGATCATCACACAAAGGAACATGGCTAGAACAGAAATAGATCAAACCTGTTTGAATTAAGACGTAAGGCTGACTTAGGTGTTTTTTAATTCCCATTTAAGAGTGGATCAAAGCTATATTTTGACCCTGAGATCAGAACTGATAGTACCTAAATTTCACATGCATTTCTTCAGTTTTCTCTGAAATAACAATTGTGCCCTGTTCAGCATTCGTTCTCATTCCATACCCTCCAGGGTTGAGTGGTATTTTACTGAGATAAATTTGTACAGTGCTGCATGCTCACATGCTCACAGAGCAGACATCACTGAGGCTAATGAGCTGAGCTTTAACTTTCAAACTGGCATCTTTTGACCCAAGTAGTGAAACAGCAACATTGAAGAATAGAGGTAGATGTGTTACCTGGCTAAGTGGGTATCTTTTTCCTGAGCAAAGCGTTCACATACTCCTTTGTCTTCTATAAATTCCCTGATGTGGGGGGACAGGTTTGCAGGTTTGTCATCGTTTTCTGCATTAACTATGCATTCACTTCTTTGTAACAGTGGCTTTTCACAGCACTTTTTGATTTTACTTGATAGGATGTCTTGGTTGGTGCAGACATAGTGTAGAATCTCTTCCTGAAAAGCAAAGAAAGGAAGGAAGGAAATGTCATCAGATTTTGGTATCTATTTTTGATCATTATTTTTATCTCCATTTTACAGACAGAGAAAGCGACACCCAAAGAAAGGAGATGGCTGGCCAAAGCTGTGCAACAGTCATCTAGCAGAACAAGGAAGACTGAAGTCCTCTCGCTCTATTTGTTGAAGCCTCTTGCTCGCCGTTTGATAGGTGCTGGGTAACCACCTAAACAGAGAAGTTAGCTGTCTAGCTAGACACCACAGACAAGTAATGAGATAAATGGATTTGGTATGTTAGAAGATAGAGAACAGAGGACAGGCAGATACTATGTTTAGCTGCAAGTTGCGCAGAAAATATATGGTGCTGAAGCAGTGTTGGGTCATTTTAGTCACAAAGTGATCTTTCTGCCCTTTTTGATGACTTCATGCTGGAAGAAGTCAAATGAGACAGTCAACCAGGTTTTTAGACTGAAGAAATAAACTCCAGGTTTGGAAAGCAAACAGTACAGTGCAGGAGAAAAAAAATCAGAAAACAAGAAAAAAGGCATTCAATTTCTCCAAACATATAAATATTAAATGAGTCTTACCCTATCGTGCATGCACTCCAGCATATCTCCACGACAGCAGTCCTTGTGCATGTTAGCAATATCCATCACAAGTTTGCTAACGGTAACAAAATCAGCTTTAGGGAATTTCTGGCTTATCTGAGCAAGTTTCCTGGAATGAAGAAAAATACACATCGCTCATATTCACAATGTGAGACTGTGATAGTTCACACTTTTTCTGTAGAGGCTGTTATGCAAACTGGTCAGAAATGGTCTCTTCCTGCTCCCACTGAAGGTGATAAAAAATGTCCCTTGAAGCCAGTAGCTGAGATATTCAGAGTTATCTAAGGATACTAGGTGAAATTCAGTGGGAGATAACAGCGATGTGGTAGCTGAACATGAGATTACAGGAACAACCTTGTGTTTTATGAGAGCTGTGCTGTATTGTGCTCACAATCTAGCTTTCATCACAAAGAGCTTGGTTCATTTCAAACTTCAGTTTTAGATTTTTAAAAGCTAATGGCAGCTTTTAGGAAAACAATGACTATCATCATGCATAAATTTGTATTCTTAATCTGTATGCATTGTTGGATGCTGCTAGTGACCTGCATACAAAAATGATGTGGCCAGTATTCAGGGTCATTGTACTGTGTGCAGATGTGGATCCACATTTCAGCTAACGTGCGACATCCACGCTTTATTTTAAAACGTACATGCCATATGGAGCCTATGGAAGTAGTTAGGAAAGACTGCGATGAGCAACCCTAGCAAAGCCTTACATCCTGGTGATGAGTGTGGCTGTTCTGCAGCCAAAGCAAACAAAACCAAGCCTTGCTTGGCAAGCACGGGGAAGACTCACAGAGCCTTTATGGTCCTTTCTCCAAACTTCTTCAGGATTCCGCACGTGTGTTCCTGCCTCAGGCCATCCTCTCTGACTGGCTTCACCACCTTTGGTGCCTGGTAGGAAGAAGTTGCAAACCATGGAAATAGAAGAAAAGACAAGACAATGCTTTATGGTAAAACTACTGACAACTTTTTTTTTCTTCAAAGAGGGATTTTTAAATAGTGAAAGAAAACTACCGTCCAAGCTGCAATCTGAACTAAGTGTTGTGCTTGCTATTTACTCACTAGCATGTATTAAATCAGTGTTCTGTGAAGGGAAACCATAACCCTTTTAGGCAATAGCTTGCTATTTTTAGGGTACGGGAAGAAATCTTCAGCTGGAAGCTACGTGACTGCCTTTGCATTGCTATTAGCTAATGTTAGTTACTATTAGTGTTATTTGTTAGTATTAGCTGCCATCTCTTGCAGCCCAGCCAAACTGTAAGAAAGGCATATTCTGCAAGGACAGGTTCCCCATGCTTATTTTCCACCATTACAAGTAGGTTGCTCTAAATTTCTGACACTGGTTACATGTGGGGCATGTCTCTACTGTGCAAAAACAGTTGGCCAAGCATGAGATGCATTATGGGGCTATAAACAGGGGAAAAAAAAAAAAAAAAAAACACAGATTTCTGCACTCTGCATACTACCACTTCCTCTCCAGGTATCCTTACAACAAACACTGTGTAGGTAGCAGAGTCAGCAATGATACCATAGCAGGTGTGGGGACTGCCCGTGGCTCCCTGTACATCTGCCCAACATCCCAAAGTTAGGTATTCTCAGTTAAAAGTTTAAGCTATAATTCCAGAGAGCATTTCAGTCTGATTTCAGCCTGGCCTTAACAAAGTAAATTCTAGTATCAGATGCAGATGCTGAAAAAGAAACAGCCAATAGTTCTGCTTCAGCATTTGTTTAGCTAGGGGAAAGCCACTGGCCACATGTCACTAAACTAACCTCCTGCAATGTAATACCTGTCTCCGAAAGCATTCCTCCAGGTTATGAGTGGGGTCTTCAGCACTTCTGCAGCAGTCCTTCATCATTTCATTGTAATGGAGAGCAACAGAAAGGATTGTTGGGGCATAGAGGAAAGGATGCCGTCTGGAAACCTCGTAGATAAAACTAAAACAGAGATAAATGCCTTTATTTTCAGAATATGCCCCAACATGCAGGGGACTGCAGTGTTACTGCAGCATCTGCCAATATATTAAGATGATAGCTACTAAAAGTGACTGTTTTCCTGTCAGAACAACCAGATGTATAGTGCAGTGTTTATTTTGGAAAAATTCTGATTGGGGCTAGCATTTTCCTAGAAACTAAAGGCTCTAATCTTGCCAGTTCTGGCCTAGAGGTCACAAAACATCTGCTTGGCTTTTAAGGACTGAAGGGAGGTCCTTGGTTTCAGATGAGTCCTTTGCATAAATTACAATGAGATAGGTCAGATTGTTTATCATTTGGACCTATATTCAAAGCAGGAGGTGGCAGAACAGGGTTCATGTACAGACAATCACAGCTGGATGGAGTATGCAAATATTTCTCATCAGGAAGAAAAAAGAGGATGGCATTACAGAGAATCTCATATTGACCTTTTTGGTACTGCATTTGTGGTCTCTAGGCTTGTAACCATCATATCCAGGCAACAAATCTTTGATTTATCTACTTACTATCCTGTTAATGAATGTTGATGCTCTGAATAATTTCTGCAGGCAGCTTCAGCATTTGGCCTTTCAAAAGGAGAAATGAATCCTCTTGATGAATTTTTAAGGGAGAGGAAGCAATCATTTCTTTCAGGATCCTTTTTAGCACAGCAGTCAGTAAACCTGGGAAGATTTTCCTCCTGGCATATTGTATCAAGGAAAATCTCGTCCTGTGAAAAATTAGAAAAAGGTTGAGGTGTATGTGAGGATTCCATTCAACTCTTGTGAGCTTTCTGGGGAGGCTTGTTAACCCAACAAGACCTCGCTTGCATAAATTTATAGTTTCTCTCTTTTTCTTACCTCCTGCCTTGACTGCAATGAATATCAGACTGACCTCTAAAGCATAGAAATATGTCAATCTGATACCTACTATTATTCCAAGATAGACTTTGAAGTGAAATGGTTTTCAAACACACCATCCAGCTTTCACTGAACTTAAAACAACATTCAGACCCTTGCTCCTTGATTACAGTTGAGATGATTGTTAGATCTGTAGAGTGTTGTTTCCAACATAGCAGGATCTATTCTTTTCTAAAGTCAGGTTTGTGCAATGATGACTCTCTTGTTTCTTGTTCAACAAGTAGCAAATGCTCAGGTTCAGCTGTCAGTCATGCATCAGCTGGGAACTGTTTTAATTCAGGGTTTGCTTTAGACCCACGTTTAATAAATAACAATGTGTCATAACACAGATGAATATTCATGTTTTGTGATTCAATCTGCCAGCTCCAAAAGTGTGTTGGAGCAGACACCATCAAAAACTAGCAGTGTGAGTTAATGGACTGGAGGAAACACCTATAAGCATCATATTTGCTAGACATACCTAACTAGGCTTCTGCTGAATTTTGTTACACCAGCCATAAAAGCAAAACTTTCCAAACATCTTTTAGAAAGATACAGCTCGAGGATTTCAAAAGTTACTGTGATATTTGGGGGGGGAGGGACTTTGTTTTTCTCCACTCATCTTGAGATGCCTTATAGGTGAGAGCATGGAGAAGGAAAAAGTTAGTAAGAGCAAACATGTATACACAAGGAAATCACATCTCCTAATAACATATTCCTTGTTGGAAAAGATACGTACCAGTACACTGAAATTATAAGTCACTTCTGAAAATTTTTGCCACATTAGAAGTATAAACATGCTTACCAAAGGCTTCAGACAATCTGGGTTGTCTTTGTCTGCAGCAGCGCACCTTTTGGCAAGATCCGTTACATCTTCAGCCATTTTAACTGCTTTGGCAAATGTGCTTCCTTGCACATACTGTGCAAACATAATCATGGCACTACAAGAACAGAGAGCATTAAAGATGTTGCTGTCTACCTAAAAACTTATTATATTACTTTTGTGTGAGACAGTAAGAGGATTTCTATCACTGCAGACTGAGTTTGCATGGGCTGGTGGAACAGGTGAGTGTTTGACTCACAGTACGTGTTCATTCCCAAATGACACAAAATACCACAGGGATGTTCACTGGTAGCACATTTGCAAGTAGACTCTTTATCTGGACAACTTACATGGCTTTAAAATTATTCTCCTGCAGCTGAGAAAAACGCTGGCCAATGCTGTTTTTTTCCTCTGAAAAACAAGATAATTGGTCTTTGAATAAAAACATTGAAGTAAATGCTTCATCAAATGCTCTTTTTTTGTACTGGAGTTTCAGAAAAACATAATTCAGTGCCTGGGGTAGTAGCACTAGGGTTTGGAAGGCCTGAGATCATACTACCTATTTGACTTACGTATGAGGATGTGAAACAATTTGTTTTTGAACTACAAGGCCAATATAATTTCCTTGCCTAGTTCAAGTGTTGTGGAGCGGAATATGCTAAAACGTAGGTGTCCAGCTGTGTCAATGCAAGTTACATGAGTAAATAAACACTTCAGAAAAAAACTTTTAGCCTTGTTTTAGCTATTTAAAGGTGTACTTGATGACTGTTTGGCTGCAGATGAGGGCTTCTCTATGTAGAAAACATGGAATAAATTGAGGACTACATTGGTAGGCAAAGCTCCACAAAAATTCACAGGGCTGCATCCTTCTTTACATGCTGTGAACTGACCCAGTGGAAAACAAATGTGTCCAATCTACCTGAATATCATGTGCAAATATTTTTCCCTTGCTGGTGGATTATTTATTAATGTCTAAACCTAAACCCGATCATTTCTTGAGTTCCTTGTTCATTAGAGAATATTTTCTTAGATTAATTTCAACATAACGGGCATATTCCCGAATCAGGATGGTAGTCTCACACCCATGTCAGTAGGGCTGAGAGCAGTATAAAAGGATCAGACAAAGCAAAGAGATAAGTCGGCTTCTCCAAGTAATGAGGAAGTGTCAATTAGGACGATAAGAAGAGATAACACAAACAGCAGTTGCTTTATGGTCTTGGGCCATTTAGTGCATGTGGAAGTTCTAAAGATGAGAAAACAACTAATGATAGAAATATGTAACGTGAAAGGCTCATCTGAACTGCACACTATGGCAGGATTTCAGTTGTCTCATTTTTGGCACTTAAGCTTCGTGCAAAGTGGGGTCATCATAGGGTCCTCCAGGAGACAGTGACGAGAGAGTTAGACTCCTCCAAAGGATAACAAAGAGCAATTGCATAACTTAGCTACTGAATAGCCATCTGGAGGTAGCATCCCTCTTGTTTCTTCACTGTCTTGCTCTCCCATGGACTATGGAGGGAGGCTAGAATAACTGCAGTCTTTACTTTAGCAGTTTTTGGAGTACCTGAAATTCAGTGGAACAACACCACCGCCAGAGATTAAATTACCCTTCAATACACATCCTCTCAGTAAGCATGGGCTGTCCCACTACATGGACTCCCAAGAAAATAAGAAGCAACATGTTTACAGTTGATCACAAGAAAAGAATTATACAGCTATAATTTTGTTGTTTATCTTTCACTTGTAAGAAAATACTATGTAGAATTGGCAGTGATAAAATGAGATACCAAATAACCATGTGTGCCAAGTTGCAGTCATCAGCATTAAATGAAAGAATAGAATAAAAAAATGAGATATATTCTTACCTATGTCCCGATAGCTTCTAGGCAGGGCTTTGACTACAGTAAAGCTTAGTAATAAAATTATATAAATTACTGTTCTCCAATTCATAATGTCAGCCTTTGGCAGGAGCCGGAGATGGGTTTGGTTTCTCTCTGAAAGGCAGAAAGACTTAAGAGGAATGATCTTCTTATATACTCTACCAAACAATTTCTGGTTAATCAAAACCCTTTCAGCGTCATATATAACATTAGCCCTTTTAGAATATTCCCA
Source organism: Anseranas semipalmata (assembly GCA_013399115.1). Lineage (NCBI taxonomy): Eukaryota > Metazoa > Chordata > Aves > Anseriformes > Anseranatidae > Anseranas > Anseranas semipalmata. Next base: position 488,236 of record VXAA01002104.1, read on the forward strand.
CAATAATTAAACATGCCATTATTTGCTCAGTATGATGAACTGACCGGCTTGTTGCAAAGAAAGGACCTTGTAGATTCTTTTTTCCCTGAAATTTAGACAAATAGACATTTTAAACTTATCACACTTCAAACAAGAAGTTTAAACATTCTGTGTGCTTTTTATCATGAATGTAGATCTCTTCTACTTACAGATTTGTTCAAAGGTGATTGCTGTGCAGAAGATGCCTTCGTAACACATTGTTGACTGAAAGATCCCAAGTTCATCAGTTACCCTGAGATTTTTGCATCCCTCCTTGCTGAACAAGCTATCTCTTGCTCCCAGATTCCAAGGTGTCATGGTGAAAAATCACAGAATCATAGAATCACAGAATGGCATGGGTTGAAAAGGACCTTAAAGATCATCTAGTTTCAACCCCCCTGCTCTGGGCAGGGTTGCCAGCTACTAGAGCAGGCTGCCCAGCGCCACATCCAGCCTGGCCTTGAATGCCTCCAGGGATGGGGCGTCCACAACCTCTCTGGGCAACCTGTTCCAGTGCCTCACCACCCTCTGAGTGAAAAACTTCCTCCTAATATCCAACCTAAATCTCCCCTGTCTTAGTTTGAAACCATTCCCCCTTGTCCTATCACTATCAACATGTGTAAACAGGCATTCCCCCTCCTGTTTATACGTTCCCTTCAGGCACTGGAAGGCCGCAATGAGGTCTCCCCAGAGCCTTCTCTTCTCCAAGCTAAACAAGCCCAGTTCCGTCAACCTTTCTTCATAGGAGAGGTGTTCCAGCCCTCTGATCATCTTAGTGGCCCTCCTCTGGACCCGTTCCAAGAGCTCCACATCCTTCTTGTGCTGGGGGCCCCAGGCCTGCACGCAGTATTCCAGGTGGGGTCTCACCAGAGCAGAGTAGAGGGGGACAATCACCTCCCTCTCCCTGCTGGCCACCCCTTTTTTAATGCAGCCCAGGACATAGTTGGCCTTCCGGGCCGCAAGCGCGCACTGCCGGCTCATGTCCAGCTTCTCGTCCAGCAGGACCCCCAAGTCCTTCTCCGCAGGGCTGCTCTCGAGTTCTTCTTCTCCCAGTCTGTATAAGTACCTGGGATTGCCCCAGCCCAAGTGCATCACCTTGCACTTGGCCTTGTTGAACCTCATTAGGTTCTCTTGGGCCCACTTCTCCAGCCTGTCCAGGTCCCTCTGGATGGCATCCCTTCCCTCTATGGTATCAACTGCACCGCTCAGCTTGGTGTCGTCCGCAAACTTGCTGAGGGTGCACTCGATTCCGTCGTCTATGTCATTGATAAAAATGTTGAAGAGCACCGGTCCCAAGACCGACCCCTGAGGGACACCGCTTGTGACCGGCCTCCACCCAGACATAGAACCATTGACGACAACCCTTTGGCTGCGACCAGCCAACCAATTCCTAATCCACCTAACAGTCCATCCTTCAAATCCATACCTCTCCAATTTAGAGAGAAGAATGTGGTGAGGGACCATGTCAAAGGCTTTGCTCAAGTCGAGGTAGATGACGTCCGTCGCCCTTCCTTTGTCCACCGATGCCGTCACTCCATCATAGAAGGCCACCAGATTGGTTAGGCAAGATCTGCCTCTGGTGAAGCCGTGCTGGCTGTCCCGGATCACCTCTTTATCCCGTACATGCCTTAGCATGTCTTCCAGGAGGATCTGCTCCATGATCTTCCCAGGCACAGAGGTGAGGCTAACCGGCCTGTAATTCCCCGGGTCTTTCTTTCTCCCCTTCTTAAAAGCTGAAAAAGCTGAAAAAGCTGAATCAAGTACCCTATACAATATATTTTCAGCATTAATTAGCATCAAAATACATCTGAAATCTTGAACCAAAATCAAAACTAAAATGAAGGAAAAAAAAACTAATTAATAGAGTTACTTAGTGACTTTTTTAAAGGTATGCTATAATCATCAGCATGATAAAAATGTCAAATTTTTGGAGATAAAATGGCTTCAGAGAGCAATGGGTATTTGTAGCTAAGAGACAGGTGGGAAGGTATATGTATATTCAGTCTGAAGGAGGCAACAAAGATAGAACTTATTTTTTTAGTGAGAAACTGGCAATATTCTTTGTTCCATGCTGAAGAAAGATGATGAGGGTTGTTTATCACATGAGACAGTATCAAAAGGAAAAAGGATTTCGAGTGAAGGGTAATCTTCACTCATGGGGGTAATCTTCACTTCATGGGGGTAATCTGGGGACTACCTAGTGCAATCCCACATCACGTTCCCCAGATGCAGCAGGGAAAGATGCAGATTGATCCTCTTATTTTCACGCTAATACCTTAATACAACCTTGTTACTATAAGCTATAAAAATAAGGCAGGTATGTGTTGGGGGTGGGTGGGTTAGGTAGGTATTTGCTTGAAGAAAAGCTGCCAAAACTGATGAGCTGAGACATTGATGCTAGAGACTTTTTATAGCAGGTTCCTTATAGCAGAAGCATGTGTTTGAGAGCTTATGTATGTGTAACATGTCGTCTTAAGTATTTCGGGAAGCTGTATTTGACTGCTGTATTTAAAACCCTTAAACTCAATTTCTCCACTGCCCTTTGCCATGCCTAGTAGGATGGTTAAATACTTTTCACTTTTCTTTGAAAATATCTGCCACTATTAGGATGACAATCTACCTATTTACACTCAACATTCTCTCATTTGCAGGAGGGAAATGTACATATAGTATTTAAGCAGAAGGGAAGAGTATGGGAAACACTAGAAATAATTAAGAGTTCCTGTTCTTCAAACTATAGAAGCCATGCTGACAATATTAATTTTACACCTATTGAGACCGCAGCTGTTTCCAGACCTTCTTAGAAACTATCTGGCAAGGTCAGGGTAGAGCTAAAACCATCTGATTGCTGTCAGGGTGTGTGGAGCTGTGAATTCCCATCAGCTGGGGGTGGCTGTGTGGAGGGAGAGAAACATCCTCAGTAGACTCTTGAAATTCCCAGGCAGTTCTTATACTGCAAAGGTTTTGTTTTGTGTGTGTTTTCCCAACCAAAGAGGTGAGTTAGTTTTTGCTGGGTGTTTCTTTTTGTTATTTGTTAGCTTTAGGGGAAGGTTCTTGTGTTTTAGGTTGGTCTCTGTTCATGCTGCGCTTAAGTCATTGATTAGCATTCCCAAATTAGGCCACCAAAGAGCAAGAATGTCTCCTCAAAGCTCAGGTATTTAGTTTCTGTTCTCACTAACGAAAGCAGAATTTGTGAGTTCACGTTTTGTTTGTTAGCTGCTTCATGATGGTATCAATATATCTGTTCTATTTCTTTGAAGTCAACGTTGGTGCTTTTTAGTAACGTAAGTAAAGCATGTAAAGGATTCAATTATATCCTGACTTTATTTCACTTGGAGAATAGTGTTCTTACCAAATTCTGATCATTCACTCTAAAATGAATGATGTTTGTAGGAAATTCATATACATGGAAGAATTAAGCTTCTTCCTGAGCAGTGAGACAGCTTGTCTTTGCAAAATCCTAAGCTGCTTTGATGTGATATTTGGAGTTCATTTCCTTGTAAATATCTTCCAGTAGTCGGATGTGCTGTCTAATATTCATGTTGGAACTTTTTAAACTCTTTTTGTAAAAATCATACATGCTTATGTTCGTATTTTTAGACTGATAACAAAAATGGAAGCTGGCTAGGCTTTATCTGATTAGGTGTTTTGGAGTCTATCTTGTTTTGGTACTGGGGTATTTTGCCTGCACAAGATCTGCTACAGCAACTGTTATGAAACATTAATTTTTGATTTCTCCCCTGCCATCTCCTTTCCAGTGCTTGTCTCTGTTGCATGCCTAAATCTCTGCAGGCTTCATCAGTTCCTTAGGTAATAAAATAAGTTTCTCATCCCAGGGAGCCTATTGCAGGTAGCTAACCTCTGTGTGGCCTGGTACAGGGCTAGCACTGGGTGACCTGGTAGACAGGGCATTAGCAGTCCTCCATCTCTGATCTCTGTAGTCTGGTTACATTTTTGTAACTTCTGTGGATCTGTCTCCCTAGATGGCGGTGAAGCATGCATCTCTTTAACCTAGAGGCTAGTGAACTCTCATTATTCAAATAATATATCTGTACAGCCAAGAAAAAATGAGGCTTGGATCATATGCTGGACAGATGGTCTGTTGTAACTGGGCCCTCTAGTGCTCCAGGTCTATGTTTCAATCATGAGGTCTCCCTAATCAGACTTACTGCTCCATTGAGTAAGAAGACTGAGCCTGCCATGTCCTGTATTCAGTAATGTTCTTTCTTATCTCATGCACTATTTCCTTCTTTTCAAGAAAAGGGGAGAAAACATTAAAGGCAATCATTAGAGAAGGGAACATGAGTGGTTTACTGGTACAGTTCTTCACTTCTTTCCTGTAAATTGTTGTGTCAAAGGACCTAAATAAATACATGCATGAATTTATGTTTGTGTATGTATACATTAAATAAAAAGATCCTATTCTAACTCTTTATCAAGATTGTAAAGGTGAGGTGGTCGCAGATTGCCCTTGGAAAACCTCATTGACATGGAGTTTAAAAATAAAGAATCCAGCTGCTGTGGAGGTTGGTTGATGTATATGGAGACAGCCTCTGTAGTCTTAGGTCATCTGGCACTGTAAATATTTTGATTGGCCTGTCTGTAATGAGTTCAGCTTGCATGTCCCTGTTGATCAAGAAATACGCATGACATATGAGATGCAGCTTGCACTTGTTGATCTGCTGGGCATGTTTGCTGACAATAGCATGGTTACTAGCAGCTGTTCTGCCCGACAAGCAGTACTTCATGCCCTCTTGGAAATGAGGAATAATTCCCTGCTCTGAAGAGCAAGTACTTGTAATGGTTGGATTTAGAAAGAAAAGTATAGTTTTATATGCTAAATTGCAACAAAGAAAATCTGGTTTGCTTTTGCAGGTTTTATTTTTATTTTTTTAAAACTTCCCCCCCTTTCATTGAAAATCCTGACCCTTCTCACTTCCCATCTTCCAGTAATTGGTTTGTGGCTGAACACATAGAATTTTGACTTGAAAGCCAAAACTATTTTGGTTTTTATCCATGCTATTCAGTTAGTTAACTACGGATTCCCTAAGAAAACCTGTTTTCCTAGGTCATATTTGAGTTTTTCCTGCAAATACTTAGCTCAAAAATCAACATCAGTCCCCTGTCCTCTTGCTGTTGTAATGTACATGTGTGTGAATAGCATTCAAAGTGCTCTGAACTGGCATTGTGCTCAGCTCTGCTTGCAAAAACATACTGAATTTATTGTGCATACCATGGCAGTGCTGGCCAAAGCCAGACTAATTCAAATGAGAAAGCATGTTACAGCTTGAGGACTGCCAAAGGAGGCCTAAGTTTTGTATCTGATTTTTTAGGGTCTGCTTTGAAGTTTATTGAAGAGAGTGGAAGACTTTTCTTTAAGATCACCTGTGACAATATGACAATTAACACTCACTGCTGAATCTACGCCTCAAATGTTAAAGCATTCATGGGACACATTATAAAGAACTTTCTTACCTGTATGTTCAGCAAATCTTTTCCAGTGTATGTAGCAAACCTGGAGGCAATACAGGGAGGAAACCCATGTTGCTAACTTCATTTCTGCAAATGATTTAACAGATTATTTGGCAATGCTAGGAAGTCTGATGGTAAAGAATTGCTCTCTTCAATCCATGAAAATGACTAATTATATCAGTCATTTGTGAACTTCTGCTTGACCTGGATAACTTCCTGGACTGGTGTGTTTTGCCAAAGGTGCATGTCTCAACCTGTTTTCTTACTGCATACAGAGTTCAGACCTTGTGTTTTTTTTTTTTTAAAAAAAGGCTTTCTAAATTTATGGGCTATTCACTACATGGAGAAATATGACTTGTTTCATGAGTAACATGGAATGTTTAATGTGGAATTCAAGTATTCTCTCGCTACCCAGTTATGCCTCTTCATTGCTGATATACGTTGAAAAGATACATGGTGTAATGCACACCGTCATTTGTCTAGCTAAGAGGATTCTGTTCAAATTGCATTAACTTTAGGGAATGATAAGATTCATGTGTAATGTCTGGCTTTTTTTTTTTAATCACACTCAGGTGCTTTGTGTGGCCCCTTGGTTTGATATGATTTGATAGTTTTCACTTGAGTGCGTGTCTTAAGGAGCGTTCACCCTGTGGGTGTATAAGCATGTCGGCACAGGAGACGGGATAACCTCTTGCAGTATGAGTGGAAGCATGCCCAGGCCGCGCACGCCTACTGGCTGCCGTAAGTTGGCAAAGAAGTCCTCTGTCCTTTGGTTCCTCTGGGTTGCTTGGCTGGGAATGAAACAACTTTCCTCGCCACTTCATTGGCAGTCCTTTTCTCTATGCCCTTTGTCTCTGGGCTTGTTTGGACACATTTGCTGTGTGTTATGTCAGAGTGGCGTGTTGGTGGAAAGTGCACTGGGTGCTTTGCATGGTCCCAATGTTTGGAATAAACTGATGTGTCCCAGGAGCACTTGTGTATGTGGGTGTTTGTACTGTAGCTCTCTTAGCGTGTCTACACAGGAGGAAGCCTACCTTGTCTTCAGTTTCTTCAATTCCAGTAAACTTTTCTGGTGTACCTAAAAGCAAAACAAGAAGCAACAAAGCCTGTTAGCAAGTAGACAAATTAATACCTTCACAAATGAGATATATTCATTAGCTTTAGGCTCTGTAGCCCTCTTTGCAGGATAAATTCACATAAATTTCACAACCTTTCTTCCACTGAGATTTCTCTTCCTGTTCATTTTGGCTGTGACGCTGACGGGATGCTGAAGGAAGACCATTTGCCCTCTAGGAGAACTCTTGAGGCCATCTAATACCATGTGGCTACCAGGAAGACGGAGCCATCTAGTTTTCCCAAAGAGGTTTAGTCAGTGGCTGATATGGTCACCTCACTGTCCTAACAGATGTGTTATTTATACATGGTCAAGGATTCTTCACTGACCTGTTCTTGAGGGAATTATTCTTGAGTTTCTGAGAAGACATCTGGGTTTCATCCATATTAAGGACTATTCTCCCAGCTCCAGTTCTATGAAGCTGTGTCTTTTTTCCAGGCATGTTGCAAGCAGCAAGAGCATAAGAAGAAAAAGCAACCATCCCGCCATTACTGCCTGCTGGAATTCCATGGTGCTGTTTCTACTTTTTCCCCACAGCAGACAGTCAACCTTTCAATTGTGTCTTTCAAGGTACAGGATTTAAGGTCTCTGTCTAAAATGATATTTGGTCACCTCCGTGACATAAGGACTGAGTAGTACCCTGCAAATTTTACTACTTAGACTTCTATCTTACCTTATTCCTCCCCTTCCATTTCATTCCAGGACCATGCCAACAGCAAAATACACACTTCTTATAGAGCACAAAATATATAATCGAGTAAATACAGTGGTTACATCTCACCTCAGAGGGAATCTCTTTAAAAGCCATTATTTTTGATAGAGGATGGAAATGGATATGTATGTTGGACTTGAAGGATGAACATCTCTATGCAGGAGTTCAAGTTCTGGTCTAGTTCACGGGGTGGTGTTGGTGCCAGTATGGAATCATTGAGAGAACTGAGTGCCTGCTTTGCTCTGCAGGACGCTTTCTTTCATGCCATAATGAGATGATCTTATTGGATCCAACCTTGTTTTGCTTTAGGTGAAGCTCATGTTGAGGAGAGGCTTTTCCACTGTCCTTACTCACTGCAGCAAATGTCCCTCTGGAGGTTCTGGGCTGAACTGGTTAACATACCCTAAGGAAGGAAGAAGCAAGCATTGATAATGGGTGGATTGTGGGTGTCAGGAGTGGGATCTGCAGCCTGTTATTTAGCATGTAAGCTTAAATGTTTCTGTTGAGATTGCTGTATACCTGTTTGTTACCAACGCAAATGCTTTTTTCTGGGAAGCAAAGCATGTATGGCAGCTAAGTACGAGAGCATAAGACAAACCTGCAACATCTGGAAGGGAAGAAGTAAGCTATTCTTGAAGTTAATATCCTTTTTTTTTTTTCTCCCTCTCTTTCCCTAACTTCCTAAGCTCCTACATTTATCTATGTTCCAAGTCCCACAGGGGGTTGTTTACAGCTGAACGGGACACAACAAAGTACAAAGGGTGACATTTACAACTCGTCCTTGTCTTTATCTGGCACCTGTAGGCGTGATGGTCTAGCCAAGTGAAACACCATTGCTGAATGTCAAAACAAGCTATCTTAATAGCACAGAATCACTGTTATCTTAATACAACACAAACTTTGGTTGCAGTGACCTGCTTACACAGCATTTTTGATAAGGTGGGGAACTTACTATGCCTGCTTGCAGGTAACAAAACAAAATGCATGCACTTTAGAATGCCCCAGTCAACTTCTTAAGGCTGCTCTGCAAAAGACACTGTTCCCAAGATAGTGTTGTACAGCTCACTGTGGACCTACAAGAGTTCTAGGTTTTTGGAGTATAAATTCTCTCTTCACTCCTTCTCAGTGTCTGGCATTGTCTTATCTGGGGTTTCTCTTCTGGTCAAGTCATCCTCCCACTGCCCCCGTCCCCCTAGTACTCCCAAGACCACTCCATTTGCAGCCTGCCCCTCGGGTCTGACTGTTCCAGTGGGCCCACAGAGTGGAGTTAGCTGTCAAGATCAAACACCTTTTGGAAGCCATGCTGTCAGCTTTTACAGATCGCTTCCTGAAAAGGATGGGCACTTCCTTTGGTTCAAGTGCACGCAGCAGTTATTTTTTACTTGCAAATGGACAGTTTGTTGTCTTCCATTCCACCAGGATTCTGGGAGGGTCTATTTAAGATGCTTTTTCTAGCCAAGGACCCTCTCTCTCAGTGGAAAATTACCTTATGACCTTTTATTTCCTGAAGTAGGCCAGTGGCTCCTATCCTATCTTAGTCTTTTCCTGACATTTTTAGGTTGTTCATGCAGCAAAAATATTATGGTTGAATAAAAAATTTTGAAACACAGAGGTGAAGCCATCATAAGTACCGATTTCAGATTTAAAGCTTGTTCTCGCTTTAAAAAAAGAAAAAAAAGAAAATACTTGTAAGCCTACTTCTTTAGTTTTCACATTTTATTGTTGTCCACTAAGTAATATTTCCTGTGTGCTCTGCTGGATAGCTGAAATACGGCATGGCAGTTGGCTAGCATAGCACTTTACCCAGAAAAGACCCATAAGTTTCTGGAGCAGTAAGTAAAGGCCAAGCATGGTACATAGGGTATCTCAAATGGCATTAGATGCCACCTTCTAGGCAACTAAATCATATCTGTAAATTCTGCATGTCTGAAGAATGAGACAAGCAGGTCAGGTGTATAGAATGCCTTAGACTTCTAGAGACTTCTAAGGACTTGCTTACCTTTCTTTAAAGGAAAAGGCATGTAAAATTGCTCCCCTGTTGAATTATGTCTACCTGGCAGAAACGGATGCTAGAAAAAATAGCAGTAGGTATCTAGAATGGCCTTCTTGCTAGAAATGAGTCAATGGAACAAGCCACTCTCACTGCAATTCACCATTGAAGTATGTAAGGGTTCTTTAAGGAAGGGAAATGGAAGAGTGAGGAGGCAATGGCTTTCCTTTCTACCATGTCTGCTCTTCCATTAAGCCACTTCTGCAATGTGTGTATTGCTTACCTTCGCTTTACAGAATTAGCCAGCAACCGGAAAAACATAGGTTTCCGAAGTGTTTCTTCATTAGCCATTTAAAAAAAAGTTATGAAAAGTCCATGTTCTTTCAAACATTGACTATTTTACATTGAGTATTTTAAGTGACTTTGTTGTGGCCTAGAAGCAAAGGAAATAAAAGCAAGGCTGAGAAAAAGGTTTTTCCATCATCAGCTTGCTTAACCTAAAATGAGGAAAACCAAAGACTACATCAGCAAAAGGCTTGTATATAATAGGCCAAGAATTCCTTTGCTAAAGTTATGCCTATTAAGTCCAAGATGCAGTTCAGGCCAAAGCGTGTTAGTGCCAGCTACCCAGAATGCAGGCTCTCTGCGGTAGTTTGCTTGCTGAAGGCAGGAACTTGAATGTTGCAAAAATAACAGGGTGTATATTCATTAACTGGGACTGTAACACTACAGACAAAAGGGCACAGGGAACCAGATTTCACTGAATACAAGAGCATATCAGTTTGAGCACCTTTGTAAATACTATCTTCACAGCTGTGTTCTGAAAAAGGACATTTATCCTACTGATCCACTTTGTGAATGCCTTGTCAAAACCTGCATCTCAACAGAGTGATGACTGGTTACATGAGGCAAAAATTTTCAAAGCCTCTAACACTAGTGGTGTTAAAGGGTTGCTTGCATCAAGGAAGATAACTACTTCAGTCTCAAATGGAAAGCCTTTTCTAAGAGTCGTGGTTATTCTTGCCCTTTGTTAAGTTTTAAAACCTCTTCTCTTCTACAATTTTGTTTTATAGTCATCTTCAAGGACAGAAGCCCGTGGTTTCATCATTACAGGTTTTATGTGCCACAGTAAAGAAACTTTTCACATAACTGCCAATCTACTCAGTCTGAGTACTTAAATGCAGTAGAGATATTGTTGCTGCTACCTGCAGTGCTTCAGATTCCAGTTTCTAACATGGCTCAACTTTGGACTGTCAGGTTTGCAAACGAGCAGGTGAATACAAACAGAGAATCAAAGGGGACCTTGAGCACAACCTTTCATACACGTTAGATGCACTTATCTGGGGTGAAAAGGGAAAAGAGGAGGATCTGGATTCAAAAGCTTATTAAATCTAGCTATTGTGGTTGATATTTCAGTAATATTCATCTCTAAATAGGATTGTATACTATTTCCCTTCATTTACAGTAGCAGACAGAGCTTCAGCACCAGTTCTATTCTGCACTAAAATCATAAGGATTTAACTGGGAAAGCAGTACAGGAACCAGCGCATTTCTGGAAGATCTGCTTATGAATGCTATGTGAGTTGCAGAATTGTTTGATCTTCTCATCTCTATTGTATTTTCAAATTTTGGAACAGCCTGTCCATTTTGCTTTCTACATGGTGCTTGGACACTTACTTTGTCTTGAAACCTGTCTCTACAAATTTCTTCAGGATCTTGCAGTTGTACTGAGTCCTGCTCAATTCCTTGATTCCTTTCTGCATGTAAACAAGCTAGAATAATAAGAAGCACATTATCTGTTAAAATGAGAATGTTTCACAAATGAAGAAATACAACCCCCTGAAAACCTATTTTCTCATTTAAGTCTGACATTACTGTGATCTGGAGGTTCTTTAATCATTGCCAACAGGAAAAAAACACACTTAAAATTAAGGTTGAAACAATACAACTAACAGAAGTCCTTGAACATGTGTGTGTATATATATGTATATATGTGTGTGTATATATATATATAGATTTTTTTTTTTTCTTTTTTGATGGGGGAAACTAATACCTTTTGATTCAAGCAAGTGCTGGGATGATGTTGCTTGCACCAGTTCTCAACTGCATGCTCATATTTGATAGCCAGAACAAGTATAGGAGCATGAATAAAAGCAGAACTTCTTGAATATAACTATAATGAGAAGAAAATTCAAAAGCAGTTGTAATGCTACACAAAGCTTTTAAGAAACAATGTTTTACTAGGAAAATAAACAATAGACAATTTTGCATCTGCTAATGGCCCAAATTAAGTGTGGAAGTTACTGTATGACTCCTGTTTTCAGCCCCACATGGTTATCAACATTCCATATTTAAAAACATATCCAAATACATAAATATACATGTACATACAAATGAAGATTGCCAAAGATTTCAAGAAGTTTACAATGGAGAAATTCTTGCTCATTTCTTTTCTCCTCTTTGTGCCTTCTTAACTTCAAGGATTGTTGAGAGTTAATTTTTCTGGGAAAATAAACAGAAAAGAAGGGAAGGTAGAGAATTACAACTAGGAAAATATAGCTGTTTTTACTAGAATATGGAAAGCTGAAATTATAGATGATGTTTCTGAAGGAAAGTAATTCTCTTATAATTTTGGAATTAAAAATTCATCTTGTTTGACAGGTGGGTGAAAGACTCCGAGGCTTGAAATGTATAGGCAGCTTTTTCTAAGCACATCTTAATATTTCTTCAGACTGTTCTATTCTGCCTGACTAAATAATACTTATCCAATACAACATGAACAGTTTCCTTACTATTCCAGGCATGACACTTAGTTGTCCTGGTCTTCCTTGAACAGCACGATGGGCTCTAGGCTCTGGTATGTTTGAATTAAATCTTCATTGAGATTTTGAGAGTTATGCAATACTGATTTATTTCAGGGTCAGCTTTACCACTGCAGTCAGCCACTGCACCATATAATTCATGAAGTTTTCTGATCCTCTTATCCAAGAAAATGATGGGCTACAGGAACAGATATAAAGGGAGGGAAGAACATGAGAATGATGGGGCTATATAGGAAGTCTTGAGCACAATTCTATGAATTCAGTTTCTTGTAAAGTGTTTGTGTATATACAAATCCACAGCTTGTTTAAGATGTCGGACAGATTCTCAATGACTGTTACTTGTCAGCCAGGGTTGGCTGGATATATAAACTTAAATTCATATTTATTTCCTACCAGTGGCTTAAAACACTCCCATGCCTCCTCACTGTTCTTTTGGGTATACACAGGCACTGGGTTCCAGTTTATAAAAATGCCAGTGTAACTCTACATCCTCAAAGCCTTCTCTAGGTCTGCTGAACTCTCTGGTGACACACTGTGCACATTTGTCTGGGAAAGCTCAAGTCCACCCTCAAAATGTTTCTAATTTAACTGTAGAAAATAACTGGTGCAGGTCAGCAAGTAAGTACTATTTACAAGCATTGATTTTTCGACATAGCATAGTCCCCCCCACACACCTGTTTCAGCCACTAGTGTCAAATTAACATATTCACAGTTCATTTGGAAAACATCATTAGGCTTTTCATTTTGCAGGTCTTGAAAATAAAGCAAATAGATTAGTTTCTGGTTCTACTTAATACAAATCACCAGTATGATCCTTCTGTAAGAGATAGGATTAGTTGGAAGCTTTCAATTTGTCCCACTTGAAATCAATGTGTTTCTAAAAGGCAGATCTTTGCGTAGAGGGAGGTGTGTCGATGTAAATTTGAACTGCTTTATCTAGCATTCATAGAAAAAAGTACATAGAATGTTGTTATTAGAAATTCTTAGATGAGGGGTCCCATATACTGAAAAATGATAAGTAGAATAATACTTAGGGATTTTGTTGATTTCTCTAACCTGTTAACTTTTTCTTTTACTTAAAAAGGCAGCTGGGTCTAGAAGCAGTGAATGTTACATTGAAAAGAAAGATTCTTACATTTCACTGAGATTTATTTCATTTTCTTGTTTCCTTTCTTGAAGAGGTATCACTACAGCTTTCTCCTGTTTAAAATAAATAAAGCTAAAATAGATTAAAAATAAACTATCGTGTTTAATTCATATAGTTAACATATCATCTGTACTTAAGCTGAAAATAATGCTTTTTCACTTGATGTTCATTATGAAATTATGCAAAAGAAACACCAACTAGTTATTGACACAGTAGCAAAGCTTGTAAGGTCATCTTAAGAAGGAAAACAATTCTACTAGGATTTTCTTACCTATATCTTGTGCAAATATTTTCTGAATTTTGTTGCATGTAGCAAAATGGAAAGGAAAAAAAAAAAGAAAGAACCAGTACCCACTTCATTATTGTGGATTATTTACATGTGTAGACTATGCAGGGGAGCTTCAAAACAAAGAAGACTGGAAGCAATGAAATTATTTATATGCTGTTATCAACCAGTGCCTGTAAACAATTAACCACACAAATGTAAATTTCCATTAGACTTGAATGAGGCTCCCAAACTGCAACCACCCTTGCTGAAACAAAGTGTGACAAAATTACTTATTAGGTTTGTGATTTTGACCAGACTACTTTGAAACCACCTTGTAAATTCAGATTTTTACTTTGCCCACCTACATAAAGAATTGTGTAAATTAAGATTGAGGCTACAAGTCTTCCTGTAAAATATAAATTGGTGTAATCTTAGAATTGTGCTGCTTTTCTCCTTCCTCCACCCCACCCCCCTTTTCATTTTGACAATATTTGTTGACAATTGATCTGTACTGGTGTTAGCAAGTAATGGCCCAGGCATAGGTGAGAATTGCCTTCACTATTCACTTAGGACTGCAAATCATTAGGAAGTTATTTCAGAGTTTCAACTGCTTTACATAAGTTGGGGTACAGTTTCCTCAAGATGTTTTCCCGTATTTTACACACTTCCAATGAAAGAACTAAATGTAGTTTCATCTTTTGTTCAGAGAGAAGCCCAGACTAGACAGCACGCTCTCATAGATCTTGTTCAATACATGTATGCAGTTAAATTTGACGGAGTCTGCAACCAAAGCAAAATTAAATGCATTTTAGTACTAGTACTACTGACATGTAGTTTTATGTTAGTTGAAATGCAATTTACTGGTCCCGGTTGCAGAAAAGTTACTTCCAGGTCTTTGGGCAAAGACAATAACAAAGCATGAATTGGAAACCATCAAAGAAAATAGTCACTTAGCACTGATTACTAAACTATACTTGTTCATAATTAACATAAAAAGTACACCCACTGCTGAGCAGCAAGTCAAGTGCTACCCTTAGTAAGAGGTAACAGAGCACAGCCTCTGGGCAAAGAGATCATAAAGACTTGTATTATGAAAAAATATACCTGAACATGCTAGTGGATTTTCTTGTATATCTTAAAATGCCCCCAAAGTTTACACATCTTTGATGTGATACAGTCATGTATTTTCTGACATGTAGCTGAGAGCAGAAAAAGCAGTTGGGTGACCAAGAGGAATTTTTTGTAAATTTAGGACTATGCACTGGTCCAGAGCCACTACCCATTGCCAAACTCTGGAGATGCTCTACTGTCTTTTTAATGGGGCTGAGTGCTTCAAGATCAGCATCGTAAGCTGCTATGGAGGGCTAGGAGAGCATTCTTGCTAACTGATCATTTTTCTGTTTTCTTTCTCATGACCTGGATATAAGTGTTTCCAAAGATCAGGATGTTCTCAAATGTTCAAGTGAAAGCTGGGGTATGCATTAAAGGAGTTTCCATATATTAAAGCTGCAGCTAGCGGCCTTACAAGAGACACTCCAGAATCATGATACTAACCACAGTTCCCAAATATTGAGACTGAATGCAGAGCAATTAGGGTAAAAAAAAAAAAAAAAAAAAAAAAGGGCGTGGCATTTCATCAACCTCAGAGGGACCGTGAGAAATCAAGCAGTAACAGGGAAATGCCATGGCCAAGAGATGACAATACCTTATAGGGATGTCCTTACAAAGACCAGTACCAATACCCAATGTTTTAAAAGACAATGGAAACTGTGCTTATACACAAGACAACTGTCACTTTATGATTCAGAGTATGGTATAGGTATGGACAGGAGGAGGTGGTTGAATAATTCAGGCATGAAGAAAATAAGGAGCTTTGGGCAGGTGGGAGGGGAGTCTGATGGATGCAGATGATGTGTGGTCAGCTGAAGGAATTAAAAACTGAAGGAGAAGGCAGAAGGAAATGGATATAGCTTCTTATTCTTCTACCCCTGGAGCAGTTGGATAAAGATTTTGCTTTCAAACCACCTAAGAGAAAAGTATCGTGTCTAACTTCCGGATCTTGCTGTTACTCTGAAAGCTTTGGAATCTGCATGAAGATCTTCTTCGCACAGCAATGGTAGGTTTTGCACTTGTTTAAGAATTAATGATTTTGTGTTTGTTTGTTTCTTTATTTTAGCGTGTGAAATCTAAATATAGCAAATAGGTTAATTTAGAGGAGTTTTCTATCAGCTAGTGTTAATGGATGATGCTGTCAAAATTGTTTCATGTAAAGAATGGGTGTGTAGCTGCCACCAGGCTTTCTCCAAAGACTTGAAAACTCGATTTGCAGGAATAGTCTTTGTAAATATTAGAGGTTCACTGGCCTTGGCTTTATTAACCTTTATAGAGGGTATATGAAAAAAAAAAATAAGAGCTATAAAATAGTGAAAACGGAGAAAGTAAAAATTAGCCTGCATATTACTGAGGGGTTATAGTACATCACAAACTACAACTACATATCAATTCGCTATACTGTGCTAGAGTAGGAAGAGTAGGCAAATAGGGCATACAAACAGGAGCAGACTGCAAGGCGTGTAGTTCTCTGTAATACTCAGTATTGCAAAGGTCTCACTCTTTTAGATCCTTGTGCATTACTGCAGTATCATGTCCTTTCCTGGGACACCATCTCCCTGGGAAGGCATTTCTTTTTTTATCTAGACAGACACAGCAAACATCAGCCTCTCCAGGGCACATCCTGTACCAGCAAAACTGCCAAGTGAATTGTCACATCGCAAGAAGTGGATGCTTACAACAGTGCTCTGGCTGATTTGGCATACTGTTGCAAACTCAGTTGTCCACAGGCAAGGAAACAGGCTTTCCAAAAACCCATGTCATAGCCTACAAGTTGTTGTGCTGATTTTTTTGTTTTTCCACTTGAATATTCAGGAATACTTATGTACTCTTTCAGTGAGATCTAGGGATTAGAAGTCTCAATGGGAGGAGTATCAAAGCAAAAAGTCTGTTGAAATAACCTAACAAAAGCTGCTGCATGAAAACAAGTCACAGGTGTCATGCCAAGAGTTCTCATAACAGTTGACCTTTCTGAAACTTGAAGTCATGGTTCAGGTTTGGTAGCAGAAGCTTAAATATGTTCCAGGTAATCGGGGGAGGTTTCCCTACCTCTTTAGGAGACACTTATGTGGTTAAAGAATATTTTTGCACCACTGTTGTCTTAGCTAGAGCTGCAGCTGTGCTTATTCCTCTGCCTTCTGAACTCAGACACTACAAGGAAAACAGAAAAGTTACCTCATTATAAAGGAACCTAGATCGACAAAAATACATCAGTTATGGAAAACCGCAGCCCAAAAGAGACCCCAAGAATACAAGGAAGATTGCTCAGCATGGGAGCAAAAAGTTAAGTTGTTAAGAAGTAATTTTTAAAACCACATCATTACTGAGGTTTAAGATGCTCCTTTAAGTGCTGCAGCTTGTCTGTGGTGCTCTTTCTGTAAACTGAAAGATGTTTTCACATACAAGAGTGAAATAGATGTATTTCCATGATTTGTAGAAACTGGGTAGGGGCGTCAATCCATTCCTTTCAAATATTTTTTAGTATACTTATACTCAGCTTTACTTTGTCCTACTGACATGTCACTCTTTTCAGCACTGGTAAATGCAGCCTGGAAATCACGTATACAAATTCTGTATCTCTTTGGAGCCAGCAAAATTACAAAAGCAGTAATTAAAAACACATTCTCAATTACTACATCTTAATGGAATTGTTAATTTGCTTTGTATTTGAAATTATTGTAGTAGTTGCAAAGACCTACCAGATGTGATAGTGAGCTAACCAGAACATGTAAGACTGGAAATCTATTAAGAAATCCCCACGTCTTGATAGTCTCATGGGGCTAGAGCTGATTTCTCTGCCTCGGAATCCTAGCTGAACTTTTTCCTTGAACAAACTTAACTTGTTCTAATTAACTACAACTACACTGTCCTAGAGCAGGTTAGTCTCAGCTGCAGTGAATGACTGTGAATTAGATAATGGGAATGGCCTTTATAATGACTGTGTTCCTTTCCACAAATACTGAACAATGAAGGAAAAGGTGTTTAACTGCATCTGCTGAATGATGCTTGCTCAAATTCACTAAACTTTATATCTCTAACGAGATGTTTGTGAATACCTTCAGGTCACATACATTCCTCTAAAACAATGCATAACTATGATTGACTGATTGAAATTTCAAACCTTTCAGTCATATCAAGATTCATGAATTCTTCCCTTTAATTTTTCAACCCCATGTCTCTGTTTCATTCTGAGTGTAATTCTGTGGTTCTGGAGAAGATTCTTGGTTCATGAACTAGAGTCACAAAGGGCTTCAAGGCCAAGAAAACTGCCCATGTGAAATGCTTTATTATGCAAGGGCTCTAAGCAGGAAAAAAAAAAAAAAAAAAAAAAAAACACCATCCTATGTTCAAGTGTAGAAGATTTGTGGTTTTTTGTTTGTTTGTGGACTGAAACTAAGTATGTAATAGAAAATCATGGTGCTTTAGTGATGTGGAACCCCAAAATCTCTCTGTTAGGAACTTACTACAATGAAGGGCATGATTTTGATTGTTGGCTTCTCAAAAGGAATCTCTAAACTCAAAAGCTGTTTTTAAAAAGAACTGAAGGCATAAATAGAAGTGTCTAAAATAAAAGCTGAAAGCAATTCATTGTGCAACTCTTTGCAAGCAAAGAGATGCTTGATCTGTGGCTGATATAAAAAAAAAAATAAAAATCTTATTTTCATTTTTAAGAGACCATTATTAGACATCTTGTTCAGACTGAATGGTTCTTTTGAATATTCTCTTACTGTGTAATCATAATTGTGAAGAGTAAAATGTTCCTGGAATTGAGGCAGAGAATTAACATCTAGCTAAACATCATACCACCTTCATATTATCTGATTGGTGGGACACAAATACTTCAAAAGAGCAAGAAACAGAGAAAACAATGGGATGCCTGTCCATATATACAGCTATAGCAACCATCTTGTGTAAGGAGTGCCGCAGATCTCTGCCTTAGAGCAGTCACCAGCAGACTAGGACAGATGCAGATTTATAAGGCTTTTATTTATTATTCATTTTTTGCAAAGTAATAGAATTGAAAAGTTTCTGGAAAAGCATGTGGTTTGACAAAACACTGAAGATTTACGAAACCGTCATTCAATACCAAGGAAAAAAGGTAATGGGCAGGAGAAGTTACACAGAAGCGTTTTATCTTCATATTTCTCCACTGGCAACCTAGATGGGTTTAAAAAAAAGGAAAAAAGAAAAAAAATGATTATTTTGTAAAACAGTAGCATTCCAGCAGTACTTCAACCTTCCGTATGCTATATGATTGTAGTTGGTAGATTACCCACTAAAAAAGCCAACATCTGGTGGTTAATGGGCAGCTAGATGCTTTTTTTGATTTGAAGCAGTTAAATGGGTGGAAAGATGGGGAGACAGGGATAGCTGGATGACCCAATATATAAATATTATTGCTGTTACCTACCGTGTGTTAAGCATGTGGTTACCCATACCACGTGTTAAGCAATTCCTAATATGGTTCTGCTCCGGACTATTAGATTGGCACCCTAGAAAAAGGAACACAAACAGTTGTGAAAGAGAAACAAAGGGAGCACAGTATGCAGTGCTTGAGCAGGAACTTCTATGAACTTCAACTTGCATCTGTGTTATGGCTCAAATGGTAATTCTAATGGTACTTTCTAAGCTTAGAAACTGTGCGTTCCTGTATGCTGGGTATTTTTTAATCTTGCAAAGGTAGAAAATAAATGTTTAGAGTGAATTACAGACAAAATTCCTTCCAAGGTCTTCCTAATATATTTGCCTATGCAATACTTTGGTTATAAATAAAAAAGGATTCAATCAATAAGCAGTTTAAGGTATCAGTAATGCCAATCCATTAATGCTTCAAATGATAAAGAGATTGCTCTTTGGAAACTGACATATATAATTCCTGTAAATGCTTTGAGCCTATTCAGCAGTACAGCTACAAATAAACTTCTCCTTTGGTTACTTCAGAGACGAGTAAATATTGAATGAACGCATGTGTTTGTGGTTGATGTGCTTGAAAAAAATGGAATGATTGTTCATAGGACGTAATCAGCTGGATCTCCCCTGCCAATATATCTGGTTTTGCTAGATGTCTCTGATAATTGATCCAGACGCCCTTGTTACTGGTAATCCTTACTGTTCTGTAACAGTCTGTTAAGAGGTAGTTTACATGTGCTAGAGAGAGAGTTTAAATTCCACATAATTTTCAGCTATGGCTTGTAGATAATCAACTCTTCCAGACAAGGCTCTCAACAACCTTATCTCATCTAGAAGTTTGCTTTGCTTTGAGCAGAGGATTGGACTAGATTACCTCCAGACAACTCTTCCAAATGAAATTGTTCAAGGACTACAATCTGTAACTATTATCCGTACAGTTAAGGTGTATGTTATGTTCTGCAGGTAAATTTATTGTAAGGGCACATAGACAAGCAACCATTACAGGCTGCAGAACCCCTTTCTTAGTGGCTGGTTTCCTAGAGAGTTCTCGGTTTCCTAGAGAGTTCTCAGTTTCCTGTACACTTTTTTTATTTTTATTTTTTCAAGGAGATAGAAAATACCTCTTCACCAAAGCATGTCTCAATATCTGACTGCTTGCAGCACTTGTCTACCATGGCAGTGAAACCATCAGCAATTGTCTTTATTTGTTCTTCTGTCATCTGGGGCTTGCGTTTAATGAGGTTGACAAGCAATCTGAAAACAAAGCCACAAAACACAGTTAACGCTACCAGTTCTTGTTTGTTTTGCTGATTTAGAATATGTCATTCTGTGCAGGTACAGTTCACTTTTGTCAAGCCTCGAGAGGTCTGTGCCTGTTTGTGTCTCCAAACTCCCAGTCTACCACCATCACCTGCTGGGTTTTTGTTATCCCGGTTAGGGATGGGAAAGAACTTACTGAAATGATCTGTACGCTGCGTTAGCTAAGTACATCCTAAGAGTTGCACTGGCAGTGGACTCACACGAAGCTGGCCAGCTAAGACACTAATTTCATTTGAAGAAAATATCTTATTTTGTCTCTTAACTACACAATGTGATGCACTGACAAGCTCAGTACAAATACATAGTTCCATCTGGTTTTCTCTGTCACCAGTGAAGTCCCAGTCAGACAACAGATCAGTGTTTGTCTAGCTTACTTCTGCCCCTGCTCAAGTGTTACATTTCTGAATTTCTTCTACAAGGAGTTTCTTTTAGCTTACTCCATTTGGCCTCGTTCCCGTTCTGCAGGAGGAGCAGTGCACAATTTTTCATCAAAGTTGAACATCTCAGGATTGAATGGTGGAGGAACATATTTGGTATCTATTCCCATGTTAGTGAAACATGGTCTCCTGTAAGCATAGGAGTCGCTGCAGCAGTGTGAAACATTGTCATTTATAGGTGTGGTCTCCTGTCTCCTGCACATATCCTGAATCACAATGCTCAGCTGAAAAGAGAAGGAAAGAATGACAAACATGAGTCAAACTTTCTAGAATAACAGAAGAAATATGTGATGTTTGTTTCACTAAAGCATAGCTGGAAGCGGAAGCTTTTCAATCTAATCACCTGCTCAGAAATGGCATGGTCTTAAAATTTAAAATGAATACGTATTCCTGGAGCCGGGCATTTCTTAATCTGCTAACAGACTGACCAACAGACTACACTCAATAAGCAAGGTTTTCTTTTAAGAGACTCTTTAGCTTTTGCAAACACAAGCTGCTATAGACCCAATCCATGGACTTTTGCTTTCTGAGGGAGAGCAAAGCTGAGCTAAAATTTTCACAAGCTCCATCAGAGAGGGCTATTTAGGTCCTCACATCCATTAAAAATGAATGGATTTCCAGTTCTGTTATGTAGATAATTAGCTTGGAGACTATGAAAAATCAGTGTGAGCTTACTATCTCACCAGAATTCAATGTTTCTGAGAACAGAAGAAATCTTTAAGAGCGATAAGAAGAATAAACAAATGTACTCACATAACCCTCAGAACAGGCTAGGCGTCTGTCTTCAGGAAGCTGGCAGCACTTAGCACCAACAGATGTCATTTTCTTTCCAATTTCAAGCAAGGTCTCAGTTGTTACCTGAGGCATTTTCTTAGTGTAGCGGATCAGAATTCTGAAAAATCACATAAAAAAAGACTGTTTGCTCACTTTTGAAGTATGCTCTACTGAACCAGACCACTGAAATGAAAATAGAAGTGAGGTCCAAACACATATTCCCAAAGCAGCCAGAATCATTGTTTACGCTGAAGAATACTTATCAGAAAGTACTTACTCCTTGAGGAAGTCTGGCTCACCATGGGCATTGAAAAGATCACAGTTTGTCTTTACAACATCCTGAGTTTCTTTGATATGTTCGTTCAGTTTATCTTGCTGCAAACAAGTATAAATTTATCAGTAACATTAGAGCAGGACATCCTGGTCAGAACCATACAAATATACCTTATGGTCTCTTCTAAATCCTCTTAGCTCTAAGATACCCATTATGCAAGGCCAACCGTTTGTTTCTAGCCTGACTGGAGTAAGGGGGACTTGATTCACAAATGAGCATTCAGTTCTAACAGAAATGCAGTAGAAAAAGGCAGGAAGATTTTTGAAATTTACTTCAATTGCCCATTGGACTTGCTCTTAGAGAATGTATGTCTGATTTCTGTTAAGGATTTGTCTTTCCTTATTTTTAAAATCAGGTGACTATTTCTAAAACATAGGATTATCAGCTGTGAGGGGAATATTCTTTTTCTATAATTAGGACAAAGCTGTCACTGAATCAACTTCAGCCGTGATTTGTGTGTGATTCAGTTCAAGGTTAGGAGACCAAAATTCAGGATTTTCTATGTGAGCTGGCCATGCAAGTTCCTATTGTAATCAATGAATAGCTACTCAGTATAGGCAGCGGAGCCCATAGAATAATTTGGCAAACCAACTATTTATCATCTTATTTAGGACAAGCAGAATCACTTTTGAGAGACGGGGGCATCAGGCAGTTGAGTGGGACAAGTCTGAAGTTTCATGAGGTGACCAATGAATTTACTCCGTGAACTGATATAATTCCACATCCTTATCATGGGCCCTGGATTGCTTCATGTCCCATCAGAATACTAACTTCTCCTGGGATTAGCCTCTCAAAATGCTTTCTGTCTGCTCTTTGAACTGCTTCATGATAGGTACCAACCAAGCATTCTAGTTACACGCAAACAAAGCATTGCACCTACAGCATTTGCATAGCACTCAGCAGGGTTGTCAGTTTTGCAGCACTTTTCCAGGAGTGTTTCATATCCTTTAGCAATTCTCAGAATCAGCTGTGTGGAGAACTCAGGGTGTCTTCGTGAGTACTCATAAACAAACCTGAAAGACACATGAGCTGGCAGCATTAGAGCTCCTGAATAACATGCTGCTTTCCTCATGCACAACCCAGTAATTGACAACGACAGTCCCTCAGATGAGATCAAGTAAGGTGGACAGTGAGTTTGGAATGCTCCCTGCTTGTTTTAGTAGAATTTTTTGGGGGGTCATTATGTCGACTGCCAACACGGCAAATTTAAGAGGAATAAAATAGTTCCCCCAGGACAGAATGCTTCCTAAGCAGATAATGCATGTGGACCTGCACAAAGCCCCTGAATAAAGGAAAGGCAATGATAAATTCAGCTTTGACAGTTAGTACAACATTGAACAGAAACAGTCACAAAGCATGAATGAGAAACTAGGCCTGAAGTTACATCTGCCACATTGGACTTCCATGTGGTCATCTCTTTTCTCCATACGTACTTGAAACACCCAAGAGGACAGTTTCTGCCAGTGGTACAAAAGGCCGTAGTCCAGAAACAAGAGCAGGTCATTCACAGGAGTGTTCAAATACAAGCACGTGTACTGTTTGCACTACTTACTGTGACATGAATACATCATGGTCTGCCTCAAAGCTTTTACACACTTCTTTGTCTTGTATGTATTTTTCAACTAGTGAAGGAAGATCTTCAGGTTTGTCATCAAAATCTGCTTCCATAATGCACTGGCTTCGTTCCACAATGGGCTTCTCACAGCAGTCTTTGATTTTACTTGAGAAAACCTCATGTTTAGAGCACATATAGTTCACAAGTTCTGCCTGTAAAAATAAAACATAGTCTCAAACAAGCTATGAAATAATAATTTAAAGATAGATTAATTCAACTCTCTTCTCTGTTTCAGACTCTTCTTTTTTCATTCAGGTTACCTATTTACTTAGCAGTTTCCTAAAGAAATGCTGTCTCCATACAAAAGCAAATAATCAGAGAGCCTGGCATTTCTTGCACGTGTTAAGCATGATGTTCACAGGCATGGGGGAGAATAAGATTTCCTCCCTAACCTTAGAAACTTTGAGAAGACAAACTGGAAAGACAGAGAAAGCCACTGAGACTGTCACAAGGATGCCTGACGGATCCTTTCAATCCTGTCACTTGCCCAGCTCTGACAAAAGACAAAACGTTAAAAACTCTAGAATTTTATGAAGCCAAACCAGGACACCAGCTGGTTATAGGTTTAAGTATGTCTAAGTTCCAGCTGGGCAGGCAATATTTAGGTAAGGTTATTATTGCACAGTTTTGCAAATCCTCCCATGCAAGCTGTCCTGTAGAATTCATTGGCACTACAGGAAAACTGGATTGATGGCGATACACTCAACAGGATGGCAAAGAATTTCTCGCCTTTTTGCCTCCACTTTCTTTTGCTTTGTTTACAGTTGATTTGAAGTGAGTAAATGTCATCAAACAATCCCCCTCTCTGATGAACATTTTGATTTTGACCAAATACACACACAATACTGTCAATAACAACTCCTTGCCCTCACGAGCGTAAAGGGCTAGACCTGGAACTGGTCCAAAACCTAGTTGCAGTAGCAGCCAGCTGAGCTGACTGTAAGTTTTTTAGTGGCTGAGGAACCTTCCAGCAGTGTTGAATACAAGCTCCTTGGACTGTGAATGAATAGCTGTTGAAATTATTATTTTCATACTGTTTTTCATATATGTAAATATTTTTGAAGAATATTTAGCTTACCCTGTCATCCATGCACTCCACCATGTCCCCTTCACAACACTCTTTGTAGACACCCTTAACATCACCTATAACTTTAATAACTTCTGAGAATGGAGCCTTGGGATATTTTTGGCTCAGGCGAGCAAGTTTACTAGACAGAAAAGAAGAAAAATACACTTGATTCAAAGCTCCATATCAAACAGAAAATTTGCAAGTCACTAACACTTATGATACTGTAGATCACCGATGTTAGAAGCAAATATTCATTCTTCTCACCTAACTTCAGGTGGATAAAAAAAAGGCATTGACACCTGTACCAGCAACACAATGCTGCTTTAAAATAAACAATAAGAAAGAAGTTTGTGATTCTTCTGATCTGAGCTGTCTGTGTAAGAATCACGCCCTAGAATTCCCTATCTCTCTTGAATGACTGTAAAGCATCTCTGTATTACTTAGTACAGACACTTACAGTCAAACCTTTAAATCAAAGCTGACTGTATCTACTAAGGTAATTCTCATCAATGTTAGTGTATTAGCCACAGAATGAAAGCAGTCCTCTGTGCTAAGGCAGGTGATACATTTATTAATTGCAAAAGTCTTTCTTATTCTTAAAAATCCACTTTTGATGAGAACTATGATTCTGCCAAATTTGACTGGTCTATTGCTTTCAGGTTCAAACGGGCAACTTATTTTGCTGTTTACCGATGTGCCTATCACTAAAAACTACAGGCATCAGAATAGGGCACAACTTTGGCAAAAATGTAGATTAAACACACTAGAATCTCTGGTTCTGAGTGACCTCTCAGATAACTCCACATCTCGTGTATTGGTTCAAGGCACGGTTTCATTTCTTTGTGACTCACGTGGCTGATCTTTTTACCACTATTCACTACCCACTTGGAATACACAGGTTCCCCTCTGCATCCAGTCTTTATGCAGAAACCTGATCAGAACTAAATTCTACATTTAAAAAAATAGGCTGAGAAATCACTGTAGGTGTAGTCTGGAAAGACTGACCCGCTAACCTCTATTCTGTTGGACAACAGTCCTCAGCCAAAATTATGGCAGGAAGTATCATGAGTACAGTTTTCAAACTCAGCATACAGAAGTGAATTATATATGTTGATACTTTCCTCGTGAGTAGTTTCAGGTTTAAGTAAGTCAACAACCCTACTTTTTATAAAACATTGATTGGAACTTACTTTGCTTGGAACACTCTGTCTCCAAACTTCTTGAGGATTCCACAAGAATAGTGCTGCTTCACACTTATTTTCTTGACTTTTTCTCTTATGGTAGCTTCCTACAGTAACAGGATGTACATTGTCACATTAAGCTGATTACATTTAATGGACTGAGAAAAAAGCAAATCTGAAAATCCCACTTCAGAAACAGAACAGGTTCTTGTCCAGTTATCCAGTTAGATCCGATGAAAGGCCAAGCAAACTGAGAATTCCTTAGGCAGCCCTAATGAGTTCCCAGTCCAGCATCTAACTTCTAGTCTATACAATATACCTTATGGCATACTGCAATTCACCTAATGACATACTGCTGTTAACCAAATATTCAATTTCATTGAAACTCCGTGGCCTCAAAGGAGCCTCAAGTCTTCTTTTGAAGCACCATGGTGATCACATGGAAGTCACTGGGACTGAGTTTTGAGATGAAGGGAAAATGGGGCTCATGCCAAATAACCGTGAAGGTTAACATGAAATCTCAGCTACAGTTCTCTAAAAAGAGATGGATGTGGAAGTCATTTGATAATGTCATTTGATGTATGTGGAAGTCATCTGATAACGATCACAGGGTTAACACATGATTAATCCTGACCCTTCTCTACAAGTTCTTCATACAAAGAATTGCACGAACAGGAACATTCCACCCACTTTTCACTCTTCTCCTCCATTTGCTTGTGCAAGGAACACGGGAAGAATAGGAGAGACTCCTCATACACCTATCTGTTGGCTTTGGAAATTGCATGTTAGGCTGCCAAGAGAGATCTGTCTTCCCCTACAGCCTCTTTAGTAACACACCTTCTGGCTACAGATCACCTTTATGTAGCAGATCCGCTGCACTGATTTCATGCACAGTGAAAAATTTGATTTACCTTGCCATCTAAGCAAGCACCAACGTCACTCTCTTTGCAACAGCTTTGAAGTGCATGTTCATAATCAGCAGCCACACTAAGGATTGTAGGGGCATACAAGAAGGGGTTTCTTCTTGCAACAGAATAGATGAAACTATAAGAAAAAGGAAAACATAAGTTACATATTTCAATGACAACAGCAAATGACCTCAAATCTGTTACAGGTTCTATAACTTTTATTTCTAATTTAGAAATTTTATATATTTTTCTAACATAATGCTTACTAATGGTACATGCTGGGCTAAATTTCAGTATTTCCAAAGCAAAACTCAGTAACAGTGACAGAAGGATGAGCTCCGATCTATATCTTTAGCCACTTGGTTTGATGTACATATGCTTGTTTTAAGTGCATTGTCAAATATTTGAAAATTCTGATTTTGAGTGTGAAAAATTAATTTGTAGTGACTTTCCCAGGATTTTATTGCCAATTTTTATTCTCTTTACTGTTACCTTTCTTCATATCTTTTCCAGTTAGAATGGGGGTAGTGGAAGCTGGAGCAAAATTATTATGCCAATGTTGGAAAAACTGTGTTTTTTTTTTTTTTTTTTTTTTTTTTTTTGGCAAAATGTCCCCAAAGATTTACAAAATGTGATTCTTTAAAGCCCATTTTGAATGGAGAAGCTTGCTCCAGCATGGAATGAAAAAAATGTGATCAGAGCTTTGGATATTTAATGATTAAGCAGCTGTTTTATACATGCAGATATTTGATTGCATGCTTGCAACATCTTCATATATCTATGTGCCCACACACTCACTATGCCTTGGGGATCCCTCAACTGAAAATTTAAACAGCACAAAATTGCCATTTTTCTTACTGTCCCAGAAATGACACTCTGTTGTCCTGGTATTCCTTGCATATAACATCAGAAGCTGGTCTTTGGTATGGCTGAACGAAGTCTGGATGGGGAACTTTAAATGACAGGAAACACTCATTTCTTTCGGGATCAGCTTTAGCACAGCAGTCGGCCATTGCACCATATGAGTCACGGAGCTTTTCTACTTGGCAGATTTCATCCAGGAAAATGGAGGGCTATAAGGGAGATGATGAGAGTCAGAATTATTGTTAGAAAGACATTGTTGTATAGAAAGTGTAATGTACTTTCTATCTATCTGTAAGAGTAAGCCCAAATTCAAAAGTAAGTAAATTTTTACCAGATAAGATTTAGACCATAAATCAGAATAATCCATTGTTTTCAACACAATTTCATAAAGTTTTATTTTATGTGGTCCAATACCAAAACTGTTACAACGCCCTACTGAAAAAAAAATTATTTTAATTATAATTTAAAATACTCCATGCCAGACAGTGGTCTCCTTTTACTTGTAATTTGACTAAAGTGTATTTGCCTCCTAGGCATCCAGGGATCTTATGTACCTGTAAACATCTTTGGATACCTGATCTTACTAGTTTGTTTTTTTTTTAACTTTTTACCTGAGTACCTTAAATTATGACAGATATCTTTTCAAGTCACCCCTCTGTGAAAACACAGGTTGCTTTAATTCCCACAATTAGACCTGTATTTTGCAGACAGGGTACTTGTACTAAATGGTAACATTTACTTATGGACAATGCTAAACTTAATGTACCGAAGTCTGCTTTTTGAGCTCCAATATATAACTCCACTCATCATTGTGGCACTTCTGAAAGGCAGAGTTTCAGAACCTGACAAAAACAAGTTCTTTGTTTCAACACAAAAATCTGAACATTGAGTGATGACAACAGCAACACACAAAAGGATCAAATATGAATCCACAATGACAATGATTCTGGTAACGGCGTAAAGTGAGGAGAAACACAATACCAAAGGATTCGTTGCCTACCAGTGATTTTGAGCACTCAGGAGCCTCCTCATTGGCCGCACACTTTTGTGCCAGATCAACAACATCCTTCACAAGCTTAGACAGTCCATCATACGAACACCTCTGGAGATACTGGGCAAATGTGATCATGGCCCTGAAACAGAAAGCACATTTTGCAATCTGGAGATAAGAAATGTAAGATTCAAAATTATTTGTTCAAACAATTTGCACAGATACTTAGAGCGCTATGAAGATCATAGTACTGGATCCTGTATTCTTGCTCTTCTCACCTCCTTTCTGAAAAATGTTTTTGACCTTTACTTCCCAAGAATGAAAGTCTTGAATAATAGGCTAAAATCAACATGGATAAGACTGTGATTTGAATTTTCTGCCACTTTAACCAGAACATACGTAACTGCCATAAACTAAGCTGGTTTTGCCATTGTTACAGATGATGATCTTCAGGATGTCTTCTTTCAGAAATAGTTATGTTCCTGCAAGGGCCTTCTGCCATTCCCAAAACCAGTTTCAAAAGAAAATCATTGAATTTTCCCAGAAAACCTGCCAGAGGCTTGTTTTTGTTTTTTTTTTTTTTTTTTGTAATGTCCCAGTCCAGAATAACTCCTCTCCATCCAAAAGTTATCAACATGTTATTCACATGTATTTTCTTTTCACACGAGGAACACAGGTTTCCTCATATGGTGTGCAGGGATTGTGCTCCCAGACAGCAAGAAAGTCATCATGACTTTTGCAGGTCTTAAAGCATCTGGAGGCTTTGCATACTAACAGTAAGAAGGCTAATTCAATGTCATGGTTCAGTGAGAATTATACAACCTTCATGAGCTCATAGTGTTTTAGTTTCCCTTTTTAGTCCAATATCAATAGAGATGGAAGACAATCAGAAAATGTAAGCAGAGCATTCACTTACACTGCCTTAAATGTCTCTTCCTTCAAATCATTGTAGCGATGGGCAATCTCACTCTTGTGCTCTAGGGAAAAACAAACCAAAACAAAACAACAGTGATGCTTACTGTCACGTTTGCTGTGCTAGACCCCCTTGAAGAATACATTCTGAGCACCTCAGGCCAGATTTCGGAAGTGTGCAGCATTAACCCAGGTCTTGCACTTAAGGGAGTAATATTATTTTGGAACAGACCAAGCTAATGCTGAGCGCTTGTAAAATTCCCATCTTTAGGTACACCATCCTGTGTAATCTGTACAGCTTTTCCAGGTAAAGCTTTCTTCAGGCCATCTCAAATTCTTTGTTTTCTCAGATGACCATTTGTCTGCTGATACCTAACTCTTATGCATGCTCATCTTTCTGAAGGAACCCCAGTATGTAATCTTTTGGATTTTAATGTAATATTCACCTCCGTAATCATATTCATAATTCAAATATTCAGAATGACTGCTATAACTTACTATTAAGGGTTAGCAAACATACTTTGCATAACCAACAACACGATCATGTCTACTCTACAAATAAAGGAATGCGGCTGCAGTTTGATTAGTGTAAGCATTAGTAGATTTTTCTTTCTCTGAACACAAAATTATTAACTGGGCAGATTTATATTCATGTTTCACTGAAAGCGTACCATCTGTGCTCGTCACGAGCAGGAAAACAGGCGATGGTCCTGATGGTATTAAGTACAGGTTGTGATTATACTTTGCTCATGGTAAGAAGACTCCCACAAGGTTTTCCACAGATACTGAGGCAGGTGGCCACAGTAATGAATGAACTAGAATAGGGAAGTCATTTTGTTCTAGAAATACCATTCAGAAGCATTTAGAAAACATGGGGAAGAATTCCTTTACATGAAATGAAGGAATATATTTTTTAAAAAAATGAAGGATCAGTAGACCTGATTTGATAATAAGGGTTTCAGTGCTGAAAATTGTAATTCAAATTTGTTGCTGTTGTTCACTGGCATTTTCAGCCAGATCCTGAAAAGTCAGTTTTGTT
The DNA here is from genome assembly GCA_013399115.1 of Anseranas semipalmata. Lineage (NCBI taxonomy): Eukaryota > Metazoa > Chordata > Aves > Anseriformes > Anseranatidae > Anseranas > Anseranas semipalmata. Next base: position 518,743 of record VXAA01002104.1, read on the forward strand.
AAATTTGGGTACTTTCATGTTTCAAACAAAAATCAAAAATATCAGTGGAAAAAAATCTAGGACTGCCTGCAGAAATACTTGTTTGACCAAGTTCTAAAGCTTAATAATACAGGAAAAATGACACAATATCTTTGGCTAGGCCTTCTTACAGCCCAGACTGAGATTTAAATTTTTGGATTTTTGACCTACTTGTGTGAAAACTATTGCCTGACATTGGTGAGGAGCTCAGTTACGGACTGTCGTTCAAAAAGCTCAGCGCATCCACTTGCTCCATGCTGGAAAGTAACAGATTCTGAACGATCAACATCTGTTCGTGTAATTCATTCATGGTACAAAGGGACATGTCACCAAACCTACTCACCCAGTTAAGTAATTGTCTGGGGTGTACCCATCTCCTCAAGATCTCTTAATTCAGTTTCTTTTCAATCAATCACATTTTTTTTTCTCTTTGGATCAGGCTTGCGAGAATTGTTCATGAAATTGCATTGAAGTCATTAAGTCAATATAACAAAGACCATAAGGGCAATTAATTAGTCCTTTCTTACCTGCCTCTCGAGCAACTCTTTGCAGATTCCTGGATGTTGCCGAACTAAAGAGGAAAATGAAGGAAATTAATGTTACCCACTTCATGGCTGCAGATTATGATGTGGGCTAAATTACTCAGAAATGCTAGGAAGATTGAAGGGAAAGCATTTTCTTATATACCCTTTCCTACATGTTTCTGTAAAATATTAACCATAGAGCTGGCATTTGTGGATTTCCATTTGGTCTGAAGAAGATTACAAAACTTGGAATGTCCTTGCCAAAATGAATTTGATATTATTTGTTCATTATGTTTTACACTGGACCTTTTTGTCCTGAAAAGGTTGAACCTTCCAGCATCCAAACAGATAAAGTTTTGCGTAAATTTCCTTATCAAATTACAAACAAGGAGTTCAAGGCATCAGATTAAAATGTCATCGTCTAATCCTATAGCTATGCTTCTTCTCTGCTACTATTTGTTCAAAAGCACAGCAAGTTGGTATTGTACAGTAATAATTCACCTAGATAGGACTGAGTTCATGTACTCATTTATAATTAGAGAATTTTAATTTTAAATCCCCTTACAAAGACAAGATAGCAAATTCCTTAGGATAGGCTACATGCTTTTAGTTCGCTAGGGATAGAAATAAACTGAACGTTTAAGAAGGAAATACTGGTGCTTCTCACCTGGGAATGGCACAAGACATACAAGTGAATCTAGTCTTTCATTTGGTATAAAAAATTCCACATTGGTAAAATACAACAAGTAGCACAAAGATACAGGTAAACAGCATCTCCAATTTTAATTAGCTTCCGAATTCTTAAAGAAACAGAGGGTAAAAGTGTGAAACCAAGGAATCTGAATCTCACAATATATGTAGCTCCAGGATGGAACAATTTCATTCAGACAACAGATGTGTGTCAGTGAGTTGGAAACGATACTTTTACACTATGTTAAGACTTCACCTCACCCCAGATTTCTGGACATAGACTGAATTGTTTGAGAAGCCAGAAATAAATGGCTACACTGCTGACATTTCAGTCTGTCCCTCAGCCTCTTTGTTAGTTTAATACAGAATGTAAAGAAGTATTCTTAGCTATTGCAGGCAATTATTTAAGTTTTTAATAACAAGAGCTGGATAAATTTCCTCTGGAGGAAATACTCACCAGCCTGAAAGAAGTTGTTAAAATCATTATATAGCCACCCAAGAAGAACTTTACTTTTCTGGCATATGAGCAGCTGATAATGATACCTTGAGGGACAGGGGAAGACTGAATAACATCTTAAAGCGTGAAAAGCACGCCCTTACAGACCTCTTCCATAATTTTCCATCCTTCCACTTTCACTACCCAGGATGCTTTCTACATCCTTCCTGATTGCAGGTTGTCACTACCTAATTCTCACTAATATCACAAAAGACTTGCCTGTCTGGCTGATTCATTATCTCCTCCTCCTGCAGTGAAGTATCTTCATTGTGGTATAACCTGTGTTCTAATTCTCTCTTGGATTCAAAGCCCTGTCACCGTCACCAGTGTGTTTCATTCAGTTTAGTCATATTTAGACATAAATTTCACTGAGACTAGCTTATGTCATGCTACTGTACCTTCCCCGAAGTACCTTATTTTGGTCGCTATCAGATGCAGCACAGATATGATCTATGACAGTAACTGCCCTATCTATATGCTACTACTGGGAGAGAAAAAAAAAAGGAAAAAATTGCAGAACTGGAGTGGCTAACATATCCTCTCCAAGAGACTGCAAAACGAATGGATTTCCAGATCAGCTGTCCCAGAAAGCTCTCCTGCTGCTGCCCTCCGCTCCAGCTTGCAAAACACCAGTAAAAGCTCCCTCTGAGAGGAGGCTGTTGCTTTTAGTGAGTTTGTCCCTCCGGTGGCTAGATTTCAATCCCCACACCCATTCTCAGCGCATCGCTGGAGGTCGTGCTCTGCCTTGCAACTCACTGCTTCTGGTAGCAAGTAACCTGGTATGGCTCAGAACAAGGTCTTCTAATACTTCCTTAGTCTTCTACTCTCTTTTTTTTTTTCTGAAGTGAGCGGTTCTACCGCAATGCTATATTATTCCTACAGGAAGTTGTATGAATAATTCAATTTTCAGTTTTCTGGAAGTTTTACAAAATCAAAAAAATTACTTCACTTTGTTTCTGAACTTGAGTTTTTAAACATGTCTGAAATAAATCTAAGGACTTGTCTAAGCATAAAATATTTTCAGGTAATTTTAATAAGTAAAACGTCAACTCAATGCATCTTCTCTTTCAAAAAGACCATTCTGTGCTCCAGGAATAACTGCATAAAAATTAGATGACTTTACAGAATAGTTTGATACAATGAAATTTATACTAGCTGCTGCTTTTGAAAAAAAAAAAAAAAAGCATTTCACTTTCCCAAGTCTGCTCCTGAGAAATAGCTTTTTTGTTAGTGATGTAAAGCAACAAGGCCCAGTTTAGGAATTAAAGATGCTCTTGAAAAGGATAGTGGGGGAAAACCAGTTTGCAGAAAAGCTCCCCAGCATGTCAGAAATAGGGATTATTTTCCTGTGGTTATAGCAAAATCCCAGCCTTCTGGAAAATAATGGGAGTTTTGACAAACAATGTGGAGTTTTCAGAACTGTGCTACTTTACTCTAGCAAAATCCCAGGGAAGAGCTGTTTAAACACTTCATCCTGTAACTGGTTTTACTGACCATATCCCTCCATCAAAGACCAAGACATCACTAAAATGTGGATCTTCTTTGTTAACCTGTGACCTTCAGAATGGCTGAAAACTACCCTGCATTTTTTTGCACAGTCCCTTAAATCACTGACACTTGGATCTAGCAGCATTCTTAGTTTGGAAACTTCTACACACATTTTGCATTGATGTAAATAGTGGAAGGTTGAATGACAGACAAATGAGCTTACCCATCCTTTTTGCAAGATCTCAAGTAAAATGAATGGAAGGAGCTGCCTCAGCAACCCAGCAAATACCTTCTGATCCAATGAAAGACACTGTAAAAATTGAAAATAACTGCTACATTACAAACATGAGCCTGATTTACCTGTGTCTTGAACCTGGGTCTTCTTTCAAATCCTAACAGAGCATTCAGTGAGATATAAACACATAATTAGCTGTATCGTTGATAATCATAAAGTGAATATGAAATGCGACCAGACTGGGAACATTGCGCAAACCATAGTGGTGAAAAAATGTGGTAGTGACAAATCACGCCTTAGATCAGCTTTTGAAATGTTCTCAGGCTATATCAAAGCAGTCCGAAGCAAATACGGCAAGGATTGGGAGATAAAAGTCTTTTCTGTTACGTTGAAATTAGCACAAGAAAAGGTCTCAATATTTACTGTTGCATCTTGAAAGCTATCTGGAATTTTCCCCTGCAGCATAGTGCAGTGTTAGCAAGAACACTACTGGTCCCCTGGAGTTAATATGTAAGTTTGTAATACAGGGTCCATGTTTATTTCTAGATATCTTCTGTTGTCTGTCCTGTACTTCATGCCAACATTTCATATTACTGCTGAAAGAGAGATTTGAACTCCAATGCTGATGTTTGTTTAACAATATTAAGTATTATACTGAACTTCCTATTGCTCAATTCTTCCATACTGCTTTGAGTAAACTTTCAGCAAAGTTGAACTGGTATTACAGAAAAGAACATATCAGTTACATTTTAAGATGGATGCATTTGCACATACATTAAGGTGAATCCATTTACACATGCATTCAAGTGTAAAGTTGCAAATAGTAACTAGCGTTACTTCAGATGTGGGGGACCAAAGGACAGTAATTCCAAGTGTAACTGACCTCAAAAAAAGGATGCATCATTTTAAAATATTTCCATCATACCATGCTGTGTAAAGTGAAAGACTAGATACGGAGTAGGCAACTTTATTCTCAGACTCCTACTGGAGAAATACATTTGGGGATACCTACTTAACTAACTCCTTCTGTCTGCCTATGGACAGGCTTCATTTTGTTCTGTCATCTATCTTGTGCTGGATACAACATAATCAGTAGGGATGAAGAGATGCCATGGTAGAGCAACAGTTCTTTTGGATTTTCTGAACCATGAATTTTACAATAACTCCTCCTTTACCAAAAAGAAACACCTATTCACCTTTTTGTCCAGGTGGTTTGCCCTTGAAGGAGACTGCAGGAGAGTGGAAAGCATTCAGAAATTGAAGGGAAAGCTATTCATATTTTATTGGGATTAATATTCCCACTAAAAATTACATATATGTAGGTGAAAATGTCCTAAAATTACATAAGATTTTTGAGTAACACATTTGATATATCATCATAAGAACAACTACCAGAGCACTTCTGGAAAGTAAATCCTTGTCAAAGCGATCTCCCAAACCTAATTCTGTGGCCCTCAACTTTATTTAGTGCTGTTTCTTATTTGTGTTAAAGACCAGAAGTTTTCTTTGTGTGAATGAACTTTGAGATACACACCAAATCTCGAGATGTTCATGTGCCAGGACAACATCTACTGCCAGTAACCACAGTTCTGTTTTGGAGGTGGTGTTGTTCTTTGCTTTTCTTTGGCTTTTTACCTATCTAATGACAACACAAAGGTGGGCAGCCAACTAGCAATTTTCCTCAAAATGAAGAATAGCTTTTTCCCAAAGTGGACTGAACTGGCAAAAAGAATGCTACTTCCCTTCCAATCTATCAGCAGGTTGAGGTGAGATAATGCTGCAAAAGGTGTTGCCATCTCCTATTTCCAGTGCTGGGCCTACAGACATGTGCCTTAGCCAGTACTTCTTTGCCATTGGGCAGTAGCTCATTTTTAAAATAACTTTAATGAGAAGTACATTTCTCAATAAGTGTCTGTAGCGTGGGACACATGATCAGGTACCAGTCTTTTCCTGCTCTGGTGCATTATGTTTGCTATTCTTATCGCTGATGTTTGGCTCCCATGTAAAACAAGTCAAACAACTGAAACAGATATATGCCTTTTATTTGAACAGAGATGGACTCAGAGATATAAAGTGAGCAAGAATGCCCATCCGATGAGCAAACATAAACATTGAAAGGATTTGATTACTGTAGCAGAATAGGCAGAGACCTGCTAACAGTATCCCACGACAGGGCATACCTTTTGGGCACATCCTTAGTTCTCATGTTAGGCCATTCATCCTGGGTGATCAGCCACTTATCTTCAGTTTTACAGAGTTTTCTCTCATCAAAATAAAAGTGTTTAAATCAACTAGAGTGACCATCCACAGTCTCACTGCACCTTAATAATTCAAACACCTAATTCCAGTAAGCTCAAATTGCAGTTTAGTGGCTTAATTTTGTAGTCCTCTGCTGGAACAGATTCAAGAGCACAGATCTGCATCCTCACCACCAAAATAGTTTTGCAAACCTGAACTTCATGCCAAAATCCAGGACACAGACAAGAGTGTCCAGAATATGCAGTATTCAGTGCTTACTTCAAAGTGAGGGAGAAAGACTTCAAACTGGATAACATGCAGACCTTTCTGTCCTCTCTATGCTCTCTCTCTAACATCAAGCCCATCTAGGAAGGTGAGATTTCTTAATTATGCTGAAAAGCATACATAAAAAAAATAAGTTTTCATATGTGTTTGAAAATATTTTCTATACATGTTGTTATGGACGGTGGATATATGTTTTCCAGATTGCAAAGTTAAGCTTGAATTGAACAACCTGATTGCATAATTTGACCTTGTACCTTTCAAAGTCCATCTCAAGACAGGCACAGACACACACATATATATTAATGCCTCTTTTTAAGTTATTCCTTCCTTTGTGTTTAGGTAGATCCCTAACTAAGGCATTTACCACGGCAGTTGTTGGAAAAAGGTTCTTTCACACCATGCTAGCCCTAAAGGCCTTGAGAAGGCCTTGCAAGCAGATGTGGGAGAAACCAGTGCAAGTCTGTTTTATGTCTTATTGATCAGGTCTAGTAATGGCTCCAATGCATATTTTCAGGAATATCTCTTCTCATAAACATATGTTTAATAGTATATTGTTTTTATATATGATGCTAGTAGTAATTATTAGCTCGTGATCAGAGCTGATTCTTGTTCTTTCCAAGTTCCTGCCTTTAATCTGGTTTATAGTTGCTTTAAATAACGCTTTCCCTTAGAAAGAAAAATGCATTTTTCATAGCTTTCTCTTTATGATCTAGGACTGCTGCATGAGAAATCGTCTCTGTATCTCATAGTATCTGTTCTAGCACTGCTATTTCAAGAACATCACATGACAGTATTCTGGGTGTGTGTGAGGTGCTTCATAAAAATGCTTTCTGATCATTTATAGTAGTTTCTGAAGAGTTTCCTTCCTGACTGTACTGGTGGAGCTTATTACACATACATGTGATTGCAAGATACTTCGGTTGTGTGTTCATTGTTCTGTGGGTGTCAGTAAGATTAATGTGAAAGCTCCTGGTTGCCATATATCTAGAAATAATGATCCAATCCCCATCTCTGCAACAATGTGCTTTGCAGCTGTTTATTCATTCACATTGCAGAGTGTCATGGTATTTCAGAATGGGGAAGTTAGTTCCTACTCTTTGCTTCATCTTTTAGATGACCCGTGTCTCTTCTGCATTTCCGTTCTCTGCTCACCCTGAGGGTTTATACACAGTAGGCTGACATGAAAGAACCATATGAAATATTTTTTAATGAAGGCTTTATTATGATTTAATAATGCCTTTTAGATGGGCTATCTTCTTTATTGGTTTTGCCTGCTGAGAGAAAACCGCAGGTAGATTAGCAAGTGTATCACGCATGGTGCAGCAGTCAGCCAGAAATCACCTTCTTCTTCCATCTTGCTTACTTCCATTGATCAGAAGAAGAGATTGACTTCATACATTGCCATATTTCTTGCTATGCTGTTTTTACATCCAACATATTCTCAGTTTTGACATTAATCTCTGAAGTGCTTGAGTCCTGTTAGTGAGTCTTGTTGCCTGTTCTGCTTTTAAACCACTGTACATTTGATCCTAGGGCATTCTACCATCCCTATCAATTTGTCTAATGAAATCCAAAACATGGTGATGTAGCTGTTTTCCTTATCAAGAAACAGATGCCAGTATCAGCCTTTGGCATTAAGTGTGAGAATGGTTTTGTTCTGCCTTATGTGGTAAGACTTCAGTGTTTGTAGGCATTTCATATTGACTCCTTTATAATGCATTAAATTGCTTGAATCTATCCAAATGCGTCAGCAGCGTGCCCTGGCAGCCATGAGGGCAAACTGCATTTTGGGGTGCGTTACACACATCATAGCCAGCCGGTCAAAAGAGGTGATTATCCCACTACATTTTGTGTTGGTGCAGCCTCAACTCGAATATTGTCTGCAGGTCTGGACTCCACAATACAAAAATGGTGTTAAGATACTTGAATGCATCCAGAGGAGGGCAACAAAGCTGATAAAAGGGTTGGAGGGCATGCCCTGTGAGGAGAGGCTGAGGACAATTGTTTTGTCTCGTCTGGAGAAGAGAAGGTCGAGAGGTGATCTCGTTGCTCTCTACAACTTACTGAAGAGGGGAAGCGGAGAGGGAGGTGCCGGTCTCTTCTCCCTGGTTACTGACGATAGGTCACGCGGGAACAGCACAAAGCTGCACCCACAGAGGTTCAGACTGGACATTAAGACAAATTTGTTTACCGTGAGGGTGGTCAAACACTGGAACAGGCTTCCTAGAGAGGTGGGTGATGCCCCAAGCCTGTTAGGTTCGGGCATTTGGATAATGCCCTCAACAATATGCTTTAACTTTTGCTTAGCCCTGAAGTGGTCAGGCAGTTGGATTTGATCTTTGTAGGTCCCTTCCAACTGAAGTATTCTAATTTCTAAATGTGCAGCCTTCAGTGTTTTGCGAGGGCTATCAGCTGGCAAGTTCTGTGAATTTTAACATCTCCGTCTTTTTTCCCTGTCTTCCTAACTTTTTTTTTTCTGCCAATATAAAAGTAGGTAATCTGCAGAGTAGATGAAGTACTAGCTTGATCATTGTATCCATTTCTAGTTAGAGGGTCCCTCAAAAATATCAGTGATGTTTTTGTATAAGTAAAGTGCACCGCTGTCTAGAAAATAGATACAAAAAAGAAAATTATCCTAGGTACAGTGTTACTCGGTTCATGATGCCTTTACTTAAAACAACTTTTTGCTTCAGTATTTTTTATAAATTTCTTTGATACACTATCTGTAATATAAATTGTTACAGTGGTGTGATTGTTGTTTGTTTCATGATATAACTATCCATGGCGATCTTTTTTTCTTCCTCTTACATAATTCTCCGGAGGCCTTTGGAATCCAGCACATTCACTTGTGCCCTCAAAACTATTTGGCACTCAGTTTCCAATTTCCATGCTGCTGCCTGAGCTTTTCAGTCTGTGTCATTCTGAGCTTTATGATCCACCTATTTTTGCTCTTTTGTATCCCACTGATGTCATATATCTGCAGAATCTCATATTCTCAGTGTCTGCTTGCATTCTTCTTTAAGATGCCATTTAAAAACAGCTGGCATAGCTGATATACGTGGAATGATATATATTCCATTAGAATGTTTTTTCAATAGTACACAGAGCATTGATTTTGTTTCAACTCTATTTTTATTTCTGTGCTTCATTTCCCACCAATTTTAATATACTTTTCATGTGTTTTCATTTTTGATAAACTCTTTTTGGAGCTATTCTACCTATCCTTACATTTAGCTGTGAGCTACTTCATATATTTCTAATGATCTTAACAGATTTGCTCTAAGTTCTCTGAAAATTCTCACTCAAGAGTCTCTGTGGTTCATCCTTTTCACCAATCTGTCTCTGTTGTGGCTATTTTGTTTCCAATAGCTAATAAATGCCATTCAACCTCAAGGAAGTTGTTGATGGCACTGTGCCTGGAAAAGTCTGACTGCAGTCAACAGTAGCTAGATGGTCTTTGGCAGTACAGGATCATTCAGTGAATGTAGTTCAGTAGAGAGGCAAAGCTGAAAGCTTTTGTTTGGTAAGAGATTGTTAGTATTTCTTCTCTACATTTGCTGCACTTCAGACTTAGCAATGAAAGCAATATTGAAAACTTCTGAGGAACAGCAGGAAATGTTTGGGGCGTTTTTATTTTGAATTCCTTTAACTTGTTTATCTGTGACCTCCAACTCATAAAAAACATGGCTACAAAGTTTTTTGTAAGTTTAAGCACACGTATGTGATAAAATATGAAGAAATGCATGTTGAAAATAAACTAATGATTCTGTAAGCCACTGTTTTTGCTCTCAACTTTACACTCCTGAAGATTTGAATAAATTACTTCATGTCTAGTGGGGCTGTGGGACTTCTGCAAAATTTCTGTGGTTTTACATGGAATCTCCAAATTTGCAGGTGACACACCCAAATGTTACGGCATCACCGACAGCCTTTGCCCCTCAGCAGTACAGACACTCTTACTTTGTCCTCTTTTTTAATTAATTTCATTGTAAACTTAGTTTTCCCATTTTGGTCCAAAAACTGCGGAGTTGACAAACATTTTCTCTTTCGTGTCCATCTCCATAGAAATAGATTTTGTGTTACTGCTATAATTGTTCTCTGAACTTGCACTGTTTTTTCTGTCACGGTCTCTGGAATTTTAATATTGGTTTCCTTCTTGGAAAGTTACTATTTTATCTATTTGAGACAACTTGTAAATGTTCTCATTCTCCACTCCATTTCTCAGTATGCAATTCCTAAATGTAAAGCTCTCACAACACTGACAACTGCAAAGATGTTTATTTTAACAGAAGCCTTGGAGCAGGAGTGGCATTTTCCTCCTCTAATATCCCCTACTGCTTTATGATTTCTTTAGCTAAAAGTCAGGTACTTGGTACCTTAACAGGAGAATAGAGGTTTATAGAGCCATTTGTAGGTCCTCTTCATTGGAGGAGTGGTTACTGCCCAAGGGAGACAGACAAATGTGCAGGGAAGGATCCTTTCCATCCCATATATACTGAACAAAGCTCTACCACAGTTGTAGCTGAAGACATTGCTCCTTTCAGCACTCCTATCAGAATTCAAGTTTCCAATTTCCTCAAAGCCAGTATCTGCATAAAGGTAGGACTCACCTCCTGACATCCCAGCAGGCAACTCTGAAGCTCTGAGAGCAGAAGGGTAAGGATGAACTAGAAGAAATGGGGTCCAGAGCTCTGCAGCCTGCCAAGCAGGCCTGCTACTGCGAGGACTGAGGCTGTTCTATTTTTCTGAAGCAGTGTGGTTAAGAGATTTTGAAAGCTGACACTTTCATCTACTCACTGACATAAAAAGATAATCCATTCCTGCATAGTACTCTGTTGTAATGAATTCTGAGCTCCATTGTCATGAACTCAACATGAAGCTTTATGTCACTGCAGCTTAATCCAAAAACACAGTGAAATATTTCAACATTTTTCTCTTAGCCTTAGAAGCAAAGTTCAATTAGTCAAACCTGAGCGTGTGTACTTTTGTGTCTGAAAAAATCAATTGTTTTTAACAGCTAAAAGCTTTTCAAGCAGCATTCAAACAGACCACATGTATTAGGTGATCTCTGGCTTGCAATTCCAGATCCAGTACTCCCTTAAACATGAATCAAACCCCCAGTGATATTACCAGCATGTAACAATCTTTTAGAAGAGAATTTGATTTGCAGCAGCAACAATAAAAACTCTTATTTCTGTTGGCTGACATTTTCCTTCATATGTTCTCTTTTACCTGTATTTGTTATGATGTAGCACATAACACTGGAAACCTGGGATTCCCAATGCCACGGAAATGACTCAAAAATAATATGAAACTGAGGAAATGTTGCTTTTTTTGTTTGTTTGTTTTCTTTAGAGTAGTGCTTGCAAACTCCAGCTACAATTTTCAAAACAGACAAGTGAGTTGGAGTACTAAATTTGAGAGCCTTCAGGAAGGCCTGATTTTAAAAGAGAGGTTCCTCAGTACATTCCAAGAGTCAAAGAATTCCATCTGGAACCAAAAAATGTGATTAAGCTTAAAAAGGATCTGTATGGTTCATGTGGTTCTCTAAATAAGTAACGAAAGGATTGGTCCAGATACTGATGTGAAGGAATTAGAAAGAGGCACCAGATACAGCTGTGACTCTGTAAAGTCTGAATAGCTGTTTTTTTTTCACATTTGAATGCTAACCTGAGAATTCTTCTCAAGTCAAGAAAAGAAATATTAACGAACTCTTTGCACATGAAGCTTTTAATGTTGTCTTTTGGATCAATTAGCCAGCAGCTATACTCGCTAGGCCATTCCTCTACACTGCCCTCCAACCTCATGCTGAGTCCTTGACATTTGCTTTCTGTTCAGATGGCTTTTATTCTAATACCAACACTGGTTCAATTCTGCCAATCAAGCATATTCATAATCTATCTATAGGTCTCAGAAATAGTTCATGAAATTAAATTATAAGAATTAATTTAGAATTGCCCTTGTCTCCATGACTATGAGAGCTGCAAACACACAGTGGGATTCCTCTTACCAAGCTTCAGGTGTCTGAAGGCACCTTAGCTAATCTGACTGCAAAGAGACTCATGATTTCCTTTAAAGTTAGCACGGATCTAGCTCATATAGCCATGGAGTTAAGGATACATGTCATCCAGCCCAGAGAATCCTGTCCCGTGTCCCTGTGGTAATGGGGTGATCCCCCTGCCCTTGCTCATAAATAGTTAGTCATATTGTCTGACTTATATGTTATATCTGCCTCCTATGTCTTATTAAGTATTTTCCATGCCAGGGTAGCCTAAGGCTGCCAGATTCCTGGCTCTCTTGGCAGGGAAGTTGGAAGCTGTGCAAATTCTGTGTTGAACCAAATTTCTCACAGTTCCTATCGGCAGAGTGGAGAGCCTAGTGCTGAGCCAAGACCTAGGACTCAGCTCCTGGTATAAGAACAGGAAGCCTGAAAGTGTTGAGAGCCTGACACAAACATGAGTCTTATAGCCTCCAATGTCCTGCTGCAGGGTCAGGCACTGTAGCCTCATTGCTGTCAGCACTGTAAGAGTTTTGGGGTTTCCAGCTTCCTGTCAGGAAGCCTGGATGCTTTGGCATGGTCATTCATCCCAGAACAGTGATGTTCACGCTCCACTTGACTGGGTGCTCCTAGCTAGAAATCCTATAAGCACAGGGCGTGCCTTCCTGCATGTTGTTAAAGCCAATATGTTTCTATGGGAAACATAACCTCAGATTTGCTGAAAGTTTATCTGAACTGTGATGCTTCTATTGAAACATTACAGATTCAACTAATCGACATTTTACGCGAAAACCATCCAATAAATAAGCAGACCAGGTCTACTTTATGTGATAACGGTTGCTTGATGAGAAATGTCACCAACACATCTGTGCTGCCACTGAAGACAGTAGTAAAACTCGTAACAGGAGTCTGAGCTAGGGCTGTATCGAACCCTTGGGAAATCACCCTTCCGAGTGCATTCAATGGCCCCAGGGTTGGTGTTTTGTGAGCTACAACCACAGCCGTTCAAGACAGAGTGAATGTTTAGAATGTTCAAACCTTTCAAACAACATATATATTTTAATCTGCTAACCCTGACCTATGTCCAATAAGAATTCAAAACAATTTAACAAATTACAACACTGTTATCCTAGAACTAGTACTCAACTATGACCTACACGGACAAATGCCCATTTCTCAGACTAGGAATGACAGAGTCCAGCTAGTATACCTGATGTCTTCTCAGAGACTAAGACTGCCTATTTTTGAAAGACTTAGCCTTTTAGAGTGGTTATTATTTTCATCTTCAGACTTCTAGAAATGTGCAGATTAGATTGTATTAGTCACAGTGACACCTTCAGACATTTAAATCCACACCTGCTCCCTATCTTCCACGTTGTAAATGCAAATCTAAGTGTTGAATTTAACCTGGCAAACATAAGAAACAATCTTAAATCTAAAAACTTGAAAGGATTGAAAATGTAACCCAAAAGATGACTAATATAATTCCTGGAGACCTTACTGGAAAATGTGCAAAGTTCAATGCGTGTAAAAAAGACCAAGCCTCATGTTCCTTGTGTACTTTCTTTCTGTCAGAAAATCTGTGTAAAAAGGAATATAGTATGAGCAGAAAGTGGATGTGCATGAAGTGGGGCTTCAGTTAAAATCCTGCATATGGAAAGCACAGGATCCATCATTATCAGTGGTGGTTTTGCTTCTAGACAGTGTGAATTCAGAACGTTCAACAATATTCCCATTAACACACAAAAAAGTAAAATTTCTGATCCTGCAGGCCCCATTTTGTCTCACACTGAGAATCCCCTGAAACTGAGCAAATCTAGGCTAATGTAACATGAATCAGACCTGCAAAACTGAACTATTTTGGTGGGCACATGATTTCATGCAGTAGTTAGATGAGAATTAGAAGATATCCCGTAAACAGAGCATCCATTAAAAATGTGACTATCTGAACACAGTATAGAATCAAGAGAACAAAAAGATACTAGCTTGGCAACAGGTCTGCCTCTAAAATTAAGGTATTGTCTCTATAGAAATTCAAGACTGACCTTTCCTTCTTTAAGATCTACAAACTCAGACCATAAAAAAGATTTGTAGTTGCCATGGTTTTAGAAGAACAAATGTGGAAGCCGTTGGCTAGTAACCTTCACTGCTTTACTGATAAGATGTATTTTTATCAATCTTCATGGCATTTTTTCATGAAACTTTGAACTGAATCTTCTGTTCTTTGGAAAAAAACACAAAGTTATTGTACCGTGTGGTAGCAAACAAAAATTCCACCGGCATGGACTTAGGTCATTTTATCTTGCCACCCACAAAGACAAAACTTCATAATCAATGTGGTCATAAAACTCAACACAGAACAATATAACAGTGGAACTAAAGATTGTTGTGTGGAGAAGCTGAAATTTAGAATAGGCTTCCAAGGGAATTTTTATGTCATTTATTATTATTCTTTTTTTTTTCCAAATAAAAAGAAACTCATTTTATTTGATTCCTAGTTATCAAATAGGCAATTTGTCTGCTTCCACTTCTGAAAGGAAAATCAAGTACTCATTCCTTTTAGTATATAAGTGCATTGTAAGTTGCGTAAGGACAGATTTAAATGAGACAAATCAGAGGATATTGTCTATTGGGCACCAATATTGCCTAGCTAGCTACCTGAGAACTCAGTAAGGTTATCAGGTCCTCACTGTAGGATTTTGAAATATATGCAGCGTTAGCCTAATTCTGGTTATGCCGAAGTTAGTGCTAAAACTCGCGTGGCTTCACTGGAAACAAAGTTAGATAAAACTGCATGCTTTTGAAAAGTGCTGTGCTTATTTGCCCCAGACCAGAGAAACAGATTGCTGAAGAAAAGATGAAAAACTGCTGAATAATGAAACAATAATTAATCTTTCTTTCTTTCTTTCTTTTTTTTTTTTGAGAAAATTAATAGCTAAAATCACAGATTCATTCATGTCAGGTCAAAATTAGAATCTTTATCCTGCCAAGAGGTCTGTGCAGTCAAGACTTTGCATCAGTGGATCTTCAAAGATAGGAATTACAAATATGCTTAATTGTGTGCTCAGTTTATAGCCCCACTGAAGTCAACAACGTATAAAAGTTAAGCTCCAGCAGAGACACTGGTTAGCATGGGTGTCTTAGAAATGGTTTATTTTACTGCAAGTGGGACGCTATTCTTCATGCCAAAAGCTTTTTATTATGCCTTGGTTTGGGAAGGTAGGGGGTTTAATTTATGAAAGTGCCAAGAGATATAGTACCTTGGATCTTTCTGTATGGACTTTAGACACTCGCTATGGCATTTTAAGGCAGTTATTCCACACCAAATTACACAAATATTTTTTGTCTGGTTAGTGGAAGAGCAGGAAATGTCCGTGTCACAAAGAATTAATATGGGTTTAATTATCTCCTGCATGCAAGGCCAAGCAACCCATTTGAAACTGCAGCGGAAGACTAGTGCAGATGGAACAGCAGTAGTGGATGAAAAGATTGTTGCAATGAGCTGTGGAAAAGTACAGGCAAGGAGAAGCTCTGGGAAAAATGGAGAAGGCACGAATATGGAGAGTAAAAAGCAGGTCTGTCTCAGATTATATTGAGCTTGTTCTAAAACTGATGTTCAAGCCTAATCCTTTCATAAAAGAGAGCTCTGGCAGAGAAAGCTACTACGTGTGCTGAACTAAACAGCTATCAGCACTTGGTAAGAGCTAGTTTTGACTAATATGCAGCAAGCCTTTTCAAAGTCGTCAGTCGGGAGAAGTACGCCACCTACTGTTAACAAAACTCTTTTACACGGAGAAGCCGTGGACCTCAACAGTGAGAAAAATGTAATGTTCCTACGGGCAAAGGAAGGACTATTCTTTCAAGTAATCAAAGACAGCATTGCTACAGCTATTTCCCTTTAGCGGCTAACTATCCCTGGATAAAAAGCTTGTGAGGTGTTTCTCCATACTTTGTTGCACTGGTGAAGGATGCTAGAATATAGTAATGCCTCAGCAGCATTTGAAAACGGGATATCAATTATTTGTGCTTGTTTGACAGGTACTGCAGCATTCAGGCTATACAATTACATCAGGAAAGACTTTGCCTGCATTAATTGTACTTCTCTCCCCTCTTTTATTCAGGGTGCTGAGAGTAAAAACCACTGAATCTATAACTGCATGTTACAAGTGGCTAGAAATGATCAGACTCGTACTGCCCAAATAGCCCTGCAAGCTACCTATTATAGCAAATGGTCAAATGTAGAAGCATAGGAACAAAGCCAGAGAGAAAAAAACATTTTCAATGGATAGGTCACAGAGCTAGAAGCTGGGTCCCATTCTTGGCTCTGTCATTAACCTTCCGTGTGACCTCTTCTACTTCACTAGATCTCTTTGCATCTGCTTCCTCTCTTACCTTTTGTAACACTTATTGGCCTATAACACAAGCATTTGTGGTTGGGACTATCTATCAGAAAGGATGTGCATAGAGAAATATAGAGAGGAGAAATATAGGATCTGCAATACAGAAATCCATTCCAGATACACCTGAGAATGACAGTGTTCTTCTCAGGAGGCAAAGTCTTTTTATATTTTCTTCATGTAAGAATATTGCAGAAATGTTTGCTATTTTAAATAGCAGAGCCAATCATCCATAAACTACATGGCTCTTAGCTACCTATTTCTGTGAATATGCATGACACACACGACACGCAGAAATATACGGGAAGTTAAGGGTTCTGTCCTCACAGAACCTGTTAAAAATGTGGCCACTAAGGGATTAAGGGATACGTTAAATGAAAGAAGTAGAATGATGTGTAGTGAAACTACCATTCATATCCATAAATCTCCTGCGTTCACTCTGGAAGCAAGAATCTTTAACGTGCCCTTGTTTGGAATTGGCATTGGGGAATACAAACAGCACCAGATATTTGTCAAACAATGAGCAGAAACCACAGTATAGGGAAGCATCTGATTTTTTCTTTAGCTCTAAATGGTCACAGTTTCTTTTACAGCTAAGCTGTCTGAAGTTGAATTTTATTAAAACACTGTAGGGAATGATCATGTGTTGGTTAGAAAAGAAAGAATGAATTCAATTTGAACTACAAAAATAAGATCTTAAGGAAAGTTTACTTTCCCAGATGAGCACGCACCCCCAGTTTTGGTGATTTTTTTTTTTTTATGAGCACTGTAAGAACTGCAGTGTTTCCCAGAGAATGAAGGACTTCCTGCATATTTTGAATCCTAGCAATGTCCAGACAAAATATATTTGTGGTTTAGATCCAGATGAGAATTTGACACTTAATTCTAACTTAGGCTAAAACTTAAAAGAAAGCTATGTGAAAGAAGTATTTGTTATTAACTCATACACAGTTCAGAGGTATGTGCATCCACATTTATACTTAGGGAAAAAAAAATCCATTCACAGACCTGATGAGACAGACAAATTAACTGCACATTCCTTTAAATGTATCCTTTCAGAAATGACTTCTGGAAAGTTAGGTTTAGGTTGTTTCCAATTTTATTTCACATAGTATAATTGTAGTTGCACACAGAAACCCTCACAGTCCTGAAAAAAGTCCTCTCCTTTCTTCACTACTAAAGAAAGAAAACACTTGAACTGATTGGTATCATCCAGTTAGGTAAACTGGAACAGAGAAACAGGAAAGGGCACCGAGTGTGAGAAATCTGAAGATAGGGCTGAGAGCCTGAGGGGCTCACGAACGAGCATTTGAAGAATCAGACTGAGGGTGGATGGGAAAGATGGAACTGAATGTATAAAGCAGACTCAACAGTGAAGGTTGTGCTGAGCCTGGAGTAAGAATCTGAGCCAAGAGAAGACTTTCCGGTATGCTCAAAAGAACGGGACTTGGACAATGAGATAGAAATGGAAAAAAAAGAACCAAGACAAGAAAGAAGTAAAGGAGACAGGGCAAATGTGTGGCTGAAAATTGGGAAAGGAATCTGTGCTTCCAAGGACACATCTACCTTGGTGATCTGGAATACTATTTGGTAGGTGTCTTTGAGACCGTCTGTCCCTCCCCACTCCATTGCTAGCGCACTGGCTTAGTATGCACCTGCCCATTGTGGACACCAGCTACTGTGCTGGTTCAAGGATCAGAGAAGTCTCTGAAGCAAATGCATCTCATGGTTTTTCACAAAATACTTGTCAGATACTAATCAAATGTCCTCAGAGAGTGTTTTGAATAAAAACGTATGAGTAATGAATAATCTACTTTAAATTTGATAATGAAAAAGAATGTTTTTTCCAGTTAATAAACAATTTGCTCAGGGTTATTTAAATGTCTCTTCCATGATCAGCTCAAAGTGAAAAGGCATTATCTCATTTTTAGTACTAATAAGAAGTTTCATTTTTTCCAAAATTCCTCAATTTCTTCTCCTTTCAACTCACACTGAAGTTGACATAAATTTGTGCACAATTAGTCAGTCTAAAACTAATTTGCATGCAATTTATTTGAAAAATGTTGGCTTCTTGCTTTGAATCACTAATTGTTGCCTAATAGTTTTATGGATGCCCAGATTAAAACTCAAAATTCTGATCTAGAGAAAAATTAAGTCCTCGGAGCTGTAACTGAGGTTAACAGGAGGTGAGCTTTACACATAATAAACACAATGTTACAAAATGCAATGCCATGATAAAACCAGGTCAGGAGTGTTTTACGTTGAACAATCAAAATGAGCAAAAGAGTGTTATCTGAATCCTGGCATGTCTTGGATTTTAAGTGTAAAATGTAGACAGAGTCATCCCTTTACCTACATAAGATGGGCCTGGAATAAAAAAATTCAACTTAGGACAAGACTGAGGACTGAGAGCAAATACTTATTGAAACACTAGGCTACTAAACTGATAAGATTAAATTGTAATAAATAAATAATAAAAAAAAGCAGCAAAACGAATAACATGTAGTAAATAATGCCAAGAATCATACACTGGAGATATAGGAATAAAACAAAATGCTGAACAGGTATTTGCTGAGAATGCTTACTATTCTTTACACCATGTGAAATAGCGTGGTGTAGAAAAGCAAAAGACCATGATTAAGACTGCACGAGCAATTTATTTTAGCCTTTTCAGACAACTGATTGTAAACTTCATCTTAACACAAGGCAGTATGCCTCTTTCTTATGTATCTGAAGCGTATGTACATTAAATATACTTTTCAGAGATGCTGAACATCCACAGTTTTGTGGCCAGGAGGAATTACACATTGTGATGCAGAGAGAAATCTCCACCCGTCCTTCTATGAATCAGCATATAATCATGTAAAGCTCATGAAAGCATTCCTACTTCTTATTTATCTTCCTTCTCTTTGGAGGTTGCTATTTTGAGATTTTCTTTCCTCTTCTCACATTTGTGAATGAAAACCTTTAGTTTTCTTGACAGTCCAGAGCTTTTCATTTTCCCTGATCCAAACATTCAAAGCAAGCTTTTAGAAACCCATTTATGTGCAGCTCAGAGAAAGATCCTTCTTGAGGTGTAGCAAAAAGTAAGAGGTACCACTCTCCAATCATGAAATAAGAGATTTCAATGAAAGACTGTACTAGTATGGCAAGCTTGTAGAAAGAAACCAGAAGCTTTTACTTTAGGAAGATTACTCCGTATGCTGATGGTTATGCTTATAGCTGCAAGCACAGAAATTCCCTTCTTATGCACATTTGAGATGACCCTACCTGTACTAAGGTAGTAAGATTCATGTTTGAGAAGACTAAACCATAACAGCCACAGGTTCAGATTCTAATTTGGGGTACAAGATCTGCGGTGAAAGCTCCTGTCACAGGAGGGGAGAAAAGTCAAGGCTTCAGCTATGAAGTTATAGTCTACATCTGAATTTGATTTCTTAAAGTGTCTTTCTTCCAGCCAGAAGGTGAGATTTTCTTTTTTCTTTTTCTTAAGAGCTGCAATTTTGGCTCAGACTTATGCTCAGAGTTCTGTAAATGTATAGATGTCACAACATCGTCAAAAAAACACATCTAATGTCTGACCTAACAATCTTAGAAAATTGCCATAATGTGGTGTATAACAGAGAGACCAGCTGTCACTGGAGTTTCAGTTATTAACAAAGAGAAAACTAGACATGTCGATTAATAAGGATGTGTGATTTATTTGGTGTTCTTGTGGGAAAGCATTTATGTAATACTTTTGGAAGTACTTCCATCAGAAAATCATTTCATTGGTCTTACACACGTTGTTTTAAATTAAAGAAAGATATTTAAAATAAGGAAAAGTTCTTCAAGATACTACGTAACACTAATAAAGCACAATATATGAAAAATTATGAATAGCTTTTTCCAGCTAGTAACAGTCAGTAGCCAACAAAGCAGTGTGCAAGATTTAGAATCAGGGTACACAGAGCTTATATAGAAGTGATTTGCTGAATGCAAATAGGCTGAAGCAGATGTTTTAAATCCCACTGATGTTAAATGAAATGTAAGAGCTTTGCTGAACATGGGGAGACTGTAGCAATGTTTCAAGTTAAGCTTTTGAATTTATGTTCAAACACACTTCTGGAATACAATGTTAAGTATTAACTAATATCTTGTGCATAGGTGAAAATCACACACTTGAGAAAACAAATCAGATGTTTTAGTCTGAGCTTGTGTATCTAAATTAACAAATGAGAATAAACAATCCAGATTGTCCTTTCAACACACTCACAAGCCTGCTCATGACATCTGTAGGTAAATGTGTATTATGGCTTGCGGCAGCCCTCTTTTCAAGTACTTTTGAGTCCTTTCTAGTGATACTTCCTCAGTTAGCAATATAACAGAATTCATGCACATGAACGAGAGAATTACAGGTGACAGAATGAAAATTTACCTCATCAGCATTTTTCCTCCCACGTATGTGAAATCCTCACTGAAAAGGACTGGAAAAAAAAAACACCAAACCACTCTAATATTACATGCTGAATGAAAAAAATAATATTTTAGGATATGTATGTTTAAGAATGAAATGCTTTAATAAATTTTCCTTTCCAAACTTAGGGAAGAGTAAGAATTTGTCATTAATGGCCCTCAATTCTGACTAGTTTTAGATTAAGATGGATTGTCAGCTTCTAGCTCCATCTACTGTGGCAAACTAAAATGACAGAAAGCTTGATCTTTCCTCTCTTTTTAAAAAACTGTATCCCAATCTCCCCCTAAAATAAGAGATCAAGAACCAGCAATATATAGTTGTTGAAAGGAAATGAACCGATGTAAAGGCAAAATGGCAGGTAACATGAGCCAGTAAGTACAACAGTGCAAAATAGACATGGTAGGGTAAGTTTTGTTCTGAAAAAAAAAAAGAGGCTCCGCAGGATCCTGCATAGTTGGACAATTTTGGACAACTGGGGACTATTAGGCAGCTTTTCTAAATATCATTAGAACTCCGGAGAAAAATGTTTTTCTTCCATTTTACAAACCTTTTTGAGATATCAAAGAGATTTCTTACACTGCCTTCATTGAAACCAAGATCTTACTAAGGTTTTCATGAAAAGACAGTGACGGAGATTGTCACCCCCTTTCTTGTCCAGAGATAAGCTAGCCTAAATATTTTCTAAGAAGATAGAAAAGCAGCAGCTTGAACCTTGTTGTTCTGCATCCCAGCAGAAGGCTGTTTCCATTAAGATCTCCTGAGCTGCACAAAGAGAAGCAGCTTCAAGGACAAATTTCAGAACTGATCAATTGTTTACTTAAAAAATGGTTACTATAGAAATTATCATTAAGGACTGGCAAGACTCAAAGCAAAACATAAAATGTAAGAAATGTTTAACCTCTTAGCTAACTCTTGTGTAGTCTATTTGCTGCCCTACCTTAAATGTTTCTAGTAATAAAAGCAAAACAAAACAAAACACATGACTTTGACAAGTAAACTTTGATATTCAATACAAGTAGTTTTGGCTTGAGAGCTCTCACTCGCACGTTGGGGTTACAGATCCGTAATAAAATACTGCAGTGTACACGGGGTGACTATAGCTGTACTACGGAATGGCAATGATCTGCTCATGCACTACTAGTAAGTGTTCTGTCTGTTCAGTTAATTCTTGTGTTAAAGACTACATGTTATTATTCGGCAGTTTTTGGTGACTGTATGAAAAAGCTTCCAAATACATCTGGCCATTGATCTATACACATCTCTCTCTCCTACCCCAACAACTAAACCACAAGCTGAATTCCTGGTAGAGTTCAATCACTAGAAAAAAACAAGGACTGATTCAGAATTAAAACCAAAGAAACAAAGCTGTAGAAAAGGTGTTTTGGTGAGTAACAAAGAATAGCATGGGCAGTAGTGTTATATTTGCACTGTGGGTAGATGTTACTTTCTGTAGCTTCAGTCCAGGACTTTCTTCAAGTCAAATATCCGGGGAATTTTATACCACTCTATATCACACATTTAATACAGAAAAGCATATTAGAGGTTAATCTTCCTAAGCACTCCCCCTAAAAAATGCTAGTGTTTATCCCCACTGACCATACAGAGACAAGGCTTCTAGGTTAGGTGTTAATAACCTAACCTGTTATTTTTATCTTCTGCAGCACTTGAATCCAAAAGAGATCCAGAATCTCATCAGACACTATTTGCCTCAATTTGCCATGGTATTTTTCCATCTTATACTCACAAAGGGTATACTTACATTTTGAAAACATGTGAAGCAAATTAAGAACCTGAAACCTACTGTCAAAAATGATTTATCCTTTTAAAAAATTAAGTGTCACAAACAAATGTTAGAGTCCCAAGTGCTTAAGCCATTTCTTAAGTAAGATATACACTCACAAAGTACTACGTATATTAGAAAATAAATGGTCTTCTCATTTAATGCTTCAGACCAATTACTAGCTCATCGACCCTTTAGAATTTCAAGTTTAAAATCCTGTTATATGCTGAGTAGTACTGGGAGTATACAGTAGGGTATGAAATGGTGATGAGTTTGTAAAGCTCAGTGTAAAAAACTACAAAGTTCAAGCATTACATAAAAGATTGACTTGCTGAATGTTTTGCTTTCTGGGCGTGTTTTTACTTTCTCAGTCCTTCCCACGAGGAAGCGGTCAAAACTGGCACAATGTTGTTACAAGTTTTAAGGGCAATAATCAGAATGTGTAATATGAGTATCTGAGATGAAATACAAATAACTTTCAAGACAATGAAGGAGGATATATTCGTATTCAAATGGACATTGATGTGGATAGCACTGCAAACAGCAAAATCACCTGGTTTACCGTGCCAAGTGTAGGCAGAAGTCACTTTTGAATGGGCCTTCATATTGGGTGCATTTGAGTGTTAGTATTAACGTAAATGCTTTACCTTCTGCATATATAGAGGTGCTGTCCCTTGATGAACAGTGCTGCTGTAACTATAAGCAGCTCTTCCAGGCTAACACTGATCTTGTTCAATTCTGAATCTGTCTGGACTGTCTTTACTTTCTTTACTCACAAAGCCACACCAGTCAAGATGCTCACAGGAAACCTTCTGTAAGGGAGAAATGCGGGTATTAAAAAAATGTAATTTAAAGTAATTGCCATGGCTGCATAAAAACAATTTTTAATATTTCTTTTCCATGAGTAATTTACTGTTATTAAAAATGAGTTTCAGACAATATGAAAACACGTAACAGAAAAAATACTTCTATGAATGTAGAGACATTTGCATTCTTTTCCTTCTTTCTCCTTTTGACTTGATCAGCAGTAATTGCAGAATTGCTGAACAACCCCAATTTTATTATTTGTTAAAAAGAATTAACTGTGGTCTAATTTTAGTTAATCTTGTCTCCCATGTCAGATACGGCTTTCCTTTTTTTTTTTTTATGGAAACAATGCTATACACCAAGGAGGTTCAGCGAGTCAATCCTTCTGGTAGATGAGTTGAAGGAATACAACAATTATGGGTTCACAATTCCCAGAACGAGATGAATAAAAATACTGCAGCGCATACAGAAGCTGCAACAGCTGCATCCTGTCAAAACTGTGAGCATCAACGACATCCAATGAATTCACTGATTCTATAATCAGTGAGAATGGTAGGATTTGGTTTTTGCTTTACTTTCATACCTCATTTGGATAATCATCTCATCTGGAGATGTATAACTTCTGTGCTCCTCCTACGTTCCTCCTACTCTCACAAATATTAAAACTAGATGTATTCATTCTTGAGATGAAGAGATAAAAATGGGGGGTGTGGTTTTACGATGACAGCATTCAGCTTTTCTAAGAGGTTGTTGCTCTTTAGCACTTACAGGAATTCAACCAAAGCAGTTGTATTCACAAAAAGATAAAAATTGCTACTGAAACTGGCTACAGGGAGACAATGGGAAAAGGTAGCTTTGTGGCAGCTGGATTAGTCCCGAGTTGGAGTTAAATATTCAAAAAATTTTCACAAAAATGGAGAAAAAAATTAATTTACCCCCTGCCAAAAAGAAAAGTATTTCAGCAACTCAGAAGTGTCATTTCAGTGCATTACTAACAAAAGTTATTGAAGTTGAAAGTTATATTGATAATTTAATCTCAGCACATCAAGAATGAGAAACTTTGCTTCACCCATTTTTCCCTCCAGCCCTCAACTGATAATTTCACAGGTTCTGATCGACATTTGGGAGCTTCTGGGGTGAAAAAATACCTAAGAAGTAAGAGCTAAGTGTGGACAGAGTATATTTTGGATTGCGGGATGGCATGGCACAGAGCACAGGTATTAGACGACACATGTATGAACCGGGAAGGAGGGGGTGCATATTTAAAATCAGGGCAGAAGGGTAGGCAGAGGCAAAAGTCAGACTTACGGGGTCTGAAAGTATGCACATTATGTGCCCGTGTGCGTGTTGTTAGGGTTACTAAGACCCAAACCAATAATAACTTTTTTTCCAGTTCCAGTATCAGTTATAAGTGCAACTCAATATCCCTGCTTCCTGATTTAATGGTAATACTTCTTCCAGTAGCTATAAACGAAACCGAAAGCAGATCCATGCCGATACTTACACCACAGCGTAGGTTTAAACACGTGAGTTGTCTTACAGAACTTTTTAAAGAATCTCCCCCACGCAAGACAAAAACAAATATCTGAACTTAATCAACCTCGCAGTCTCACAAAAGCAGATGTATTTGTTTGGTGTCACTTTCCTGATTAAATCCTATTGCTGACTTTCTAGCATTACGTAATCCATTACCTCAAAGCCCTAGGAACGGGAAACACGGCTTTGGGTTGTGCACTCACGTGGGTTGCAAAAAAAAATTATCTTAATTATTTAGTTTTTCATCATAAACATGTTTTATTCAGAGGTTCTAAAATACAAAGCACTGTTATGCAACCGAAGGAAGTTTCATGCCTTCCCAAAATGTTCTCTTGTTTAAACCATCACGATTTGTACCTGACTTCCACTAGCAGCTCTTGCCCACGACAAAAAAAACATGTTACAAGCATGACGAATCTAACACTAAGCTTCTCTGAAGACCACAAGTGCTTTTACCATCGTTGCACTCAGAAAAGGCTCTAACTAGTAAGGGTGGTAGGGAGAGCGGGTATAAACTCTGTTACAAAAATGGCGGAAAATGACTTCTTCTACGCCGCAAGATTAGAAGGAGCAACTCTTTGATCAGAACAGAGGTCACCATCATAAAAGAAACTGAACAAATAGCCTCGGATAGGCCATGCTGTTTCTGCAAGAGCGGTGCTTTGTAATCACTCAACCTGATCCAGGGCTCAATAATACAATGCAGACTGATAAAATTATATGGTTGCTTTTATTAGCAAGAAATCGGACTTGATGGCTCAAAAGATCCTTTCCAAGCCTACCAACTTAAATGGATACTTGAAGTATTATGTAAATGTTGAAGGCCAGTATGACAATGCAGGTTTGGAACACAATCGAACTGAGCGTAACTGCAACCCTGCTTGGCTGAGACCAGTTCAGCAGCAGACCGATCCCTCGGTGCCATTTTCTGACCTCAGGCTGCACCAGAGAGAGACAGGGAGGGCAACTCCTTGCTAACAGCTCAAAGGGTAAAATCCAGCCCTGCAACTGCCCTTCCTGAATCCAAATGGGTGAATTTGGTGCATTTGGACAATCTGCCCTCTGCCAGGCTGCTTAGGCAGCCAAAGAGCTTTAAGATGTGTTTTGTCTTAAATCTTCTGTTAGAGAAGTCAGTCACTTCTTGGATCAAACTATAGAGACCGGGTCACTTTCCCAGGCTAATCACTTAAAAAAAAGTGATGCCTTTTTCACATGTACACCATTAACCTCAGGTGCTAAGACTGAGTTTACCTGTACTCACTTACAGTTCTATTTTGTTTGTTGTGATAACAACAAAACCAAATGCTTAACTTGTGCTTGTATTTCACTATACAGCAGTAAAAATCCACGCATTCAACACAAGAGGACAAAACCATTATTCTGACAGAGCTGTATCTTGTGCTGTTTTGTTTTTGTGATTTTTGTGTAGTCATAGCAGGAAGTTGTAGTGAGGTGGCTAGAACATTCAGTTTATTCCTCCTGGATCACATCAAACTGTCATCTACAGAAGTATTTATCAGTGTACTTTCACTTTAGGTCTGATACCTGAAGATTAGAGGTTAAGAACCACAGTTAGAGCTCGGTGACTTGCAGATAACTCTGGAACTTAATAGTGGTGCTGTTACCACTAATGCAGTCCTTTTATTAAGAACATAGGTGTTGGTGGGATGTGACCTGGGGGGAAACTCTGCGGACTTGCTTTCACGATAAATGTTAGTTCTTTGAGAAGTTTTTTTAAAAGCAAATGTTCATTTCAGAGGTGCTGCAGACACAGCTGGTTCTTTCTAATATCATCCAAATAAGACAAAAGACAACAATTAAGATTAAAGAAATCAAGTGTAAGTTCTTTACGTTCCTGTAAAATGTAAGTGGAATAGACGCTATTGGCTTGAAGCACTAATTCCAAAACATCACTAGCATACTAGTGCATCAGAGCCATTATTAATCTGTACAGTCAGGTGTTTCTGCAGTTAAAAAAAAAATTTCCTTGCTCATTTCCATCATCTTAAAAAAAAGAAAGGTCCCATTCTTTATATGAGCATGCATCAACAGCCTGTATTGTTAATGCAGGAATTAACCTGCACCACTCTCAATGGAAGTGTTGATGTTTTTCCAGAGAAAAAAAACCCACTAGAGTATTAATGTCCCAAGTACATGTTGAGGATGAAAGGTCAGGGCGGGGGGCCTGAGGGAGGAAACAGGATATGGTGACACAGTTAAAGGATATAATTGAAGTGTACAGTCAAAGCAGCATCTTGGCGTTTCCTATTTTTTTAATGACACTCTACCAACTTTGTTTTAAAACAGAGCTGGGGAGGTTGCCTTCGAATTCAGTGTCCGGTTAGTACGCACTGTATTACAGAACATCACCTGTAATTTGAAATACGTGTATCGTGGTTTCAGGACAGCGTCGAGCTAAGGCCTCAGCACTTGTGTTCGCTGCTTCCTCACCGGGTTTACCACAGATTGCGCCCAGCCCCACGCACAGCCCGCCGCCGGCACGGCTCAACTGCTCCCCGCAAAGTGCTGCCTGACAGGGCCGAGGCTTACCGCTCTCCCGGCCTTTACTTGGGCGAAGTTACTCAACGTAAGGCACCAGGAATACGAGCGGCCTTGCCGCCGCTTCGCTCCGATTAACGCTTCTCTCTTCGCCGGGGGGCAGCGCCCGCGGCGGCAGCGGGGCACGGAGGCACCCCCGCGGCCTTTCCCCTCGCTCCTTCGGCCCGTGCAGCGGCCCCGCGGGGGG
>VXAA01002104.1:550216-562414 GCA_013399115.1 Anseranas semipalmata
AAAAAAAAAAAAACAAGATTTTAGGTAGCGCAGTCCAGTATCATCTGTAAATGACAAATTGGCTTTTACCTATCCACCAGTTAATAATAATAATAATAAAAAAAACTCTTCTTCAGTATGCAGGAAGAGGCATCTTAAGGTGAGAGGAAAATGACAATAGAAGTGACACACCAGGGGATGTCAACTTGCTTGCTTCCTGGCAGTATTCTGGCCTTACCTCATGAGTGGTCATGTACAGCAAGCAAAGTGGTGCTGTTATCAAAAAGGTAGTCTCACAAGCTGTTTAGGGAGCTGTATTGTTAAATAGGACTGCAGTGACTCCTTGAGCAGGTGAAAACTCACAGAGGTTCTGTGCGTTCAGGTAAAACTCGCACAGGTGCAGTGACACAGGGACAATGTGGGTGTTTAAGGGCGAGGTGGAGGTGTGTCTTCAGAAATGTGTGAGGAGTGTCATTGGAGAAGACCACGTTCTTAGGCCAGTCATTGCATCCTGACTGGGAAGATGCTTCTGCTTTTTACTGGGGCTCTGTGCAGTGTTCCCTCTACCCATGCTTAACATGGTCTATTATTTATAGTAAATCTGTGAAACATAGCAAGAAAACTGCCCATCAAATTTCATGTGCTCTAGGGCAAGTCAAAGGTCTGTCTTCTGAGCTTCTGAAAAGAATGATTTTAAGGACATGAGTCAAAAAAAAAAAAGATTAGATGAACGAAAGTTGACATATATTGTGAAGATTTGGAACATCAGAATTAGTTGAGAACTTGCTTAGATATCTTTTTTGATTAATAAAAATAGCTTAGCAGTTCGTCTGAACAGGTTCAGATAAAATATGTAAATGTGCAGGCATCTTGGAAGTGTTCTTATATGCACCAGTTGCTAAACATTTGTCTCTAATACATAGTAAAATGCTGCAAGAAATGAGCGAGTCCTCATATGTCTTTAAGAATCTGATGTCCAGAATGCATTAGGACTTCCCTTATTTAAACACAGAAAGGTTTAATTGTATAATATAAAGTTTGTCTACAAGGTGATTTTAAGTCTTTGAATTTACAGGATGTTTGCTGCTGGCACTGAAGTTTATAATTCCTTTTCTTAGTATCATATCCATTTTACAAGTTCAGTTTTTTCCTTGGCCAAAGTGTCTCATGGTAAGCAGATGTAGATCAGTTTTGGGTTTGTGTGTGGTTCTCTCCTATCACCCCCCTCAAATGGGTCTAGTTTGATTCTGGGTTCTTGGATGGCTTCTGCAAATCTGCTTTCTTAAATGCAATCCTAATCCTTTCAGGTTAGGTATACCTGAAAGCGCTGCCCTATGCAGAGGATATTTTTGAGAGTTCTTAGCTGTTTATTATGCATTTGTGTTTTTACTTTGGCCTTGTAGCTTCTGTAAATAAAAGTTCTTTTTTTTTTTCAGCTGCAGTTGAATTAGTAGTTGAACTGAGCTAGCAAAATGAAGTAAATAAAACAACAAAACACCCTCAGTCCTCTAAAATTTCTTCTTGCAGAGGAAGCTTCTCTGAACAGCTTATTTTAGCTCCTGATATAAGGTGTTAATCTGAAAATTTGGGCTTACTGATGTGACTTCAAGTGTCACAAGCACACAGTTGTAATACATTTAAGTGTCAAAGTAAGCTGTTGATTTCAAACATAAAATTTATTTTCTAAATCTTTTCCTATCCCGACTGTCTTAATTAGACTCCTGGAATAAGAGGCCTCTGGCTTCTGCAGGGCTGCTGAAGAGCCAGTATGTCTTGCTTGACTGCTGTTACTCTGAAGATGAGTAGAATTAGAGATTGCCTGGAAGTCTGTAAAGGATTTTGCTCAAAAATCCTGAAATATCGGGGCTGGTAGAGCTGTTGGTGGTTGAATCTGTCTCAGGTTTCACAACAATGAAATCTGCTGTGACTGACCACAGGAAGAAATAGTTAACATTCCTTCCTTACTGTTCAGTAGAGCAGGTTCCAGTAAAATCAGTTTGGAAAATGGGAATCATGTTTTGTCTGGCTTTGCCATTCCCTGCTAACCACCTCTGTCGTTACTGGCCTCTGTAGATGATGTCTAGCATATGCCCCTTTATCTTAGCAGTTAAGTTATTAGATTTTGTATGCTAGTTATTAATGGTGCTTTTGTTTGCATGGGAAAGATTCTAGGTATCTCGAGTTAATAAATGATGTCTGGCTAGGCCTAGTGCATATTAAAAGAAAAAATCTTAAAGATGTGTATGTACTCTGCCTAATTGAAGTTGTTAGTGAATATCTGGGTGTTAAAAAAAAAAAAAGTGCCATGCATAAAACGACCACTGTAGAAAGCGGAATTAGGTATTGGTGGCACCACATGAGTTTGTTTACTTCCTCAGGTATTTCTACAGGAAATGTACTTATAAACAACTCCTATCTGCAGGCTGGAGCCAAAGGCCCGTATTTTAAGTTAGCAATTTGGTTCTTTATAGAGAATGGTTTCTCTGGAAGAGATGCAGCTGAGATGTGAGCAAATCTCCTCATCTGTCAACTCTGAGGTCAAACTGGGTTAGTTAAGTTTATTTTCTTCCTCTCTGTTTTGGAAACAAAACTATTTGTGCTTATTTAGGATATATTTATTTGGAAGTTTTATTTAGGTATTGAAAAACCAATGCTGCAGATCCAAGATAAGTAAGGAGATCGTTTTTTCCAAGATGAAAGAAACAAGCTGCCACAATTTTGAAGTTGGCCCATGTGGAGGTGTTCAAGGCCAGCTTGGATGGGGCCCTGGGCAACCTGATCTAGTGGGAGGTGTCCCTGCCCATGGCAAGGGTGTTGGAACCAGCTGGTCCTCAAGGTCCCTTCCAACCCAAGCCATTCTATGATTCCGTGAACTTTGAGTAAAATAGAAAAAATTGCACAATTTATATATTTATGTTTTAAGTCATTTGAGGCAAGGTCTGTGGCTCCCTTGGTGGGCGGTTTGCTTTTTTCTAAAGTGATGATGTGCTTCTGGTTCATGGATGCTATGGTATTTTAGGTGACTAAGCTGACACAGCGTCTTGGAGGTGTGCTGTGTCCACAGTTTCTGCAGCTATTTTATTTTTGTCAAGGCTATTATTCTCAAAGTAGTTTCTGATGCTTCGAAACAGAATGAGTGTTTGAGTAGGGAAAGATTTAATGCTAGCAAATGGTTTGTGTAAGGTCACTTAAGTAATACACATATGTGGGAAGAAAAAAAGGAACACGTGGATAGCCTCAGCAATGAATGTAAATGGTGCTGGTGTGTGATGTCTGGTGACCTCTGTACAGTCATTGTGCAATGTTGACAGGAATATCTGAAGGAAAAAATTATATAATTGACCAATAAAGGGCAGCATTTCCATTCAGTTTTCACTAAGCAGTCAGCGCTTTGTGCTAATTGGTACACAGAGTTTCTCAGTATCCTAAATGTTCTTCAGCCACACTTTTTTCACCCTATGTGCAATCCTACACTCAGTTGCCTGGAGAGCTAAAGCCATATAGAGGTGTTTCTTAACTGTTGTCACCTTATTTTCATATTGGGTAATAGCTGTATACCAGACTAAAAATCAGGCATGGAACCAAGCATGTCTTAAATATCTTTGTACTTGCACTATTTTCTTTTAGGTCGAGCGTTGTAAGCATGATGATTATGTATGCATCTATTTTTCACAAATAAAAATGACTGTTTTATGTGCAGGTGCTTTTCCTCTGCTGTATTTTAGCTGGATCCTCAAGTCTTAGAAGTATGGTGGTATATTCTAGGAAATAAGTAGCTATTAAGAAATTAACCTTGACTTTTTCTTTGCCTGCTCCACCCCAATATCTTAGCTTAAATTAGGTTTTTATGGTGTTAATCATCAACAGTGGATAGTGTGTCCAGATATGCAGCTGTTAAGATGCTGGAAAGCAGAGCTAAGAAGCAGAGCTAGAAAGACATTTGGAGTAGTAAGTAGTATGATGAAATGGCACTATTTTGAGTATCAGTTTGCGGTTTTGGCCTCCGTTCTCCTCAAGTTCAAGTTGAAAGAGTCAAGAAGTTAAGTGTCCATATGTTAACTTCATGTCCCGATTCTTTTTCTTTTTTTTTTTTTCCCCTGGTTAAAATAGAAGGCATCTTTCTCACAGTAACGAGACTTTTCCTTTCTGTTGCCAAGGAGGCTGCCTTGTGTATGGGCTCAGGTTTCCCCGCTCCCCTAATGAAAAAGGAATGATGGTTTCTAAGCCTTTGCAAGGGCTGGTGTGTGGAATACAGCTTCAGCAGATGGGGAACATCTGAAGCCTTTCTCTAGAGCAGGGAGTGATTCAGAGATAAGAGGAGGAAGGTCATTTCTATCCTCCCAGTTTTTCCCACACACAAGAATAGAACTAAACATAACGAGAAGCTGGAGGTCCCTAGTACATCTGTGTCTGTCAGGTACTTGGTGACTCAGATGTTTTCCTGTACCTGAGCTTTACCACTTAAAAACTTCAGGTATTTTTTTTCCTTTTGTTCAGTCTTGCCCTGAAGTGTTATGCCAGTGGAATTTTCCGTCTTAGCTGTTCAGCAGGTGCGAATTGTTCTCCTCCTCAGAATGGTGAACAATGCTTTAATGAAGTTGAAAATTAAAACTCATGATGTGACTTAGTTTCTTCCTGAGTGCTCTGTGTTGCTCAGCCTCTGTGTCAGCGTGGGTACTAATCCCACTGAAGTCAGGGGAATCAGGCTTGTGGGAAGGCTGCAGCGAGCCCACTGCTGGGGGGGGGAGGCAGTCCTTGCTCCTCCCGGCTGCTTGGGAGATGATCTCGTTAAAAAAAACTCAGCAGCAGAAAAAGCGTGTTTACAGCCGATCAGTTTTTGATCCAGTTTGTCAGGCAGTCGCGCAGGAGCTCGTGCTGACACAGCGAAGAGCCAGGAACTTGGACAGGGAGGAGGGATGAGGACTGCCTCTTTTGGTGGAACTGTTCATTGAAATGCCTGTCAAAGAAACACTTGCATTGTCTTTGAGGACTCGAGTTGTTGAGAATGCTACAGATCTGTGAGAATTCTGGTATTAAAGGGCAAAGTAATCCTCTTCACAGTTCCTTTGGATCTTGTGTTTGAAAGTGGCTGGCAGAGTCCTGGAAAGATAAATAGCGTAGAGTGTTTTTTTCTTTCTTACAGTTTTAAAACTTGAAAGCTTCTTGAGATAAAATCAGCACTAACATTTCTTTTTGTCTCAATTTCTTAAGGTTCTTTAAAGCAGTGTGTTAAGGATAGGGGGAAAGAGAGGATGGAAACGGTGTTGCATTAAAAAGTTGCTGCACTTAAACCATTATAACCATAGCTGCTTTTATGTATTTTGGTGGAATGGAGCAAAGGAGTCACTTTGTACGGGGACCAGTATAATATAGTCACAAAGCGTGATTATGAGTTTGGTAATCATAGTACAAATAACCAGGCTAGTTTTAAGAAAAAGAGCACTTACTTTCAACTTAGCAGTCTGCTAGATAGATGAGCATATGCCTTCTGTCCATCTCAGTCACTAACAGAAGTGAAAGTTGGCATAACAGCATGCTGGTATTTTTGTGAAGCATCAGCTTGATAAAGGATCTCCTCAGTGATAAATATAGTAGCAAAGTTTAGCACGTAAACTTCCAAAAGGGCTTTTCTGAACTCTGTGTGTGTGGGAAATGGTTGTGCTTGTCAACAACTTGTGTGTAAAACCACTCCAAATCCACTTATGCCTTTGAGATGGGTTTTTAGAAATGTGTTCATATGTATACCAAAGTTGGTTTCTTAAGTTATCTTTATGATACGGTACGGTGTAATGGGATGAGTTGATCTAACAGCTTACCTCTGCCATGAGTGGGGAATCTTTCTCTGAGCTATTACCAACTCTGCATTTACACTGGGTAAATTTTGTAAGCTCTCATTGTAGCAGATCACTGGCCTGTGGTCTGTCTGAAAGGTACTAACGTGGTTACAAAGGGAGAAGGGGAAATAGCTGTAATGAATTCTTTGGTTGTTTTTTCTTTGGAATCTGGAACTGAGCTGGTGTATCAGCTTGGGATGTGCCTTGTTCATGTACGTGGGACTGGATGTGTCCTCTTCAGCTGCGCATTGACGAAGTGCCATGTTTGATATGGAAGTTAATATTGATGCTAATACCTCCCGTGCTTTGGGACTGCTGCGTGCCGCCCTGTGCCATCCCAGTGCCATCCCAGCATTGCTTAGTTAGGTTGGAGTGGGGCCGAAACCTCGGTTAGCTAGCACGTGTCTTTGCCTCTGCTAACTTGATCAATGTTATCACTTATGAAGAAGCATATGAAGTAGTACCACCTAGTAAGCGCTTCCTTGAGTGAATTAAAATTGAAATAAGAATAGTAGTAGTACTCTCAAATAATGTATTAAAAAAAAAAAACTGTTTTTACATATAAAACAAAAACACTTTCAGGAATGGCAGGTGTTTTCAGTGGTGGCTTTCATTGTAATCCAAAGATGGGCTTTGCAGAGCACGCAGTCTTTCCAAACCATTGGAATATGTTGTTAGTGGAAATAACTTGAGCATTGTATGTTGAAACAGAAGTGTTTTGTACACTGTCTGGGACATATTTAAATGTTTTTTCTTAACTTCTTGTGATAACAGGAAGTGGGTATTTTGTTTAACCTCTAAGTAACTTCTTAAGCATTTATTAAATTTTGTCATAGTAAAATAATTCCTCGAGGCTCTGTGTGAGTGATTACATTTGAATGCAAGCAGAGGGGGCAAGGTCCCTCTACGGGAGAGGGTACACTTACGTTGGGTTGAAAGGGGACTGCACTGTCAGTGCAGTGAGTGTTGTATTTATTCCAGTAATCTGAGATAAAACTGAACCTGTAGTTTTCATTTTGAAGACCCAATAAAGAAGAGATGGGCAACGGGAGGCACTGAACTCCAGTGAACAAGTGGTGTTCAGCTGGAAGTATTTTAACCTGGTAGTCAGTTTGACGGTGCCAATAGTAAGTACTTTGAGCTCTGCTGTGAGGTTCCCGGTATTTCTTGATCTTCCAAGCAGCTTCAGATGAAACAAGAAGTGAACCACTCCATTATAGTCAACACAGAAGTCTGTCATTGTTTTAATTCAGTTTTTGGACTCCACCTGCTTCAGCTTTTTTTTCTTTAACAGCTTGCTCTCTGTTAAATTCCAGGCTTGGTATTGCTGTTGATGAATGCAGTAGTTCTCGTAGATGGTTTAATCTGTGTACTTGAAGATGCCAGCAAAGTAACCCTGATTGTTGAGAGCTTTCTAAAAGAAAGAAACTAAGTACGGTATTATGGGTTCTGCTCATTTTCATAATTGTTAGGATAGATCTAGAAATCTGGTTTAAACAAGGTTCAAATTCATTTTTACTAACTCCTCACTTAAATGTAGGACTGTTGAAACATTTTGTTGGTTTACAGCTGGGAAAATGGAGACAGGTAAATTCTGGATTAGAATTTGACAAGGAAATGCTTCATATCAGTATTCAGTTAACTGGATTATTATGCACCAAGTGACAACTGAGGAGATGTGATTGCTCTAAGAGGTGAAGTAAAGGGAGAAAAAAATAACAGTATACTTTGGGAAAAGAGCAAAAGTCGATGAGGGTCTTGACTTGAGACGGTTCCTGAGCTTTGGTTTTCAACTGACGTACTTTTACCTAATCACTGAGGATCAATAGTAAGAATTTAGCGAATCTGTCTGGAGAGAGAAATTCAAATAGTGAGTTTAATTTTTTTATATTGATGTAGGAAAAAAAATACACCAGGAGATGACTGCAAACTACTATAAAGTAGAAGTCATGTTTTTGTGGCATGATTTTTTTTGTATTAAAAGACATGATATCAGAAGTAGCAGAGGGTCAAGAACATGGTTAGTGTCTTTGTGGTTATCAAACCTAGTTGATGATATGATGGAGTGATGAAAAGTATATGCACAGGTGGGGATTTAGTTGCTGATGAAGGTAAATAAATCTTAGTGCAACTTGACAGGGTAGTGAGCTTATCTGTAGTAGTGTGTACACGTATGGGTGTCTGTTTGGGAAAGATTCAATTCTGACTTAGTCGTAGAAGGTTTTGAAAAACTTTATTTTTACTCTAAGAGCAGATTGGAAGAACTTGGCACAGTCCAGTAAAGTGAACATGGGTAGGAGTATCATCACTCTAAAAAAGGAAGAAAAGGACGAAACACAAAGCTGGAAGCAGTATTTGCAGCATGAGGAGGAGATATACATTAGGTGTTGGATAACTAGTATCTGAGTTGTTTGCTTGTTAGTAGGTCTCCCAATTAAGATAGGCTTCTTGCATTTTTTTAACCCCCCTGTGCCCAAAATTTTGTTGTTGTTTAAATAATGAATACACCTTGTGTTTCTGCTGAATAAGGTGTTAGCGTCCGAGTGGGACACAGTTTAAACAACCCAACCTTGACACTGAGCTCTGTCACTCTGGAAATGTACACAAATTGTGTTTATGTGCTTTGGGACAGTTGGTGACCAGTACTGCTTGATCAGCTGTAAGTAGATAACAATGTGCTTTTGTGATATAAGAGTGGGAATTGTCTGATCAATTGTTCAAATGCTTACATTTCTGGGTGCCAGAATCTGTCTCGGATCAATTGTTAAAATGCTTGTGTTTCAGCGTGACACAATCTGAGTGATGCCAGTTCAAAATTAGCAGTGGCACATGTGATAGGAGGAAGATGGAAATAAATTTTTCTTTCCAAAAGTTGTCCATCAGCTCTTCAGTGTTCATAGCTTCGCTATGTACTTTGTCCTGCGTGAACAACTGTGTTCTTTAAATGTTTTCACTCTCCCTTTGGTCAAATCATATGCTTTTTGCTTAGTTTTAGTTACCATTGCTGTATGGGGAATATACCGTAGAGTAAACCAACCTTGTTTTGTAAATGTCCCTGGCTTTGGCTTTCACTGAATACTGCTATCTCAAGATGCATTTTGGTCTTAGGCACTCGAGCACAGCTTGAAATAGGACTTTTCATGCTTTTTAAGCAGTGCTATGATAAATTTGTCTGCTCAAGCTGCATTTCAAATGTTTATTCTTCCACCTTCTGCGTGGGGAACATAAGGACTTTTCTCTGATTTAGACTTACAGAATGTAAGGAACTGTCATGAGACAGCATGATGGATGTGTGTGACTTGGACAGCTACTTTGTTTGAAGGTACCACTTTTTCAGAAGAAAGAGAGGGTTCTTAGCAGTAGATAACAATAGATGAGGATGTTGACTAGATCATACCCTTCCTCGTAAGGGAAAATAAAGATAAGTTTTCAACAGAAGCTGAGATGTTTTAAAAAGTTAAACATGCTGTTTCAAAAAACACTAAGATGAAGTAATTGATAGAGCTGGACTTGAAAGCAAGAAAGAAATGGGTTTGTGTTCACCTTTGCAAAACTTGAAGATATATTTCCTGACCCGTGAACTCTGTGATTTTGGGTTTTAAACAAAGATGAAAGAAATAATTCAGATGTTTAAGTAGTTCTTATTCTCCCCAGCCCCCGTATACCTGCTTTTCCTGCAGGAACAGAATGGAAGTCTGCATCAAAGCCTTTGTTTTACTGAGGATCTCATAGTGCTGCAAAGTTTAAGTGTTGGGAGTGAGCTTTCTAGAATTTGGTGTTCCATATTGTAAATGAGTTTAAAGTACTAAGTGAAGCAGTGGATGTCATTTGAGAAAACAATGTTTCTTTTGAAGCCTTTGCATAGGGCTGCAGGTGATGGATATACTGCTGGGCCACGAGAGAGGAGAAGGTGAGGGAACAGGGGTACGTTTCAGTATTTGGATCTCAAGTGTGAAAGCAAACAAATGTTGAATGTGACTTGCTTTCAATGGAATATCTAGCTGGTTAGCTTGTTTGCCACCTTCTTCATTGCTCTTGTGTAACACTGGTGATGTTTCCGATGGTGTAACAACTTGTGAAGATTTGGGCTAGTCTTTTGGTTATGGTTTTGTAAATGAAGTTATGTTGCAGGCGCAACTCTTGTTTTCCAAGTAGGACTGGAAATGGTTCAGCTCTTGAGGTGATCTTGTTTCTCCTTCTGAAAATCTTGCACTTGTTCTGTAAAAAATGGAAAAGGTGCTGCTATTCCTTCTTTTGTGTAGAACAGGCAACTTTTGTTCTGCTATGTTTTTCCATTTGCAAATGTTTTCAGTGTTGTCATATGTAACACGTCTTAATTTTAGCACTAGATTAAGTGTTTTGTGTTTTTTTTGTGTGCGATATAAAGTATTTGTTCATTCTTTCCAATGCTTGGAAGGTTGAGTAACTGTTCTTCTGAAACATGGCTGTTATGTAGGAGGTTTGTGGGAATTTTTTTTTTTTTAAAGGAATGCTTCAAGTTGGAAGGGCTAGCTTTGTACTTGGCTAACATTTATGTGTAATGGACAGGCAGCATATATGCAGGACCAGTTGCAGGGGATTGCCAAGGCTCTCAGAAATGCTGACTGGAAAGCTGTACTTGAGGAAACTGGAATTTTGTCCTGTGATTCTTTGCATGGACAACACTTTCCTATGGAAAGTAGGCTGGGATAGGTAGATGTCTGTATGATTCATATCCCTCAAGGCAGCTTAGAGTTGTATTAATCTTCTTGGCTATCTAACTGTAGATTGTTGGGCTGTTGCTGTTACAAGTACGCATGCCCAGCAAAATTTAATAGGGTGGCATGAAGGCAGTACTTTCTGCAGAATCAGCTGTACTGTTGGTAAGAGACACTTCAGTGTATTGAAGTTTACAGAAAATGTTGGTTAATGTGTTGTCCTCAGAGTTGACCTCCTAAAAGGATGTCATTAATTTTTGTTGTTGTAGAGAACTGGTTGAATAGCAGACTAGATACTAATAAACTGGATTTGTCACTTACCTCCTCTAGTATAGTACTTCAGCTGATCAAATTTCCTTTCAGAACAGGCAAAACGCAAGTAAGGGTTCAGTAAGGCATTTGATAAATAGCATGAAAATTCTTCTGTGACATAATTATATAAGACAAATTCTGAAAACAGGCTCAAGACAGTGTCAAAGACGAACGGCCCATGGAGGAGGTGCTCCTTGAGTGCGTTCTAATAAAATGCTATAAAATGCGAGGTGTTCCCTAGAGTGGTAAAATAGCATGGAGCACATGAGCAGGTGTAGAGCTCATGTAAAATGAGGGATTTTCTGATAGGCGAGTAGGATGTATTTCCCATTTATTTGTTGATTCAAGTGCAGGGACTGTAGCAGGAGAGCATGGCTGTGCCTAAAATTTAGACTGGTCAAGTGTAACTTGCTTTGGAGATGTTACTCCTGAGCCTGGGCAGCTGTTGAAAACCTGTTAAGAATGTTTGTGCTGTTGGGAGAACATTTGTTAGAAATAAAGCTTTTTTTTAAGAAAATACTTTGATTATTAGAAGTTATTTCTACTAGCATTTCTTCAAGTCAGAATGTGAAGTTAATTAGTTTGGCCAAAAGCTTTGTTGTGCTCTGCTAAAATGAGTTGGGGGGGATTTTTGTGAGGTTGATAAGACTTACTTTAGGTATTTTTTGAACTGGAAAATGAAATATATTAAGAGCTGCTCGGTGATTTTTGACCTGTTCTGTGCAGAATGGATATCACAGTTGCGTGGTGTTTGTAGCAGGCTTTGTCGTGGTGGGAAGCCAAGTCACAGGACAAAAAAAAAAAGTGGGCCGTGCCATATTGCTTTATCCGAGCGGTCGGTTTTTGTTTTTTAAAGGTTATGAGGGGTGCGCTTTGCTACTGAGAGTGGCTGGGAGAGGGAGGCAGTAAGCAGACCCTATGCAGACGCCAGCATTTTGGGTCAGAAAGGGGCCAGCCCGTGAGGTAGCCCTGGTGCGGCAGCCCTGGTGCGGCCCATGTGCAGGGCCCATACAGCGGGACGGGAGCACGCGGGGCAGCTCGCAGAGACGCCACCACAGGTTGCTTGTGCTGGGCGAGGTGGTCGAGGCCTTGGCGAGGCTGGGCGCTCAGGTAACTTTATTTCTTGGGCAGCCACTTCAGGCCCTTTGTACTGGATCTGCGGGGTGGCAGAGGCGACGGGAGGAAGACGAACCGCCCGGCCGGGGCAGGGCATTGAAACGCATGCCAGAAACCGTGCCAAGCAGCCGGCTCGGTTGGGATTTCGCCTCCCACCTTTGTGGTGGGCGCCCGGGTGCCCGGCGAGGGCCCGGAGCGCTGACAGCGGCCGACCCCGGCGGCTGGGCGGGGCGAGGCGGAGGCCCTGCCCCGGGGCCGCC
>VXAA01002104.1:562663-598531 GCA_013399115.1 Anseranas semipalmata
CGCTGCCGCCTCGCGTCCGCCTTCCGCCGGCGGCCGGACAGCGGCCTGCGCCCCGGGGCGGGGAGCCCTCCGGGACCGGGGGTCCCCGTGCGCGCTGGGGGCCCGCGCGGAGGGGACAGCGCTGTCGCCCGGGGGCCTGCTGCAGGGTGACCGGCTGTCACCACCCGCCTCTAGCCGGTGCTAGCCCCGCGTCTTGCGTCGGGTGTGTGGCAGGCCCGCGTGATTCCCGTATTTCCCTTCTCCTCAAGGAACGTGCGGTCTGCTTCTACGTCCTCTGCAGAAGTGGGTCCTGTGTTACAGAAATAAATGACGTTTTCCCGTCTCAGGAGTGAAACTTCAAAATGCTCCTTCAGCCGAAGGAAGAGAGCCTGGCACAGGAATGTTCAAGTGACACAGCTGTTCAGGGCGACACAGATCTCTGTTCCACGTTGTATTAGCAAGTAGCTGTAATAGTTCAAGGAAGGCTTTTTGTTGTGGTGGTGTTTCTGGTTTTGCAAGAACACAATTGCATTGCCAGATGACTTTTCAAAGTATTTGCATGTAGTCTTTATTGTAAGGAGAAGCTGTTGCCTTGTTTTAGCTGCTGCCAAAATTTAAACAAAACACTGCCTTCAGTGATGCTTGTTCCGGAGGGTTTTTTTTCCTGAATGGCCACACTTGTGTTGCTCTTTGGCCTAAAATTTTATATCAGTAGAAATGGGTAGGGTTGGTGTTAACTTCCTTGTGAGCGTTGTGACTTAAACACAATTACATCCAGAATGCTAATGCAGCTGCTCAGCGCGTGCCCAAGAAATTGTTGCAGATGTCAGGACAAGGCATTTGTACCGGTATTTGTCTGTGTGGCTATGTTTCTGTGGTGAGCTAGGAAGACCAAAAGTGAACCGGGCTCTCTGCCATCTGACAAACATTTCAGTACTTCATTTGTCTTAATGAATGTGGAAAGCTTTTTCTTTCTTTTCTTGTGAACTATAATTGTCATGTGCAGCTCCATGGTATGTCAAGTTAATAAAATACTTGTTATTTCTTCATTTTCTTTTTTTGGAAAAGCAGTTAGGAACTTATTAGTCTTAGTATAGCAGTATTGTGGGTTTGTATGTGTGAACCAAGCAATTATATTTTGCTTCTCAGATTAGGACAGATTTGGTGCCTTTTAGTAACTTCATAGCATTCTTTTCCTGGTAATGAGAGCAAGTGTGTCCAGGCAAAACATTCCTAAAAGCCAAGTCACTGTAGAGCTTGTGTGACTCCAGGTGAGTGTAAACTGACTACATCTCTGTTGTTCACGAAACTCTGGAAGCAATAGAGACAGTTTCTGATTTCTTGGTGCATCAGTACGTGAAATGCAGTTGTTTAGAGTTTCCATTATGGGTCCAGAAGGCAAACTTGGTTCTCCCAAAACCTGCTTCCATTGAAACTTTTAAGTGTGTTCATGCTCTGTTTTATTTTTTCTTTTTAGGGCATTTTTTCTCCTGTGGAGCAGTTAACTGATGTCCGCTCAAAGAGAGCAGCGTGAAGGCTGAGAGAAGTGCTGTTGGTTAGGTAGCAGAATCTAAGTCGGATCTCACTTACTGGACAGTTTGTACTGCTTAGTATTTAGTTAAATTTAGAGGGAGCTGCCTTTGCCTTTTTACAAAATCTTCAATAATTTTCTCACCTGTACATTGGTTATAGCTTAAAACAAGTTAAAAAAAGGCATTTCTGTAGCATGGTAGTTTCATTGATGAATTTGCATGGAGATTGAGGTTCTAATGGTGTTAGAGGTCCTTACCACAAGGAGTGAGTGGGTGCTTCTGAGGCAAAAATCACTTTGGGGTTGAAAAATGTAGATAGTAATCGAGTAATTCTTAATTCACGTGTTCAAGCTTGTCCTAGCGTGAAGGCTGTTTTGGTGGGGAAAGGGTGAAACGAGACAAGGTGAAAGTATATTCTCTGTTGGCTTGTTTCACTGCTGAAGTTGCAGGACTCTTAAGAATGATTTTCCCCAAGACTTTCCTATCCGAGGATAGAACTAAAAGATTTCTTCAGCAAGTTTAATGCAACTGCAGGCAGAAATGGTCATTAGCCTGGAGGATGTCATTTAGCGTTCTGGCTGCCGCGCGCTTATGCCACCTTCAAAGGAGGTTGTATTTACTGCAGACCTTGGGCTGGCTTTCCTGCTCTCAGCTGAAGATGAACAGTGGCCTGGCCGTGTTACTTGCATTTGGTACTGAAAGTACTGGGAAGGAATGCGGCTGAATAAAATTTAAATACCATGGGGTTCAACTGCAGTTGATTTTTGTTCATTTGGTTCTGCTGATATGTGTATTTTGGCAATACCTCTTTGTGAACGTGTGACTTAACTGACAACAAAGTGTTTTTTTTTCTTCGTATAACATTTCAATTTTTGGCTCATATGTGCTACTGGAGGAATAACTGTGCTACAGGAGACCTAAGTGTGGCATTCAACTAGGGGCATAAACCAGGAGTTCCCCTTTGGTCACATGAGTTAATCAACAGAAACGTTTTATTTGTTGGGAAAAAAGGAGGTGTGCTTTCTCCTGACAGATGAGGATGCAGTCTGTAATGTAGTGCACAGAAAAGCACTTAGGAAGCTTATGAAAGCAGAGGGGTGAATTTATATTCCCTGTGTTGTTTCGAAACTTGTCAAGAGAAGCAGCCATGTGTTCTGACCTTCAGGTTGTTTGAAAGTTTGTCTGCGCTTGACTTAACAGAAGCTGACTGGAGTATAGTGCCGGCCCACATGTGACAGTTGATTATTAATGTCCTTAGTAAGTGCATTTAAAAAAAAAATCCTTCTCAGCATAAGGTAAATATTCACCACCTTCTTTGGGATGAAACTCGAAGTCATTGTGAACAAACCCTTATTTCTTACTGTAATATGGGAAGTATTTCCTAACTGCAGAAGACTTTTGAATTGTTTACTGGAGCCATGGGGAAATTTTTACAACCCTCAAGATCCTGCCTTAGTTGCTTTGTGTGTGGCTGATAAAATATTGATGTTGGTAAGAGGTGGGATGATATGAAAGGATCATCTCTGCTACATCTTGAATAGTCGAGTTGAGCCACAGTGCAGGTAGTCGAGCATAGCTTAGATAGTGACCAAAAGCTTTATTTATATAGAGTGGAGACTGCCCTGCTTGAGTACATGGGTGCTTGATGAAATGATAAGGGGAGGAAGAGCAAGGGAATCACTGAACATGAAATAGAAAGGTCATGTCTAATGCACATCCACAGATCAGGGAGACCTCTGCAATGCAATTTTTAACAGGCCAAGGCTTTTAATATTTATAAGCCTAGCAGTCTTTTGGTGTGAAGATTAAGATTGGGATTATACTACAGTATTTCCATTTGGGGCATTAGTTTGTATCTTTGCTACATTCTAGCTCTTAGGCTAGTATTTTCGCTGTTCTGTTGCTTATAGTTTCTGTTGGTCATCTTGCCTGTTTAACTTCATACCCGTATTCCCATCCTTTTAAAATGTTTTCCTATGTGAAGTCGGCAATGACTACTAATGTGCTCCAGCATTTCCTAGAGATTGTTGCAGTTTTTCATGTATTTTCTGTCAGAGCAACTACTTTGTGTTATTTTCAAGTAAGTTGGAACATTGCTGTAGTCTTACCATTTTTTAAGGCAGCGTTAGTAAGTTTGGGTCACATAGTCCCAAACTGAGATGATGAATATTGGAAGGTTATGTTACTATCTGGGTCCACGGTGGTGGGATTTCTAAGGTTCAGTCTTGTAAAAAAAAAAAAAAAAAGAAAATAATAATAATAATAATAATTATCTATACATTCTTGAATTAATGCTAACTAGAAGGTTCCCACTTAAATGGTGTGATGTGCCCCTCTCTCTCACACATGCACACACAGAGGTTTAAATCTTAGTGGAATGTCATGGTAAGGCACTGAGAATGCAGTGTGAGCCTTAGGTAAGGGAAGGCACTTACACTTTTGCCTGCTGTAATGCAGTGAGGTTGTGCTGAAGTAGGGCTGAACTTTGTACCGGGATACATGTTCTGCTAATGGGTGTGACCTTCTGTTTTGTGA
Source organism: Anseranas semipalmata (assembly GCA_013399115.1). NCBI lineage: Eukaryota > Metazoa > Chordata > Aves > Anseriformes > Anseranatidae > Anseranas > Anseranas semipalmata. The sequence continues at coordinate 566,710 of VXAA01002104.1, forward strand.
GTCGCTTGTATACAGTTAGTGGTCGTTCAGTTGTGTCAGTCAATAGCTAGTTGATCACGCCACAGTTCAAGAAGAGCAGATGGGTTTTGTTGCTGTTTGAGGTTATGGGACCACCTTGTTCAGAGGTGAACTCGTGTTCCAGGCGAATGAGATCGGAAGGAAGCTGAACATGGTTCCTGTGAGGAGGCGCTCAGATCAGCCTGAAGGCCGGCTGAACTTGGTAACAGAAGAGGCTGAAGTTGTTCAGCCATCTTGTAATCAGATGGCATTAATTCCCCTCCTGACCTGCAGTGAAGATGAGTAGCATCAGTTTTAGTGGGGTTCATGCAGCAAGGAAGAGCAGGATGCTAGAACTTGCACCATACCCGTGTCTGGCTACTAGTATCACACAAGCGCTAGGAAACACTGATGGAAAAATACTTCTAATGCACCTCTCTTGAATCAGCTGGAGAAGGTGGTCCGTTTCTGAAGTATTCCTCAGGTTGCTGGCTGAGCTATTTGCACAGCTTACTGATCTACTATGCAGCTATTTATGTAGTGAAAAACTTGTGCTGTTGCCTTCTTCTCGTGGCTCCATGGAAATGACAGAATGGTGTCAGTCTGACAGAAGAGCAGCGATGGCAGTCACCTAGGCCCTGCCAGCTTGTGTGTGTTTGCAGCTTCGTGGCGGTGAGTGGAAACCAGAGTGAAGCTGCCTGGCTGATTCCCCAGGGCTCTTCTTTTATCATTGTCTAGTGCTTTCATGCAAAACATAGGAATCCCTTCCCTTCAAACTGCTTTCCCCCTAGTCCTGCCTCCACTAACCACGCGTCTATATTTTGAGGCTAAGAGCGCGAAACAACTGTGTATGTCAAGTCTTCTAGAAAAGCAGGTCCTGACTTCTGACTTGTGTTGCTTTCCCCCATCCAGTTAATTTGGTAAGGCTGTTTAGCAGTGCAAGGTACTAATTTTCAGCTGCTGAAGCTGGGTTACCTTAACTGGCAAGCAAGAAATAAAAGCTGGTGGATGTGTGTTGAGTTTTCAGCTGTTTCTGCTTGACTTGCAGGACGAGATTACAAGCCCGATGGTACAACTGAATACCATTGTTGGGTTTTGTTTTATTGCTTTATCTTTTTTCAGTAACTGTTTGTACAGTACTATGAAAACACGATTGTTGTGTGAGAAACTTCAGGGTAGTAAATAGCTTCATACTTCAGAAACTACTGTCGAAAGGGTCATCATTAAGTGGTTGTCTACCAGTGAGTGAGTTGCTAACTGAGATAAGTTAACCGAAGGCCTTGGCTTGACTAGCAGGTGGGGTCAGATGATCTTTAAAGGGCTCTTGGAACCCCAGCCGTTCAGTTTTTCAAAGCAGTTAGTTCAAATCAGATACTTGATGAAAAAACAAAAAAATGAGAGAAGTGTTTTAGGCAGGTGAGTTCGTTTCAATTTTTTTGTCCATCCTCTCATCAAACTTTTGTAGAAGCACATAAAAAGGTTCTTCTCATGGCTAAGGTACGTTACCTTTTTTCCTGAATATGCATAAGATCTCTTGAGATCTTTGCATTGCTGGAATTAGTTAGCTCTGTTGGCTGATAGGAAGTCACATGCGCTAAAGCTGTAACTCACACTCAAAACAACCTGTTGTACTGCCTGAGCATCGAAATCGTACGAGAACAGTGTGAATTACCAGCTTAGTGTAAATATTGGGCCTTTATCAGTTTATGGCCGCCACCTCCCATGCTGCACAGTTCTTGCACAGTTTCTTTAGTTTTGTAGCACTTAAAACAGCAACATTCGTGTTAGTAGGTGATGGACCTGAACATCTGAGACAATGTTTTATGAAGAAAGGTGTTGTTTCTGTCCCTTGCTGTGGACAAGCTTGTAATCTGAAAAGCAGCTTTGTACTAGCAGTTTTATTTGTGATCTCAATATAGCTGAATGTGGTTTGTGCTGGAGGGAAGGAGACAAACTTGATTAACGATGCAGTGTGTCCTACTGAGAAGCTGATGTTGGCACTAGGTTTGTATCAATGTGGAATAAATATGCTAAAACATCTTCATTGAACAGGTGTGATCAGAAGCATGAAGAGGAGAGTGGATACCAAAATGGCGATAGTGATTTTAGCAAACTTAGCATGTGACTTTCCTTTCTAGCATGCTGGAGCAAATCTTGAAAAGAAAGGGCTCTGCTTAAAGCTGCTGTCTGTTTTGCCCTTAAACCTCAATTTTTAGACTTCTTTTTGATAAGTGAAAAAAATTAAGTATTTGGATTTGGTCAAATACTTGTGCATTTCTTGTGCTGCCTTTGCAAGTCTGTTAATTTACCACATGTAAAAAACCCTGTTCAGATCTGATCAGTGTGGAGAAGCTTTCAGCTGGGTGTGCTAAATACAGCAAAATGAGTTGTCATTCATTTGTTAGGTATTCTTGACTCTGCTTTGTATTGAGGGAAGAAATCTGTGACTATCAAGCTTGTCAGAATTTTAACCAAATGAGTTATTAGAAATAATTCCCTCTGCTCAGTTCCCCAGGTGGTAACAATAGGATTTCCAATGGGACACTGAACTCAACTGTCTCCTACTGTAAGTTTATAGCCTCGCTTTTCACCAGAAGAGAAGATTGGCAAACTAGGCCATACCAGATCCTGTATTGAATAAAAGGCTTCAATTGTAAATGCTAAAAAAGGCATTTTTAGCAATGGAAAGTAAAGGAAATCAGCATTGTTTGGTCACGTTTTGCTTTTTTTTTTTATTGGCCTCAGTTCTTGTCTGTAAGTATAGTTGGTTGTTTCAGGACAGTTGCGTTGATATTTCTCTATTTATAAGACAAGAATGAATACCAATTAACAAAACTGGAGCAACTTGAAGTAATTTCAAAGCTCTTGATGTTCTGAGTCCTATGTTCCCAAATTATTTTTGGTTATTTTCGTAGAAGTCTCTACATAATAGTTTGACTTGGCTATGCTTCATGATGTGGGATACTGAATGGAGACTTCATCTAGAAAAGTAGATGTCCTCTGAGGAACTTCAGTGTCTAGTTTCCCATCTCCGATCCTGATGGGTTAAATAGGGTGCAGACCACACAACTTTTGGAGGCAGTACACCAGCAAGTTCTTAGTTGTCATCTGTACAGGAAAAAAATTGGATTTGTGTAGTTTTCTATACAATTGAATGGTATATGTGATATAAACTGCTTGGGATGAACCTTTTTCATTGATCTCAACTCAAAGCATTTTTCTTAAGGAAGCATTCTGTAGACTTTTTGAGCAGTGCTGTGGAGGTGCAGTTGAAGCAATAGCAGCCTGGCTGATCTCTTGGCTGTTCTCTAGCTTGGAAATTAGGGTAGAAGGGAAGGGCAGCCGAACCTGCAGATGCTGAATGGAGTAGCAGTTTTACTTAAACATTGGGGATGGAGACAAAAATGCAATTGTCTGGTATGTCTCAATCTTTTTTTATTAGTACAGGAGTGATGGAAAAAATTGTCCTTTTCCTCGTAAATATCTTTTTCTTTGCCTTGGGCCCTTTTTCTTTATTTCCAAGTATGCATTAGTTGCCGCGTGTCTTGTCTGGTGATGATGTAGTGTAATGTGCTTGATTTAAGGGGCTACCACCTAGCATTAAGAAACATGAGTTGTGGGACATGTGTATGGCTTGTTCTTTCTTTTGCTCCCAGGGACAGCATATTGCATTAAGACCATGGCAAGAGGGTTTGTAGTTGTCTTGTGTTTGTACAGTGCACCGTACGGTAGACTGGTGCTTTAATCACTTCAGTTATGCAGAGGAAAAGCTGTGGCTAAGCTACACGTTACATGGCTTGAAGAAAACTCTTCTAGTGTTCCTGTATTTTGTTTTAGATCCATGCTGCAGACAAGCACATGCACACATGAGTTTCATTCATGCCAAAGGGAATTCTGAGTTTGAGACAGAATGGCTGTTTGTGCATTTGTCCTGTCCCTCCTCCACATGTCCTTGTTCCCTTCTGCTACTTCATCTTTCACTGCAGAGTGCTTACAGGCTATTGTGAGGAATAGCTGACGAAAACTACTTACAGAAGGGAATGATTTCCTGCCAAATTCGTTTAAGAAAACATGTGGGCAGTTTAAAACTGTTTCTGTTTCAAATACAACTGGCATTATGCAGTTCGGATCACTTGTTCGCTGTTTTATGCTCAGTATCCCCAGTGAAGGATAGAATGAACTTGCATGGCCTTTTAGCGACTGTGGGCCTGGTGCCTGAAATACGCTTGTTGGCCTCTGCAGGAGTGATCAGAACTGAGAATCGGGTAAGGTTTTGTTTCAATAGGAACAATGATGAAGAAACATGCAGCTTGGGTGAACAGGAGTGCTACTGCGGCTTAACATCATCCGTTGATAGAGAGCAATGAAAAATGTTTATCAAAAATTAGTTGTTAGCTCTTTTTTTTTTTTTTTTTTCCCCCCCACAAGCCTTTATTCCCTGGTACTTTCTTAAAGGAGAAAAAGGGTTCTGGAGGGGGAGTATAGGTCGTACATAATGGGCAAACCAGGCAGACTGGAGTGGGAGGCAGAGAGTTTTTCTTTCTTGCTGTGCTGGAGGAGATGGAGAACTGCCACTGTCAAGCCTTTTCCTATAAAGGAGATCTTCATTTTTCAGAACATAAGCAAAGAGGCCGTCTGCCACCAGGTGTGACAGCCTTTGTTGTAGCTTTCAGCTGTGTTTCTTCTTTGAGCTTTGGTCTTTCTGGGCTCTTCATTTTGATTTCTGCCCTTTCCTACTTTGTCGGAGAAGGCGCGGAGTGAGCTGGTGGCCCTGGTGGGATGCCCACCTCACCTGAGGCTGGGAAGGCCTCTGCTACACCTATGTTCCTGCATTTCTTCAGTCCCCTGTGCTACTGTCACAGAATCCAGTTTTGCTGCCCCAAGTTTGGTGTATCATTCTTGAAATGGCAAATGTCAAGTTGGCTGGTGTTACTGAAGCTTTACGCCAACTTCCACAAATGCTTCTGTTAAAAAGAGAGAGTGGGATGCTTTGGGGGAAAACTTAACTCTTTTACCCTTGACTGCTCCATATGTTCCACTCAGAAGTGTAGTTCTGGGTGTGCACCTTCATTTCTGCAAGTGCTTTGGCAAAAGGCTGCGATGCCAGCATAACTGGCACGAGCTTCTGTTAGGCCTTCTAACCACTATGTAATGGAAGTGTGCAGCTCATTTTCTGCATCCAGGTAAGCTCCAAGCACCTTAACCAATGTGTCAGAGTAAATAACTGCAGTTTTTGCAACACGGTGCTACTAGTGCAGGTTGATGAAAAGCTGTCTGTGAAAAAGCCAACTGCTCCCATAGAGCTGCAGTGTGTAGAGCTGCTTGGTGCCACTCCTGGACAGGCGGTCTTTCTGGACTGCTTTAGGTTCTTGAAGGGAAGGTGGCTTCAGGCAGGACGCTATCAAAATAATGTTATTTTCGCTATGGCTTCTCCAGGAAGGAGTTCATGTAGCTGGCTGATAGACGCTTGTGATCCTGAGCTTACAGAAGAAGGCAGCGAGTTTCTTCCCTTCCTACTGGAACTGGAGTCGGATGTTGAAGAAGGGCTTTAGCAGCTTTGAGATGCAGCACTTGGGAGACCCCCAGCTGCTGTGGCTGAGGGAAGCTCTCCTGCCAGCCGGGTGGTTTGGAGACGTGCAAGGGAGTTCAAGGTGCCAAAACTGAAGTGAAACTGGAATTTTTCATGTAGCAGGGAAATGGCGTGGTAGGGAAGGGGAACTTCAAGGATGATGTCTGCCTGCACTCCCGGCCCTAATTCGGTAGTACGTTTTGCAGTAAATCGATGTGAAGCACAGAGCCTTTTCAGTGCCTGCTGGATTCGCAAAGGTTGATCGATCCATGCTTTCACGAAACCATAGCGTAGCGGGTTCCTTTTCCCCCAAAAAGAACGCATGGTGTTCCTCATCGCCACAGAGTCGGGAACAGGGGTGCGCACATGTAGCAGGTTTCCACGGGCACTGTCAGGAGGACCTCGTGAGGGCAAAACACGGAGCTGCTACTTGTGATGTTTGAGGGTGGGGAGCCATTTCATAGAGATGGGGAGGTGGCGTTTCACTAAAGCGGTGCATTAGGCATCGGGAGTTCTGAGGCTTAGTCTCAAGGGTAATAGCAACTTGTTGTGACATGATATGAGCTATTTCATCCTTCATTTCTGCTCCCATAACTTCTCTTGTGTGTGGTGTGATCTGACCCATCTATGTGTCTCAGTATCTGTGCTTGGAGATGAAAATATGTGGACAAGCATGGGTCACTCACCTTCTATTTCATTGAAGCAAAATGCTGTTGCCTTAATGGCTTGTCTGTGCATCCCAAGTTTCAGGGAATGGAGGTCTTACTGTGTGTGTATTACAGCCCGCACCCTAGAGTCGTCTGTCTTGTGTTCGGAGGCATTGCGGCATAAACGAGCATGTGAGCTGCCCTCTGTTCTGCAGCCGAATTAGGCTGTAAGATCAGAGTTCAGAAATGTGCAGAGAAAGTCCTTTGACAACAGCTAGGGAACAGAAGGAGTGAGCTCCTGGAGGGAATTGCAGCTGATACACCAGCACTGTAGCTGCTCTCAGATACAGGGAGGAAAAAAGCCAAGCTGACTGGGCTAATTGTTGAAAGTCGTGCTGGCTGAGAAATGCTTTCTGGCAGATTTAGCACAGCAAATCTTGAGCATTTCATCATGGAGACTGGGGAAGTCGGTGTTTCCCCTCTTTTTGACGTTGTGAGCGCCGCGTACTGTCAGTGAAAACTCACCAGGGAGATGTTAGTGGAGGTTCTCTTTTTGGAAATGCCTTTTGAACGGACATTGGATTGTATTGTTGTAAAATCCCATCTCTTGAGAGATGGGAGAGCGGTCTTGCCTCTGATTGACGTGAATAAGTGCCTGTCCTCTTTCTCTTCTGACTCTGAATGATTTGCTAAGTTCAGCAGCTTCCTTGGCATAGACGACAGAGAAGCTGCTTTGGGTCATCTGAGGCCTGTCCTCGTCACAGGAAATAAGCGTGTGCTCAAATCGGAGAGAGCTGCTCTTGTGTTAGGAAATTGGGTGAAGGCAAGGCCCCGCAGCACTGTTTCTGCTTACAGCTTCATTTCTGCTAGCTTTGTCTATATAAAAGTTACGATGTTGTGCTTCCATTGTTCAGCTGTGGTAATCTAAAATCCTTAGGAAAAACAACTTCTTGGGCTGGAAATGGATGGGTGTGCACAGCTCTGAGCTGGAACTGCGACAAAGTGCATTGGGCCAGGAAAAGCGCTTGGGAGAAGACGGGCCACCTTTAGTTGTGCTAAGCTGCTCTAAACTCCCTTCTCAAAGGATTAGTTAAGGGTCTTGATCTGTTACAACAAAGCCTGAGAGAGTGACAGAGAAATGGCTGCTTACCGAGCTGTGAAAAGAAAGCTCAAGATACTTCTCCTTGAAGGCTCTGCAGGCGACAAACATGCAGACAAGCTCCCTGAAGTTAACCAGTGATAACAATAATAATTTGTGGTTGGGATTTCAAGCTTGGCTCTTACAGAGATAACAGAACTGAAACAATGCATTTGTGCTTTTAACAGCTCGGGATTTTTTTTTGTTTTCACCTTTTCCTTAGGTGTCATTTTCAAAGAGGATACTTGAAGGTTATACATCAGTGGTCGTGTGATCTGTGTAGCAGGGCGCTTTGTTGTGGGGCTGGAAATGCTTGTGTTGAGAAGGCATCCATTAAATCTCTCCTTGGGGTTTACAGTTAAGGCAAAAGGTGAGTCCAGTGGAAAAGAAACACGACCAACCATTGCAGAAGGATTTTCTATTTCTTCTGAGCTCACCTTCCTTAAACAAGGCTTAAGAGAATAATTAGTCCCTTGAAAGTAGGGCAGCGAGGAATAGGACGTAACAGTGCACTGCAGCTCTGCTTAGGCCTTTGTCAGTAACGCACACACTGTTCAGAGATGCTGTGAGTCGAGATGCTCTTCAGGTAGATGTCCAGAATCTTATAAGAGCAGAGTCATACTTAATGTACTTTCCAATTTTTATGTAATGAATGACAAAACTAACAGGGCTTTGGTACAGCTAAGATGTTCTGTACTCCTTATGTTCTCTGTATTTGTTGTAGTCGTACTAATAGATCAGAGCTGGTCGTGTCACCGTTGTGGGTCAGTCCATGGTGGTGAGGATGTGCTTGAAGAAGCGCAGGCTGATCCAGTGAAGGTGAGTCCTTGAGCTGTCCTTCAGTAGGAGGAGAGGTGAGAAAGCTCTAACAGGCCATTTACGCAGTGCAGAAGGCTTGTCTTTAAAGAGCTTGTGATACAGCCCGGGTGGAGAAGTGGCCAGATGGCAACGTAACATGTCCTCTGAGCTTTTTGCAGCTGTGATGAGTAGGCTCTGGGTTGTGCGGCCCTGTAAGTAACTTGGTAAGTAGCTTGTGATGCTTACATGAGATAGTTGAGAGAGAGTCCTAGGGGGCTGCAGTTGTCATCAAAGTGTGACATCGGGGCACTCGAGCAACAAGGGGAGAGGGTGACTCCAGGAGACCCGGTTGCTTCGTCTCTTTGCTTCATGGTTGTTACGTGCCCCCTTTTTTGTGTTTCTGACGGACAGAATTTATTGTTAGAGAAGACGTGACAGGTTAATTGCTATGGGCAGCAAAAACCGCCCGTGTCAGATCAAGTTTTCTGTTTTAGCATTTCTCTGTTGACAGGGATACTTTGCAGAAAGCTTTCCGTGTTGGTTGTGCACCAGCATGGGAACAACCTTAGTTGAAGGTATATTTATATGTCGACGGCTCTGTAGGCGCTCACATCTCTGGTTTGGTCCAGAGACATGAGCAGTCTAAGTGAGTTTTACTCCTGCACCATCAAGGAAGTTTTGCTTGCTGCTTTGGTGAGTTCTTTCCAAGCACAGTCCAAAAGAGACAGTTGATATTAAATGTTTATGTTCAGCTTTTTTGGGGGGTTGGTGGGAGGGGAAGTGGATGTGTATACCTGTGTTCAAATGGTTGGAGTGGAACTCATCAGCTGTTGTTGTATTGTGAACAGGTGAGAGTTGTCTGAAGCCAGGCTTCCAGAAGCATGATGGCAGGCAGTTTTACAGGAAGATTTTTGCCGACTTCTTCTGTGATTTTTTTAATATACTGTTATTTCATGCCAGCGATTTAACTTGTAATTTTTCCCTCAGTAATGTGAAACTGGGGCAGGGAATTTAGTAAGATGAGTGGAGGTGGTGGTGTTTTTCTGTTGGCATGATATTTTTTTTTTTGTGCACGGACAATTGTAGCTGAGTAGCAGTTAATGCGTAAATTTGCTTAATGTGGAAATATGCCAAGTGTTTGGAAAGATCTGAAATGGAAAAGAAAATATTAAACTAAAGGTCTTTTTTCCTTGTAGTTCCACAATAACAACCTTCTTTAGCTCTGTTTCAGTCTGCATGTCTCTCTCTTTATTGTTGTTGGTAATACTGAGGATGAACTACAGAGGAGGGGAGGGAATTCTGATGCGAGTACATCAGCACCTGTCTCGTCATCAGAAACACACTGCAGTAATAATGCAGGTGTCCCTGCAGCAGAAACTCTGTTGGTGCCAGTCATGAGGACAGTGTTATGCCATTTCAGCAGCATGGACTGTTAATCTTCTCATTCCCTCCCCCTCCTTTTAGAGCAGCAGTGGCAAGAGAACCGGAGTGTGTAGCTGATGGAATAAAATGAAAGAAGACACTGTTGAGACATTCCAGCTGCCAGACTTAGGATTTCTGCTGAACAAGGCGTTTCGGGAGGGTCATGGCACGATAGAAAGGCAGCAAATCTGATTATCTATCCCAGATAACGGGAAGCAATCCTCGCTGTACAGGAGAGAAACATTGCTCTAAGGCTTTGTGTCTGCGCTTGCAATGCTGCTGCAGTAGTGGGGTAGGCTAAGGAAGAATCGTACAACGTGTTTCTGGTTCAAAATAGATATGAAGAAAACCACAAAAACAGCGAGGATGAAGTTGAGTGGGCAAGATCGTCTGGTTCACTTGGCTTCAGTGTATGCTTTCCCTTTCAGTGACCAGGAATATGATCTTTATTTAAAGAAAATGGTGTCTCTTGTAAACGTCCAGTAGTTATCACTTCTGCTTCAGAGCTATGTTGTGTGAATTACGTGGTGGTGATCTGTTTTGTCCCCACAAAAATTCAAGCACTCGGATGCTTGTTCTCAAGGAAGATTTGATTGGAGAATTTTTAATATGATACAGTATTAATGATGTAAAGGTCTATGTTTTCAAATGGCTTCAGACCTAAGTGGTAATTACACCTGAAAACATGTAGGCTTAGCTGAACAAGCAGAACCATGCAATTTTTTTGCCTTAATGTTTAGTTGGATCAAGTCAAAATATATTGCTGCTGTTTCATTTTGGGGTGCGTATAAGTAGGTTGCTTTGTCTTGGTGTTTCAGACCAGGATAGCTTTTTCAGTAAGCTACCCTTCAATCATGATGGGTTAATATATGTTTAAACTATAAGAGATAATGTTCTGAGGGCTGAAAGGTGGCAGGGTAAGGGGAAGCATACATGCAATTCATGCTTTGACATGGGACACGTGAGGGTCTGAAAAAAATTCCTAAGCTTTCACTAAGCTGACTTGTGACTGAGATGCACGAGAAATGCAGTGCAATGACAGTGTGTGGACAGCATGAAGTACATTTGGAATAATGAGTGTTTCTATTTATAAGACTCCGAGGTATTTCTTCACACTTCTAATTGAAAGCTGGATATAAAAACATAGCCCATTAAAGTTAAAAACAGGATGGAATTATGCATCATAACCAGCGGAGTTTTTGGGTTACATGTTTGCGTGTTAGGTTTTGGATGCCTAAGTAAAAAATGAGTGCCCAAAATAGATGGCTGGGTTTGCCAGATTTCAATTGTATATCATTGCTTTGTATTTATTCACTCTTCCCTCATGAATCCTTTGACCATTGAACGTTTAAGATATAAAACATTTCAAAAACACCTAGCAGTGATGTGCACAGAAAACTTAACTAGTTATTAATCAGAGTTGGAGTTTGTTACATTTGGAATATTGCTTTATTTCCTCTTGCATGTACCAGTTGCAAGGTAATAGTATAAAAACTGCTATTCTGTGTAAAAACAAATTTGTAGGGTATATTCATGAAGTGATTGGTAGAAAATATCTTTAGTTTTAAAGAAATGCTTGTGAAAGTTGTATGAAAGACGCATGGGTGTGTGTATGGGTGTGTGTGTGTATTTTTTTCTTGTGCTGTGTCTTGCAGTAACTTGGAACAATTACCCAGTAATCCCCAAAGGTGTAGGAAGTGATCAGCAGATGCTCAGCAGAACCTTCAACAGCCAAAAGCACTTAGGAGCCGGTTTTGATAAAAGCACGGGCATGTGAAAATCCTGACGGGGTCCTGATCCCGGACTCCAGAGAAATTTGCAAGCCCGTCGTGTTGGGAAAGGGTTTGTCTGTGTGCTGCCCAGGTGCCCCCTTCCTGCCCGTCCAGTCCTGCACGTTGGGTTTGTGGGATGGAAGTGCTAAGGTCCAGCTTGGAATGAGTAAATGACATCCATTGTAAAAAAACAAAATAAAATAAAATCTGTTGTCTTAGTGAGATGAAGGACGGGGATAGAAATAATTAGCTCTCTGTATTGGAGGTGCGAGAGCTAAAACCGTTCTGTAGTGAAAGCTGAGATTATCTGGGATATGAGTTGCTAGAGTGCAAGGGGAAGCTGGTTTAACTGCGGGTCAGTTAACTGAATGGGTGTCATTTTAGCAGAGAAAGTAAAGAATCTGATGAAGCCTCCTTGCCCTCCATGCTGGTAACTTCTCAAAGTAGGGGGACTAAATCTTATTGACTGAGCTGGTAATGATTGCAGCTTCAGTCTGAAGGTGGCTTTGCAATACCTGGTGGACTTGAAAATCCATGTTAAATATCATGTTGTCTTTAAAAGCCTCGTACTGCTCTCCAAAAAATTTGCAGCTGTGAAAAATCGATTGTTACAGCTCTTAGAAACTGGCAGTTAGTCTTTTGGTACCTAACTAAGGAATAATAAAAATAGCCTCTCAGCAAAAGTCTGTTTTAGGTGGTGAGGTTTGCTACACGACAATAGCAACTGGCTGTTTCTTGTGTGCCAGCTTCTTGAGGAAGGCTTTGTGCTAAGTCTTTGTTCTCAGAGGATCCATTTGGCAACCTCTGGATATCAAATACCAAAGGCTCAAGCGTCAAGGTAAAAATTTAGCAAATACCAAATTAGTAATTGGTGCCTAACAGGAGGCAAAATGTGTGGGAGGGATCTGTCAACAGTTGAGAAATAAATTTGCTTTTGAATTGTAAGGCTGTAGGAAATAGGGGCTGCCCTACGCCCCCAAGAAGGAGGAAGACCTGCAGAGAAAATCTGTTTTCAGAAAAGGTGTTTTGGGGCCTTTTGAAATACTTGTCTGGGCTAGTTTGGTTCATCCAAAACAGGTTTCAGATGCTGTTGTTTATGAAGCTTGAATACTGAAGCTTAAAACGTTTCATCCTATTATGTTAATGACTGCAGCTTGCTAGTTCACAGCTTTCGAGGTGTGTTGTTAGCACCCTAACTGCTAGACGTTTAAACTGGATTTCACTCTTGTACTTGGTATTTTTTTATAAAATGTTTACTACTATTTTGAGCATGTCTACATGTAAGGCTTCAAGATAGAGGAATATTGTATTGTGTGCTTTCATATCGTAAACACTGTCTAAAAAAGCATCTAGGAACTTGTATTGCTTCCAGGAAGATAGTGCTGGATGTTTGACCCAAACACGTATTCATGTTTTTTAGAGCAAGTGCTGTGACTGGGTTCATGACAGTGTGTGCCTAAATGTCCCGTGGGCTCGAGCAACTCTTTGCTGCCCTCGATCCCTGTGCATCAGCTTTCGATAATGCATGTTACAGTAACATGGTGTTGATTTTTATAATTTACATGGAGGGTAGGGTCTTGAATGTTTATTTGGGGTTCATTTCTGGCAAAATGCTGGAAAGCAGTAGGCTGTAAATACTGTGTACTTGCAGAATGCCCTAAAAGAGAGAGGCTACAGAATGGAATCTGCAAAATGCACTTCTTGGGCTCTTAGTCTCACAGGTGGAGAACCTGATTCAAGGATGAGAAGATGACTTCTTAAAGCTTTTTTTCTTTAGTGCCTCTGGGTTGTTCTTACGGGACAGCTGTGATCGAGGGGAAAATCTGTAAAACAATGATAAGCAAATGCCAGAGATGCTCTGTAGACTAATGACCAGAGCTATTCATGGCAGCTATGTACTGTTTAGAGGGATAAATAATAGTCTTTTGTTGTTCAGCAGTAAGGGCTTTAGTAGGTGGTGGATGTTGGAGAACTGTGTTCTACCATTGTTCATAAATGAAACTTTAAATAGTAGCTTTTTTATCTATTCTATGGATAAAGTTTAGCTCATCATAGAGGTCTCTAGTAATGCTTTATGGGTGACTATATTGATATGAAGTCTAAATATTATGAAGTGTTACATATACATGAAGAAAGGGGATTCAGACAGCCAGTGACATCTTAAATGCACCAAAGACACTAGCATAACAAAAAGGCTTAGCTCTGCTCTTGGGGGTCTTTCATTGCAGCGCATCAAGCAAGATCAAAATCTCTTAGCAGTGAAGTTGTGCAGTCTTGGAGCTGAACAATGCTGTAGTTGGATGCCTAATACTGGTTTTTACGTTTTTTATGTACATGAAGGGCTTTCATACTAAGTTGCCCATATGTGGCAGACACTTAGGCTGAGAGTAAAATTAGACTTGCTGTCATTTTAGGCTTATAATGTTAATTTAGGTATTGTGTACCAACTTTGGTAGTGAAGTGAGGCTGTGAGCTTGATAATGTTAGTTGATGTAGTTGTTGAGGACTTGTTCTGGTGTTGAGTACTGGATTTCTATCTCAGTAGCACAGAGGAGAGTGTGAAAAGGTGGTTGTTCATAGGTGAAATGTATATTCCATGCTCCCTTCTGCCTGGCTTGGCGTGAAATTAGGAAGACACTAACCTGTGCTTAGGCTTGTAAGTAGTAAAACTGAAGTCAATATGTGACTGAGTCCTCTTCAAATCATCAGTACCTGTGTTTCGAGGGAAACTACGGGAAGAAGCTTGTTGGACATTGAGTTGTATTTCTGTGAGGCCGTATGGAGGCATGTATGTGGATTTGGAAGACACTCCCATGGAGAAACAAGCTGGGGGAGTGTTTACATCAGTGTGTCTGTGGCAGTCTGCGTGCTGATGGCAGTTCTGTATGCACATGGCTTGCTGGTGAGAGATTGAGAAGTGTGAGTCAGCATCAAGCACTGAGTTATGTCTCTAGATGATCGATGTCTCTAGATGATCCGGCATCGCACAGTAACGAAGTTCAGCATTTTATTTGGCTCTAACCTGGCGTTTATTAAACTCTGTGTTTGGTAATCCATCATTTTGCAGTCAAAACATAGAATTACTGAAACATTGCACAGCTTTTTTCAGGGTACATGCACACGAGTCCTGGTGGATCAGCTTCTGTGCAGTCGAGATGCCTGTAGGTCCATGTCTCAGGTGTTAAAACAGTACTAGAAGTGCAAAAGTACTGCTCTTTATGTAAGTGAAGTTGTAGCCCTGCTTATAAAATAGACTTTCTGTAAAAATTTACACCTTCCGATTCTCGACTGGTGAAGAGGAAGGCCCTTTATGCAGTGGTTCCCACATGATGGGGAAAACAAAAGGAGCAAACAGATCATTCCAAACTGTGAAAGCACAGGTGGGCTTTTGAGTCTGTGCTTCAGAAAACAGAAGAACAGAAGTGCACATCTGGGTGAGTGCCTGCCCACAGAGACGGGGCTTGTGGAGGAGGCTTGGGACGTGCTGGAGGAGAGGACAAGCGTGCAGCACCCAACTTGGATGTTGTTGCTAAGCTTGGTAATGTACTGAAGAGTTCTGTTTCTAGTAAGAGGTGATAAAAGCACATAATGGTGAATGTTGCGGTTGAGTCTGGTATCTCAGTACTTGGAATTCTTAGGACTGGTTTTTGCCTGGAAAAAAATACTTGGAACATGTGCTGGGGTACTTGTTGCATGGAACTTCCTTGAGGTTTGGATTAATACACCTACTAACGCTGCACTTCTCTAGGCCCTTTTAAAATTTCTCGTCACAGTTGTATTTAACATATCAAAACTAGTCTGTTTTGTTGGAAAGCAGTCAAAACTTACTCTGACTCCTGTACCATCAACTTCCATAGAAGTGATTATGGGCAAAGCAAACATGGACAAGTACAGAACATAAGGTTTTATTGTGGGTCGGGAGAAGGGGAAATCTCGTAAAAGCCTTTCTGTTGGGGACCGTCTGAACAATTGGATTATGTCAGAGTATTGTTTGATCAGAGAAATACTAACTGAGAACCCAGACTGATTGTTCTGATATGTAAGGTGGAGCATTTGTGTAATCTTCTACACATTTTTAGTTAAGGGAAATAAAATACATCTGGAGACTGTTAAAGGAAATGTCTGTTTACTTGGGCTGGTAAATGGAAATGCTTTGTCTTTGGTTTTCAGTGTCTGTAGAGAAGGCAGTATTTTGTGAGAAATGAAAAGAGAATTTTCACTCCTACCAAAATACAGTTTTATGTTCCCCACTGTTAAAAAGTCTTTTATCACTATCATCGTGTATTGTATGCAGTGTCACGTTGAACAGACTGAAGAACAAGAAGAGATCTAATGAAACTCTCTTAAGATAAAAGGCAATTAGAGAAATAGAGGTGTAGCTGCAGGCTTTATGAAAAGTTCTGCAAGTCACAGGTTGAACATGAATCTCTTAAAAGGAAATCCAGGCATATTCAATGTCAAGAAATAGTCTAAAATAGGTATTTAATAAGTTTCATTTCTTGAGACATTGCTCCGAATTTGTGTTTAAATGAAGCGTAGAATATGAACCTTTTCCAAAATGTATTGAGACAGGTTTTTTCCTGATGGCTTGTAGTTTTATTGGTGCTGTATCGTTTGTAGTTTGACTGCTTTTTCTCACCATTTTCCTTGTGTGTTATAGTTGAACTTATTTGTTTTTACCGCACCATGTTCGCATTCTTAGTGGGAAGGAAAATGGCAATTTTTTTTCCATTTGAAATGTAAACTGTACAGAAGGCCTGATGTCAAGGGAGGGGATGTGAGTGGGGGAGAGGTTTTGGTATTTTTGATTTGTTTCTTAGCAAATAGTTCACAGTGGTAGGAAGAACCATGACCAGCTGTTAAATAGCTTGCTCGGATGAGATTTTTCAGTTAGTCTAAGAAGTAGGGATTTTTTTTTTAAAGAGTTGGGTAGCCAGGAATCCTTCCAACTGCTTGGTGATTTGCGTTTCCAGTAGTGAAGTCTGTCTCTTGGCTCCTGAACAGTGCAGTAGTTCCTTTCTCTTGCTTCATGCTGCAGCAGGCTTATTCCTTCAGAAGAAGACAAATGGCAAGTCCTCACATGAACCAAAACCAGCCTAAAAAATGGCTAAGTAGATGTATGGAGCGGAGCTGGCATCGACCAGCTTGGGACCCTGACAAGGCAGGAGCAGACTACTCCTTAGGACTGGGGAAGAAACTAGGTGCTTCGATCCAAGTGCTAGTGCCGTGTCCTACTAAGTTTTGAATGCAGTGGTTAACTTCTGCCAAACTGGGCTAGAGGCAGTGGGTTTCCTCCTCCTGTTTGTAAACACAGCCAGGGAACTGGAGGCAGGCTGCAGGAGGACCAGGTGCAGTATAAGCTCCTCACTTGTACCCAAGAGTGGATGGGAGGAAGGAGGAGTCCTTTCAGGAGTCCTGAGGTGAGTTGGTTGCTCTTCTGGTTTGTCTGCCCTTAGGTTCTTAGGGTACTTATCTGCAGGAATCTGAGCTCGTGATGCTCATGAGACTGCTGGTAAACTTTGGGGACACATAAATCTTACTTTAGAATAAAATAAATTGTATTTCTATCTTGATAAACGGTATTCCATGTGGAAATATATTACTGCTGCATTATAGACAGTAGCTGCTTTTGCCCTGAGATGTTTGAAGCCTTCAGTGATGTATGGGTGGCTGATGCGTGGTTTATTTGCCTGGCAGACTTGCATCTGGATAGATGCTTTGATTTTGGAAGAAGCCAATTTTTGAGGCTGTTGAACTTGGGGGGGGGGTGTATTAATTTGGTCTTGATAGTCTAATAATTGGTTTAATTGTTAGTTCATAGACTTCAGGGTGTGTTTGTGGAACTTCTGGAGGAATGTCTTCTCTAAATTACTTGACCTGGTCCTCCTTCGACAGACAGTGAAAACTGCAAATAGATACTAGATACTTTCTTTTCTGTTACGCTGCTCTCTTGCTTAATTTCTGTGTGTTATACAACCAAAACAAATGGAGAGCATGGGAAAATAGGACCTTTAGAAGAACTTAGACCACTCAGTATCTGTTCTCTGGACAAGGCAAATATAATGGTCTGTCTATTCTGTAGGTGATTTAAAACAAGTGTTTTCTTCAGAAAGATTCTGTGAAACCCTTCTGTATGTTGCATTGGAGTTGATTGTACCTGGAACATGGTGCTGACCCATTTTTATTTTTATTTTTATTTTTTAATGGTGGTTTAGGAGACTAAGTGAGATATCGGAGAATTTTTCTGCAGGTCAGAAGAGAACAGTTGACTTTAAAATAGTGATGATAGTTAATTTTTCTGGCAGTGTTAATTTTGCTAATAGAGTTTAATGCCATTTGAGGATAGGTTACATCTTTGGAAGGTGAATGGGTTGCGTGAGATAATTGTCTTCATTCTATGTATTACTCATGCTATGGGGAGGGGAAAAAGAACATACCAGCTTGTGTAGAAACTCATGACAGCTACTACCTGTAGGCCTTCTGGAGTTGTATCTAGTCTCTGACATATCCCTCCTTGTGTAAAGTTAGCCTTGAAGCTTGTAGAGTGCAGTGTGGAGATGAGAAGCAATGTTAGATTTTCCTAGTGTATCATCTGGCTTTTAGTCACATAGCAAATGGACAAGAAGACGAAAGATAAGTTCTTTGAATGTGATTTTGGAAAACTTCATTGTTTTCTGTGAGGAAAAAGTACTCTTTGGAGTCAACTGAGGGTGGTTTGGCTAACAAAGTATTTAAAAAGTAAAGACTGAAGTGATGATTGCACCTATTTTTTTGATGTATTAATTAGAATTTAGTCAGTTATTATACTTAAACTACATCTGTTACTTTTCAGGTTGAATCCTTCATCTTGGATCAGGATGATCTCGAAAACCCTATGTTGGAAACAGCTTCCAAATTGCTGTTGTCAAGTACTGCCGATGGTGCTGACCTGAGAACAGTAGATCCAGAAACCCAGGCAAGATTAGAAGCTTTACTTGAAGCTGCAGGTAAGTACTCATGTCCCATACAGGTTTAATCCCAAAGCCCTGACACATGAGACCATACTGGAACAGCTTGCATAAGTCTAATCCATACGAGCATGATACAAATGCAGAATGCAAAGCAGCGTGAACATGG
The DNA here is from genome assembly GCA_013399115.1 of Anseranas semipalmata. Classification (NCBI taxonomy): domain Eukaryota; kingdom Metazoa; phylum Chordata; class Aves; order Anseriformes; family Anseranatidae; genus Anseranas; species Anseranas semipalmata. Next base: position 585,169 of record VXAA01002104.1, read on the forward strand.
CAAGGTTGTGCAAGTCAGGGAAGAGAAAGGAATTCATTAAAACACTCTGAATTTTTGAGAATTAATTTCATGCGAAGGCTGTGCTTCTGATAGGATTCCTCCAAATTTGGATTTCTAAAAGCCTCAAAAAATTGACACCCAGCCTTGGCTGGCAGCCTTCTGTCAAAAACTGAATTGCTAAGTGAGGCTTTGTTTTGTAATAATCACTGTAAAAAAGCATTACTAGTTGCATATACTGAGTAGGTGTGAGCAGTTGAAAAACAATGCATTCTGTGGGTTTGAGGGTTTCGTTCCTGTGCATCGCACCTGAGTGCAGCTTTCACATTAATGTTGTAAGCAGCTAATCCCTTCTTTTTTGGAAGCTGTAGGTCATTATACTTAGAGTGCTTTAGTCAAGAGATCTCATAGTCTTGACTTCAACTTTTCTGTTTTCTCCTTTTCTGGCTTGTTGTAAATTGGAATGGAAGGAATAGGTAAACTGTCGACTGCTGATGGTAAAGCATTCGCAGATCCCGAGGTGCTTCGCAGACTGACTTCTTCGGTGAGTTGCGCGTTGGATGAAGCTGCTGCTGCGCTTACCCGGATGAGAGCAGAAAGCACAGCAAATGCAGGGCAGACAGACAAGTAAGCCATATTTTATACTGTCCTGGTTTTAATTGTGTGTTACTTAGAGGTGGGGTTTTTCTTGTATACATTTTGGCTATGGGATGGTGAAACTCGAGTGGAACTAGCGTCAAGTTGTCACCTGTGATTCCCCTGTTAAATATATCTGGACTGTCAATTCCTGTAATGGGAAGTGAAACGGTTAGTATTGCTTAGAATTCAGCAATCATTCTCCAAGTAAACTTTTTTTAACTTGACCAGCTGTAGAAACCAAGTCCCTAAGCTTGTAAGTAACCTGTGCCTTTGAATGCCCAAGAGGGTCATTCAGTGACAGCATGAAAGTTTTGGGACAAAAAAAAAATGCTGGTTTCAGAGAACTTCAGAGCTCCTTTTCCACAGCAGAAGAAGGAAAGCAGTCTCGAGGGACTCGAGCCTTCAGCTTTTCTGGTCTTGTGTAGGACCTTGGACAGAGCCTGGCCAGAAAGCCTCTGCTTTTTGAGGAGGTTTCTGGCTTTCAGTGCTTTTTGTCTTTGTGGATGTTAGAGGGAAGAGTAAAAGATGGTTCCCTTCTAGGCTGTCAATACAACAGAAGCAGGCTGCTAGCAGGAACTACAAAGTGCTGTTTTGCTAGTTGGCAGGTTGTTCTTTGTATACTGAGTAACTGAAAAGCAACATTTTATGGTGTGCTGACCAGGACACACAAAGAAGAGTTGTAAGTTCTCCTGTTGTCTGCTTCTATTCTGTGTCCCTTCCTGCCCCCACCTACTCCAGAAGGCTGCTAACAGCAACATTACCAAAGCTGTTACCTGGATGGGGGATATTGGAAATAAAAGTAAATGTGGAAAATATGGTGAACAGTATGTATTTAAGAAATATTTCTCCATATATTAAGATTAGGCCTGGCTGCATAAATGAAATAGGAGTCGTGGATACTAAGTGGACAAAAGGTTAAAGGGTGGTGGCATGAGGCCAACCAAATCAAATAGACTTGGATTTGTTATTAATGATAGAATTATTTGGAACAGAATAGGGAAAATCGATCAGACTTGAATTTTAATTCTCACAAAGCAGTAACTTTTAGAATAAATGCCATGTATACAGAACACAGTATCAGAATAATTGAAAATATGTATTCAGTAAACCCTTTTTTGACTGAAACAGAAGTGAGGAAATCTAAGTGACCTGGGAACCAAAAGTTCTTTGACTTCAGGTTTACCAAACGAGGAGAAAATTACCCCTTCCTGCAGGGTTGGGTTAGGGCCACAACTGAAACATTGGGTTGTGACAAAATTCTGTAATTTCCTGTAACACAGGACAGAAGTGAAGTCATTTATTTTCTTGTAGGTGAAGAGCATTGGAGATGATTTGTTTTAGTTTCATTAACACTTAGTGCTGAACAAAAGCCTGATAAGACTGGTCATTTCCCTGTCCTATAGCTCCTGGGACAAAGGAAAATGTGAATACAGCTCTGATTAGTGGTTGCGGATTTGGAATGGAATACTTGTAAAATAATACCCAGTTAAAGACACTGTATTTGTGTTCAAATCATGTCTCCTTTTCTTTGGGCCTTACTTGAGAAAATGAGTGGGACAAAACCTGTTTTCAAATCAATGCCACAGAACAGGCATAGATGGAGACTGTATGCTATGTAGTGACGAGCAATATAAATGGACACTGATTTGTTTCTAGTACTGTAGTGGTAGCCTTTCAAAAGGGAAGGTTGTTAATTATCTCAGACACTTATCTGATTGCAAAAAAGGCTTCATACTCTGACATAACATCATGCTGAGTGAGTAAATCATGCCCATGATCGCGTCCTCCCTGAACGTGTGCTCTGCTTCTCTTGTACCTACATGTTGCAAAATATGGTGAACAAAGTGGTCATTCTGTAGATGTTTCTGTTATAATCTTGTGCTAAAAATTAGTAACAGGAGTGGTTGAGTACACGTGTTGATTTTTCAGAAAAAGTGTGTGGAAAACCTCCAGTGTAAAAATGCCACCTCTTTAATTAACAGTTGATAATGTTTTTAGATTGCGCTTTCTTTTTTACCTGCATCCTCATGGCACATTGGACTTTATATTCTGCATGTAGAGCAAGAGTTTCAAGTGTGGTCCGTTTTCACTTCTCAATGCTTTCTGTCTTATTAGCCGCAGCTTGGCAGAGGCTTGTTCAGAAGGAGATGTAAATGCTGTGCGGAAGTTGCTAATTGAAGGACGAAGTGTGAACGAGCACACAGAAGAAGGGGAAAGCCTCCTCTGTTTAGCCTGCTCTGCAGGATATTATGAGCTTGCACAGGTTGGTTTTCTAGCTGTCTTGCGTGTCTCGTACAAAAATAGGTAGCTGTTGAACTAATGTTTTTGTCTCGTGCACCTGAAGGAGGTGTTAAGGTAGTACAGTATGTCAGTTAACTGACAAAGAGGACTTGTACACCAACTGCACGTTGCTGATGTATTCTTTGTGCATATTTTTCAAAGTTTGTAACACAAAACTGTTCCTGAAGGTAGGAGCTTTGTGTAGCATTTTAACTGTCTTGACACTCTGGTTTGTCACTTAACAAGGCTGTTGAACATCCTTCTGTTCACAGGTTCTTCTGGCAATGCATGCTAATGTAGAGGACCGTGGTATTAAAGGAGACATAACACCTCTAATGGCTGCTGCTAATGGCGGACATGTCAAAATCGTCAAGTTGCTGCTAGCTCATGGTGCTGATGTGAATGCACAGTCATCAACAGGTAAATAAGTGTGTTAGAGCTTGTTGAAAACAACTGGAGAGCTGAGATTGGCAGTGTGCAGGAACTTGATGTGGAAGCTTGGTAAGAACGGCTCTCAGCTGAGCATAGCTCTTCCAAGCAGAAATCTTCCTCTTGGTTTTACAACTTGGCTTATGTATTTTTTTTATGTAGCTATAAAATATTAGTTGGTTGTGGACATATGCAAGTGGATCGAGTCTATCAGTAGCTGAAAGGTATTTGCATATGCAGGGTTTGTGATTTGTTGTGACATAGTATTTTAAACGTGGCTTGGAAGTTTGTGTACTGAGAAAATAATTTGGTGGCAGGTCTAGTTAAGCAAGGGAAAGCACTAAACACGGAATATGGCCTTTTTTGCCTATTCCTCTTGGCAGTTTGGTAGGCATTTCTGTTTCAGAGACCAAATAGCTTTGGGAAACTTTCCTAGTTTGTGCAGCTGTGAAGTGGAGGGATTCTGTGTAGTCAGTTATCATTGACAGATTGATTACCGACCCTAAATGATGAGGAAAGTTAGGATATGAGAAGACGTGTGGAGGTTTTTTAGTGAAATAGTTCTAAGTAGTAATACTGCTTTTGCTTTTTCTCCTGTTTTTTTTTGAGATACCTTTCATAAAGGCATATTATTTGACTGTTCTGATGACATCAGTTTTTGTGTTTTTTTTTTTTCCCATGGAGATTCTTTTCATCTCCTTGTGAAGCCTGTGGGCATTGTGAACTAGCCCTTCACAGGTGTCCAAGACTTGATTTAGAAGAGACAGTTCATTCTGCTCTTTGCTTCGAACTTTTCTTTTAATAGCATGGTATGTCCCTGCTGAGTAACAGGTAAGGTGCTGGGTTTTTGTGATGCAAGTTGGGATTAACCAGGAGAAAGATTTGAAGAGTTGCATCAGTACAGTCACCAGGCACATTTAGATCTTCAGCTTGTCAGCACTGAGTTGCGTTGTGTAGTTATTTGCCCCCCCCCCCCCAAATATTTCTTGGTCTGAAGCTGGAAAAAGAGTTCAGTAAGGTAGTTAGTTCAGTAAAAGCAATAAAATGGAGCATAAGGTTCCCAATGTAGAAATTCCGTCAAATTTCAAGTTCTGTTTTTTAAATCTTTCTCTCCTCTGCTTCTAGGCAATACAGCCCTTACATATGCCTGTGCTGGAGGCTACGTAGATGTTGTGAAAGTACTGCTGGAATCAGGCGCTAGTATTGAGGACCATAATGAAAATGGTCACACTCCTCTGATGGAAGCAGGAAGTGCTGGCCATGTGGAAGTGGCCAGAGTACTGTTAGAAAACGGCGCAGGCATAAATACGCATTCCAATGAATTTAAGGAGAGCGCGCTTACACTGGCTTGTTACAAAGGTATAGTATCAAGGCCTTTACTTAGGTGTGAAAGTCTTTTCAAACATGTATGTATTCAGCTTTGTCTGTTATGAAATTAATTTAAAGGCTATGAGTAGACATGCTTTTATCCTGGCTTTATACTGCATAGCACGTTTGCACCATATGTAAAATAATGATCAGCATGGAGAGTGTAAGTATTAAGATACAAAACTTTTCTTGAAACTTATGTCCCGTGATACTTTAAAAGATTTTCTCTTGGTTATATGAAATGTGAAGCAAGAAAATACTTTATCATAGAATGATTATGATAAACTTCCTGTAATGTAACTGTATTATACAAGATACCTCTCCTTAGGTACAGAAATGCCAAATAATTCAAAGGACTTAGCTCTTACAAAACATGCAGAATCGAGGGCCTTGCCTTTTAGGTGTCGATGCTTAGGCAACAGGACTTTCTTGCCTCCCTTGGAGTATTAGGCAGCTATCTTGCATCACCCAAGCAAAAGATAAGTGTTTTGGTAAAAGGCCAAATCTGTTCAAACAGACGGAGCAGTTGCTGTAATAGGCACGATATGTTTTATTAGAGCTATTAGAATGGCTCTTGGGATCATAGAGTAGTTGATGTTTGTAACAGAGGTACTTGCTGTGGCATCGCAGGGGAAGATGATGGTAGTTTCTCATTTATGTTGTTTTTTTCTACCTTGATAAAGTCCTGGTGCAGTGTTACTGAACACCTTCATAAGCACTGGGAGTTCTCTTCTGTGGTGGTTATCAGAGCAAAGGCTCTGTATGAAAGAGTTTTAAAAAAAAAAAATAATCAAAATTTCCCTTATTCATATATGTTCTCCCTGTATCTCTTGAATTTCTGTGTTGCTCCAAATCTCGTGTTTAGGAAGTAGAAACACGATTCTCATTTTCTCGTGTTGCTTGCTTCTTGTAGTAGAATGACTTGTGATACTTCGGACCAAGAAGGTGACTAGCTTCTCCCAAATAAAGGGGGAAGGGTGAAAAAGCAGTGTAGCCTCGTATTGGGCAGTATCTGTGTGCTTTATGTTGTTGCTAGGTCTATTTCTAGTGTTAAGATTTAGCTGTGTTCATGTTGAGTTACAAAGCAGCTATTTTTTTTGTGGCTTGGTTTTATGTGCTTGCTTCTTGGGTGAATCATGACTGTGTAGCGGAGTTGACTGGACTTGATGTACCTACAGAACTTGGAAAGCTATAGTCATGAATTAATGGAGTGGTAGAGAGTAAATACTTTCAAAAAGCTGTTAAGTGTCCTTATCGTGGGAGGATTCCTATAGGTGGTTGAATTCTACAAATATGATAAGTGTGAAGGTCCATCTGCTTTGTATGTTTTGTGGCCTAAGGATTTATGTGAGCTCAGGGACTGTTTACAATGCCATTTATAAACACAGCAACCCTAAATCCTTGGTGTTGAGCAGGAAGAGGAAAAAAAATCCATCAAAACCAAACAAAAGCCTGACGTCCTCTAGTTGAAAAGAAAAATTGAAAGGTCTTCAGACATAATAGATCACCCTTGTAAACCTGATGTTTGCACTGCTCAGCTCTAATGTCACCTCAAGGAATGCATGTAGTACAGACATGATTTAAGCCACTAAGTGAATCGGATGATATTTATAGTAAGTACGCTATTGGGCTCCTTTGGACGTTAAATGTATAGATACGAACATGCCTATTGAGAGTGTTTTACTGAATTTCTTTTGTAACAGGCCTTGTGTTACTTTAATTATATTATGCTAGACCCTTTCTATGACAGTTGTGAAATGTACCTGCTGAAAGTAGTTTCTATCTGTTAAGTACTTTCTCCATACAGGCCATCTAGAAATGGTGAGATTCCTGCTGGAAGCTGGTGCTGACCAGGAACACAAGACAGATGAAATGCACACTGCTCTCATGGAGGCTTGCATGGTAAGAAATGTATGGCTTTATCAGCGAGGCATATGTATTGTCTTTTCACTTCCAGAAGATAACAAAGTGATTTTCTGGCCTCTTTTTGGTATAGAACCGAACTGCGAGATGTTTCGGTTCTCTGTATTTCGTGACACTTTGGCAGACAATGAAGGGGCGGAACACCTGGTTGAGAAATGATACTTCCTAAAACAGTAAAAGGAAATTTGTTGATCTTGTGGCTGACAAAGTAGTTAAATTCTTGAGACAGTTGGGGAGGGCTATTAACCCATTCTTTGAATAACAAGGTTTATGTTATGTCCAGCTGCACTTAATTTTTTCTGAAGTGGCAGAAGTCAGCAAGTAAGGCTGTGCTCATTGTCCCAAAGCAGCTTCTGCAGGCTATGTCTTTTTGTGTTATGTCACTTTTGTTTTGTTGTCCTGACAGTCATGTAGGCCTGCTTTGATAAGATATAGTCTTGTAACCTCAGTTCAGAGGAATTCATGGATTTGGAGGTAGCCAGATGTAAATGCTAGTAATTTATTAAAAAAAAATAGTTTTTAAACTTTAATTCTGCCAGCTTCTGAGAGAGCAACTTTGAGTTTACAATGGGAAAATCCTTTTCACAACGATCTCCAAATGAAGTCACTTAAAGCAGAAGATTCACAGTGGCTGTTGAAATGTTTTTGACAATTATAGTATGCACTAAACATAGGCCATGTATATGGTTGTAACGTGGCTATTGGAAGCATTTAACATACCTATGTCATGTTTAAGGAGTTTGTAAGCCAAGTTCTCATCTTTCCATGTTGGTGGTTAAGTTTAGGTGTGCGCGTGTGACTTGTTCCAGTATGGTTCACCCAGCCACTTATAGAATCCCAGCGTGGGTTGGGTTGGAGGGGACCTTAAAGACCGCCTAGTTCCAACCCCATGCCATAGGCAGGGACACCTTCCACTAGATCTGGTTGCCCACAGCCCCATCCAGCCTGGCCTTGAACACTTCCAAGGATGTGGGCAGCCTGTTTCAGTGCCTCACCACCCTCACAGTAAAGAATTTCTTCTGAATAATCTAAATCTACCCTTTTCTGATTTAAAACCCCTTGCCCTATCACTACACTCCCTGACAGAGTCCCTCCCCAGCTCTCCTGTAGGCCCCCTTTAGGTACCAGGAGGCTGCTGGAAGGTTTCCCCAGAGCCTTCTCTTCTCCAGGCTGAATAACACCAACTCTCAGCCTGTCTTTGTGGGAGAGGTGCTACAGCCCTCTGATCATCTTCATGGCCATCCTCTGGGCTTGCTCCAACAGGCCCATGTCCTTCTTTTGTTGGGGGCCCCAGGGCTGAACTTTCTCCTTGAAAACACAAGATCAGAGGCTGTTTGGGGAGAAACTAGGAAACAGAAGGGGAAATTGTTATCAACCTTAATAAGAGTACTTCCATGTCGTTGGTTTGTTAATCTGAAGCAATTGTAAAATGACAGCATAAAATAGATTACCTTTTTATAAAATTTAATAAGACTAAGAAGAAATCTGAAGAAGAATCTGAGAAGAAATTTTTAGATAACAGTTTCTTGTGGCACAGCACAAATATTTGTGCAACTTTCACTTTAAAAGCTTACGTATGGGTAGATTTCAATGCTGAAATGGCATAATTGATGCTTTATTTAAGATTATTCCAAGCTTTTGTGGTGAAGAAAACTTGTTAAATTGCTATCTTTATATGGTGTTTTTGAGATACTGATAAGCTTGAACCAGCTATGTAACTCTGGTTTATCTGCATCACCTTTAAAGCATTATCTTATTGGAAATCTATTTCCTACACATGACCTGAGATTAAGAGGTTTCAATTACTTTGGCCTTTTCCTTTGGAGTTTACTTTTGAGTAAATGTGCTCATTTTTTCTCTTCTTCTGCACCAGAAATAGAGACTTCAGTACCCCCTCTCAGAGAAGCGGGTACATAAATATGAGTTAACCCTGTACCGCTCCACATCAAGGGTTGGCAGGACTAAGCTAGCAGGATGAGAAATCCAGCCAGATACCAGTTCGCATTTCTGGAACTGAGCATGATTTGAAACTCCTGCTGGAGAGAAGAAAAATGAAACAAAAAGGAGCAGAACTAGGCGTTTTCCCCTTAATTTTCTTTCTGACCCTGAATTGAAACTGTCTTCTGTGCACACCCTTGAGGCTCTGAAGAAAGCTTTTTGCAGAGGTTTCCTCTGCTATTTAGGGTATGTAGCTGCAGCATACTTAGGACAGAAATTCTTTGTTAATGCCTTATGCATATGTTTTTCTAATTCTTCATCTGTATGTGGAACTTAAACATAAAACTGAAAACTTGCCTCTTAAATTACTTTGTTATCCTTCTAACTATATTTCTCATGGGTTGTTTTTTTTTTTTTTTTTTTGTTATAAGCCTTTTGTACTCTCTCGTGACCGTGGCCATAGAGGAGTGCCACAAACGCTTCTTAGAAACTTAACTTAGTCTTTCCTTTCCTGAAATAACAACACTAATGATTCTAAATTCAGCCACAGTTATGTCGGTTGAAAGAAGTTAATGGCTTTAAGTAGGGGGATCATTAACAAGCAACGATACTGCTCAAGAAGTCATTAGTAAGAAAGGCATGCAGATAAACAGGACTTCAGCTATTCTTTCTTACTCTGAAATATTAATGGCTGTGCCATATAGTTACGGGATCGGTGCTCCCAGTGAGTTCCCTAGAAGGCGACAATAAAATAATCTTGTTTGTTGCAGTAACCTTTCATCGGGACAGCTTGACAGATTGCAGAGAATGCTGATACTTCATGGAGCTTGGGAGCGAGCCTCCCTTTCCTTGTTTTCTTCTTCCCCCCATGTTCCTCCACCAACAGACTAACAAATCCATTGGACTCGCAGAAATGTTGGGACCCATCTCTAACTAAGCAATAGGAAAAAGTCTTGGTCTCCCTTTTTTCCGCCCGAAACATTTCCTAAGTAGGCATTTCCACGCTTATTCTCAGAATTGACTGAGAGATGGTTGCGCATTACCAGTATCTCCAGTTTTGCTTGAGAGGGAGCAGCTTTCTGTGGCAGTACTTAAAAAGGTTGCAGTCTGAAATACAGCAAAGGCTTTTCATCTCAGCATGCTTTTACTGAAGAAACAGTTGCTGTTTTTCAGTAATGCAAGAAAACTGCCCTCTAGGGTAGCATTGAATTTGAATATATGTTAGAGAATTTATCTGTGGCATAGCGCTTGCATACAAGCCTGGGAGACCGCGTGAACCTTGTTCTGCAAAGCATTCAGGAAGACTTTTGTCCAACAGCTTTTTTTATAGACACCAGCAGTGGTTGAATGCAAATGAGTTGTTGAGCAACTCGACTTGCCTCGTGGGAGCAAAAAGCAGGTTTGTCTACTTTGGGCTTCCTCTTACTGAAGTAATGTAATCTCCTCCGGTGGGGGCTGAGTACTGATTACCCACACTGGTTGATCTTTAAAATAGGCCTGACACACTTGTGCAGATTGATCAGACGACTTTTTGTGATCAAATAGCAGTTACTAGGGGTTCTTAAGATATTTTAGAAGAGCTGAACAGCACCATCCTCTTGCAAAGTTTGTTAAAACAGAGATAAAATTTCCACGTGTGGTTAATCACCAGCAGTTATTTTCAGGGCTGCCCAGCCCACATAAGAAACTCTGAAGCATACCTTTATGCTGCTGTGTGCTGTACTTGAGCTAAATCAGTTTGGAATGATTAGTGAGCTGTTTTGCCAGAGCCTGATGGTTGAGGCACCATCTCTGCATTTCCCTGAGGAAGGATTCTTTATGGAGTCTTGAAGATTTTCCCTGAAATAGTGTTGTCATTTCATGTAGAACAGTGAGTACGTCCTAGTTAATGTCCTAGATCTTTTTCTGAGACAAAATCCTGCTGTGCTCCCTGGAAATCATAAGGTATAAAATGCCCCAGACAAAGAAGTTTGAATGTGTCAGAGGCAATTTTATATTTTGTCTGGGAAAGAGCTTTTATGGTTGTGGTTTCTAGCTTGTTGAGGCTGACAATGGTTTCAGTTTGCGGTTCTTGGTGAGGGTGGCAATGGCTTCAATTTGCTGCTGCTTATTAGTTTTAGTTCAAGATGTACTTACCTTGTTCAATGACAACCTCGAGAGAGCCTTGTGTTCCTGGTAAGCTGCTGCTTTTCCTATGCTACCCTCCTGTGTTTGTCTGTCAGGCTTTTCCTTCCATGGTTACTCCAAGTTTGAATGATCACGATTTCCTCATGGAGAAAACCAGCTTGGAGAACTTCTGCTGTTGTGTGACTGCAGTGACCAAGCTGATCTGTCTGTATTATAAACAAAAGCAGAATTTAATGGCAGTTCGATATGTTGCTGTCAGGACTCCAGTGTAAACATACAGCTGAAAAGTCATTTCATCAAGCTCCTGAATCTACGGCATACTAAAAACATGACAAAGATCATATGCTCACATTTTGTTTTTTTCTTTTCCGATGGAAGAAAGCCAATGTAGGAGCTATGTTTTGGTAACCAGTTGGACAACTTGGCAGTACCTAGAAAATGCTGCAAAGGGAAAGTCATAGTCGAGGTGGCTCTTGTGATCTATGAGGAACCCCTGGCAAATGGTCTTGTTTTGTCTTTTCCCCTGGAGGGAGAAAGCAAGTCCTGACTGCTGTAAAATCGTGCAGGAAGTGCAATAGTTCTTCAGGAGCCAAGAGATGAGCAGTGTAGTGGTGTATGGCTGCTTCTTAAGATAGTAAGGAAGCAAAATTGTTTAGCTTGAACCACGTCCTTTCTTTAATTTTCCTCCCCAAAAGCTGGGAATCTGTAAATATTCTGAGACACTAACAGTCCGCATGGAGATGAGGACAAACTGTATTCCTGACGTATATTGATTTTGTAATGAAAATATACTGTATAACAAATAATGCAACTATGTGTTGAATCTAAAAGTTCCCTGTTCTTGACTAAGTGTAGAGCCTTGACGTTGAGTGATTTGTTGGCAATATAAAGGCTTGGTAGTTTTTTGGAAGAACATTACAACATGTTCTCATGTCCAAGTAAAAAGATTGTTGACTGGATTTCTCTTAATACTCTTACCTAATACAGTGCTTTTCCTTGTTAGTAGTAAATTTGTTGAAAAGAACATAAATGCATTTGGGTGGTAGCTTATTTCCTATGATTTTTGTTCCTGATATAAATTTGGCAGTCTTCAGTTTTGTCTACATTCTTCAGTAAAGACAAACGCTGGGTGTTATAGCATTTTGGTATTGTTCTTGTGGAGGAGGCAAGCTTTTAAAATAGTGTCAGGCTCTCTCAGCTGCTTTTTTTCCTCCAACTGAAGTGATACCAAACACTTGAACTTGTGTGTCTTCTATGAAGTCAACCAGTTTGAAAGCAGAAAGGTTTGGTACGTGGATCACAATACTGTTTTTCAACAAGGCATATTCAGTAAAAACATTCCTGAAGTTCTTCTAGTGCCTGTTTAATAGTGGACCTTTAGCCTTTATCCAAATATTTAGGAAAATTTGTAAGGAAGTTTTGTAATATATTTGGACTTCCTTACTTGTTGCTCTTATGTGATGTTTGATGGATTTTAGGTGGTGAGTTCTTCAGGCTTTGGAAAAGAATAGCAAGTTTTCTTTTTGTCACGAGTTCTTGATCTGTTTTTTTGTTTTGTTCTGTTTTTTTATTTCCTAGGACGGCCATGTGGAAGTAGCAAGATTACTTCTTGACAGCGGAGCTCAGGTGAACATGCCTGCTGACTCTTTTGAGTCTCCGTTGACTCTGGCAGCCTGTGGCGGGCATGTCGAACTGGCAGCTTTGTTAATTGAACGTGGAGCTAACTTGGAAGAGGTAAATGATGAAGGATACACACCGCTAATGGAAGCAGCTAGAGAAGGACATGAAGAGATGGTGGCACTATTACTTGGTCAAGGTAACTATTGTGGTGCCTTCCGTGGACTACAGTTCAGTAGGTATCTGCATATCTTTTTTTAAAAGCTATTACAATTACGTTGTTTCCTTTTTGAGCAACTTCTGAATCACCATCAGACAGACATTGTATACTGAACAGCTCACGTGGGTAACTTGTACTCTGCATGATGTCCTTGGCATATCTTGAGATTGTTTTATTACTGAAAAGCTGTAGAGAAGTGCTTTTGGGATCTAGAGGGGTTCCCCAAGTAGTTAAAGGAAACTGAGATTTGATGCACTGTGATTTTAGAGGGATGCTTCTGCAGCTGTAGAAAAGAGATGCGTAATAAGCAGATGCCTTGTGCATAAATAAATAGCTTAATCTGCTGGTATTGCTTTCAAAAACCAGTGTTTTCTGATGTATGTGTGGTTGTTTATTTTCTTGAAGGAGCAAACATCAATGCTCAAACAGAGGAAACGCAAGAAACTGCTCTAACTCTGGCTTGCTGTGGAGGTTTTTTGGAGGTTGCTGATTTTCTTATTAAAGCAGGAGCTGATATAGAACTTGGTTGTTCAACACCTTTGATGGAGGCTGCTCAAGAGGGTCATTTGGAGCTGGTTAAATATTTATTAGCTGCAGGTATGGAGTCATTTTGTTAATCATTTTGTAGAGACTTAATGTAACCTTAAAAAAAAAAAAAATTTGTTCCCAAATTCATTACACTTTGGTTAGTAGCTTCTTAAAGTTGTTTGTAAATGTTTGTGGAATCATAAATAATGTACTAGCTGGAGCCTAATTTTGTTGACCGAGTTGACAGAAGTTTGCCTGGAACTGAAGTTTTAGGTTTGCCCCCCGGCTCCCCCCCCC